>BPLQ01002017.1:235276-490376 GCA_021605075.1 Caerostris darwini
ACTTAAATTAAACAATTAACTTAAATTAAACAATTAACTTAAATTAATTTTTTAACAATTAATTTTAATTCAAAGAAAATTTTTAAATCTCGACCCCAGATGGCACCAGATGCCATCAGGTAACCTTGACAGATACCTGTGGCAAAGAATGGTTTTTGATTAAATAAAATAGAACTCATTTGAAAATAGTTGCTATTGTTTACCTTCATATAAAGTTAAAGAATAACAATTTAAGAGAAAAAAAATTAAGACTCAAAGTGTTATTGTGGAAAAAAGATGAATGAATGATCGTTAGAGGGCGCTGCGACGCCAAGTTAATTGGACGAAAGAAGTGCGAGTTTGAGAGAGTGCTTGGATAGCAAGAGAGAGAGACGTAATTTTAGAAGTGTGAGAGGCATTAGAGATTAGAATGTGTGGTATTATTATCAATTTGTAAATATTGTACAAAGTTTTAAATATTCCTAGTATGTGTAATAAAATAGTCAATAATTAATTCAAGAGAAAGTTGATTTATTTGAACCACCGACAACTTAAACATTTGTGAACAACTAAACGAACCCGGAGGTTTGACGAATTCATTTCTTCTTCAGTGTTTTCGTCATAGTTTTTTGGTGCATCGACGCCGCGAAGAGGCCTAAAAAGGAGAAGAGGCCCAAAAAAGGGGAAGAGGCCTAAAAAGGTAGTGTGTGTTTTAAAGAGATTTCAAGATTATGAAGAGGGGTGAGTAGATTTTTATTTACTAATTGACTATTATTGACTGCTAGGAAAATGAGTGAAGAGGAAAAATTAAAAGTACATCCTGAACCTATTGAAAAAAATAGGAGAATTAGAGGTTCATTAAGAACAAATGTTACAAAATTAATTAAGAAAATAGATGAGGAATTAGCAAGCGCAAACCCTAATGCAGACAGTTTACAAGAGTCGCTTACTATTTTAATTGAGAGAGAACAGAAACTTGGGAATTTAGATGATATTATTATTTTTCAAAGCCCGGATGCAGAAATAGAAACTGAAATGGAAAATTCTCTAGAATACAGTGAACAAATTATAAAGTATAAGTCGCGAGTTAATAGATATTTGAGTGAATCGGTACAAGTCGGTAAAGACGAAATTAATAAAGTTCCTGTAGCCACTAGTGAAATCAAAAAGGAGTGTAATACAAAACTCCCCCGAATTAATTTGGAGAAGTTTAATGGGGATATCTCAAGATTTCAAGAATTTTGGTTCACATCTGTTATTCATGATAATCATAATCTTAATGATATAGAAAAATTCAATTATTTAAAGACCTTACTGACTGATTCAGCCTTAATTGCTATAAGTGGACTGCCCCTCACAGCGGACAATTATAAAAAGGCAATAGACATTTTAATTGATCGTTTCGGGAAAACAGATATATTAATTAGTACTCACATGAATGTTCTCCTTTCATTAGAGCCGGTTAGAAATTCTAGTGATGTTTCTACTTTAAGAAAATTGTACGATAAAATTATTATTCAAATTCGATGTCTTGAATCTCTTAAAGTGGACATTAATTCTTATGGTAATTTGTTATTACCAATTTTATATAAGAGCATCCCGAATGATTTAGTATTGCGATTTAATCGCCAAAATTTTGAGAGTGAAGTTACAGTGACAAGTCTACTGTCCTGTATTAAGAAAGAAATAGAAGCGCGAGAAAAGACAGTTTGTTTTAATAATTCAAAATTTAAGAGAAGTGAAGATAAACGCTTTGAAAATTTTCATAAAAATTATGTTCCCGCCAAAAAGAAAATATTTTCTGCATCAACATTAAATACCATAGTAGAGAAAAAAGTGTGCGACTTCTGTTATCAAGATCACGAATCAAAAAAACTGTCATTTGTCAATATCAGAGCGGCATAAATCTTTATATGATCAATATAAATGTAAGAGGTGTTTGAAAAAGGGTCACAAGAAGCCACTCTGCAAAGCGAAATGGGTTAAGTGTAAATTATGCCATTCACAATCTCATTTAGAATGTCTATGTGACTCACATTCTGTGGTGACACCCGAAAGCAAAAATAATAATAAAAAGGAAATAGCATCGGAGACCAACGTTAATTTCCTTTTTCCCGGAAACCCGAGTAAAGATATTCCAAAACAAACAATATACTATCAAACTTTGAGGTCCAAAATAGTAAATAATAATTGTGAATATAATGTAAGAATAATTTGTGATTCAGCTTCTGAGAGATCTTATATTTGTGAATCCATAGCTGAAAGAGCTGGATTAAAAACCGTAGGGAAAGAGAAATTAAAAATCTTTACTTTCGCGTCTAATGAAGCTTCAGTATCAGAACTAAAAAGAAAGCGAATCACTTTGAAAAACTGCAACAGTGAGCTAGTTATTACCCTTGAGGCATTGGCAACCAAAACCATCTGCGCATCTAAGATTTCTAGTCCATCTTCAAGAATGGTTGAATTACTACAGAATGAAGGGTTTGAGTTATCAGACAGTGGGGCCAGTAGTGGGAGAGTAGATATATTAATTGGGAATGACTATCTAAGTGCTGTTTTGACAGGGAGAACGCATCGTTTAAACAACTGCTTGATGTTATATGAATCGGTGTTTGGCTGGACTCTAAGTGGGAGAGATGGCGAGTTTAATGAGCGGACTGTGGGGAAAGAATCAGCTGGGTTGTTTATTCGAAGTAGTGACGAAAGTGAGGAGAATTTATCGGAAGGGATTCGAGCTATGTGGGAGATTGAAAATTTAGGGATTTGTGATTCTGAAAAAAGTGAAAGTGATAAGGAGGTCATTGAGCGGTTTGAAAAGAATTTAAAGTTTGTTGACAATAGATATGAGACCGGATTGTTATGGAAAAGAGATGCAGGGGATTTAAGTGACAATTTTGATTTAGCAAGAAGGCAATTTAATAAAGTGCGGAAAGAGTTAAAAAATGATACCTTTGTGAAAGAACAATTAATGGAAGTAATTAAATACCAGAAAGAGCATAATATTATACAGGAGTGTGGTGAAAATGAAAAGGGGTATTTTATGCCTTTTCGAGCGGTGGTACGCAAGGATAAACTGAGTACCCAAGTCCGAATGGTGTTTAATTGCAGTAGTTGTACCAAGGGGAATTTGTCATTAAATGATTGTTTGGATCAAGGACCGAATTTAAATCCGAGTGTTTTAGATATCATTCTTGGATTTCGAAAATTTAAGATAGGGTTTTGCGGTGATATTGAGAAGGCTTTTTTAATGATTGGGATCGCAGAGGACGATAAAAAGTATTTGAAATTTTTGTGGTATCCCGATGACGATAGCGAGGACTTTAAAATTATGCAAATGAACCGAGTAGTGTTTGGGTGTAACTGTTCCCCATTCTTGCTGAGTGCCACCATTAAATATCATATAGGGAAATATTCGGAAACGAATAAAAGTTGTTTTGAGATGCTTAATGGTTCCTTGTATGCGGACGACTTGTGTCATGGTGCAGATGACGTCGATTCAGCATTTAATCTATCTTCAGACGCGGTATCTATTTTGAGCGATGCAAGTTTTAATTTAAGGAAGTTACATACCAATTCGAAACAGTTGCATGATTTGTGGATTCAGAATAGCTTGTGTGAAGAAAATAGTTTTGAGAAAGATAATAAGTTGAAAGTGTTAGGGTTAGTTTGGAATTTGGAGGAGGATATGCTGAGGGTAGATGTCACATCACTGTTGGAGAGTTTTAAATTCTTGGAAAATACTAAGAGGTCAGTTTTGAGTACGGCAGCTAAGGTGTTCGATCCAGTTGGGTTTCTTTCACCGTTTGTTGTGCGAATTAAGAGGCTTATGCAGGAAATTTGGGAGAGGGGATTAGATTGGGATTCGAAGTTACCGGAAGATTTAGAGTCAAAGTGGAAAAAGTGGTGTGCGGAGATTGAGGTATTAGGTGAAATGAAAATAGAAAGAGGCTATTTTTCGAGAGTGGTGGAAAAATTGGACTCGGTTGAGGTTCATATTTTCAGTGATGCGTCTATTGTAGCATATGGAGCGGTCGCCTATTTTAGGTATGTGAATTTGAGAGGAGAAGTTGGTACGTCGTTTGTAATGTCAAAAAGTAGAATATCCCCGTTGAAGAAACTTTCACTTCCCAGGTTAGAATTAATGGGAGCCCTAATTGCTGCAAGGTTGTGGAAGTATTTGTCAAAGGTGTTTTGTGGTTTGGTAGACGGGGTGTTTTTGTGGACAGACTCAGAAATTTGTTTGTGTTGGATAAAGGGTTCGGCACGTGAATGGAAACAGTTTGTATCGAACCGAGTGCTAGAAATTCAGGACTGCACATCTCCTGACAGATGGAAATTTTGTCCAGGTCTAGAAAATCCAGCAGATAAGTTAACACGTGGTGAAAATTCACATACATTGTTGAATGATAGTGTTTGGTGGCAGGGCCCAGTTTGGTTGAGAGGTAGTAGGAATCAGTGGCCAAGACAAAAACTTGAAAGAGTGACTGACGAACAGAAACTAGAGAAGTTAAATACTTCTGTTCATGCAATTCTTCCGCAGACAGAAATGATCTTGGATGAAAATAAATTCAGCAATCTAGGAAAATTGCTTCGAGTTACAGCTTGGGTGAAGCGATTTGTTGCCAAGCTAAGAAAAAACACTTGCGAGAGTGGAACGTTGAGTGCTGCAGAGATTAAAGAAGCTGAGGAATACTGGGTAAGAAGAGTGCAATTAGAGAATTACTGTTCAGATATTAATCTTTTAAAGAAAAATAAACCAGTCCCTCCTCATTCAAAAATTTACAGTTTAGTACCGTATGTAGACGATAGAGGAATCTTGCGTGTCAAAGGACGTTTGGAGCAAGCGGAATTATTTCACAATGAGAAACATCCTGCAATATTGCCCAAATCTAAGTTTACTGACTTAATTATAATGAGCGAGCATATAAAATCTTTCCATTCGGGAGTTGTGTCAACTTTATCTAGAGTCCGGAATAATTTCTGGATACCTAGAGGAAGACAAGTGGTCAAGAAGGTTATTAGTGAGTGCCTTATATGCAAGAAGTGTGCATTGAAACCTGCCAAACAACTTACAGGACAACTGCCTAGAGATCGTGTCGTCGAAAGCCCTCCATTTGCTGTTGCAGGAATTGACTTCACAGGAGCTATAACCATCAAAGCAGGAGATCAAAGTTGTAAGAAAGTGTACATAGCCTTATTTACTTGTGCAGTTACACGTGCGGTGCATATTGAAGTCGTCTCAGACATGTCAGTGAAAAGCTTCATATATGCTCTTCGACGTTTTTTATCAAGAAGAGGTGGCTGCAAAGTGATTTATTCAGATAACGCGAAAAGTTTTCGCTGTGCATATGAAATAATCAAAGGTTTTAAGAAAATTATCGTAGATCCAAGTGTTCAAGAGTTCATATCGTCCAAAGGTGTTACGTGGAAGTTCATCCCTGAACGTGCGCCATGGTGGGGAGGCTTTTGGGAGCGACTGATGAAGAGTATCAAAGACCCTCTAAGAAAAATATTGGGCAAGGCCCTTTTGACTTTCGAAGAACTCACAACAATAATGACTGAGCTCGAATGTGTCTTAAACAACAGGCCAATAACGTATGAAACGAATGAGTTGGGGGAGCCACGCTGTCTCACACCCTCCCAGTTCTTACATCCAGGACGTGATAACAGCCTTCCTGAACATTTCCTAGAGATTTTCAATAAAGTTGTTGATAGAGAGACTTTGACCAGACGCAAATTATATCAGTCCAGACTTTTAAAACAGCTGTGGACTAAGTGGAAAGATCAATATCTTTTGCAACTGAGAACTGCTCACAATTTTACTAATCCTTCGTCGGAACGGAACCTTAAGTCCGGGGACATTGTTCTTGTGGAAGGACCTAAGAAGTCTAAGCTGCTCTGGGATATGGGAGTGGTTGAACAAGTGATCGTAGGAAGAGACGGCCATGTACGAGCATGCATTGTTCGCACGCCCAAAGGACAATTAAGAAGAGCCGTGCAATTATTATATCCTTTTGAAATTTAACTCAGATATTTGAACTTTTTTATAGAATTGAACTTTTATTAGAACTTTAGTAATTACTTATTATTTTAGCAATTTTGAACTTTTATTTAGAACTTTAATGTTTGATTTCTTTGCATTTATTAGTTTAGAATATTGTATTTCTCATTTAATTTCATGTTATGATGATTGTTATGATTTCATTAATGATGTTATTTTATGTGTTGTTTATAATGTGTTAATAATATGTAAATTTAATGTGCAATTGTGTGTACTCTTTAACAAGAGTACAGGTGGGGAGTATGTGGAAAAAAGATGAATGAATGATCGTTAGAGGGCGCTGCGACGCCAAGTTAATTGGACGAAAGAAGTGCGAGTTTGAGAGAGTGCTTGGATAGCAAGAGAGAGAGACGTAATTTTAGAAGTGTGAGAGGCATTAGAGATTAGAATGTGTGGTATTATTATCAATTTGTAAATATTGTACAAAGTTTTAAATATTCCTAGTATGTGTAATAAAATAGTCAATAATTAATTCAAGAGAAAGTTGATTTATTTGAACCACCGACAACTTAAACATTTGTGAACAACTAAACGAACCCGGAGGTTTGACGAATTCAAAAAAATCGCCAAAAGTAAAAGCTATATCGTTCCACAACCACTTTATTCACACAGTGCGACTTCTGGCTATTTCCTAAACTCGAAAGACCACTCCGGGGACACCGTTTTGAGTCGATTGAAGAGATTCAGCATGAATCGCCGGGCGCTTTGAAGGCCATCCCTGCCGATGACTTTTTAGCATGCTTTGAAGATTTAAAAAAAAATGTTGGTATAAGTGCATTGTGTCCGGAGGGGAGTACTTGGAAGGCGATGAAATAAATTTGGAAGTATAAATAAAGAGTTTTTGAAAACAAAAAATAATTGGTCTTACTTTTTGGGCACAGTAGTACCTCCTATGTTTTATAAATTCTAGAATTGAATTATTGTAAGGTATATAATTTCATTTTTTTCCTACAGATGCGCAAAATATTTAACAATTCGATTAAATATTGTAAATTATTACAAGTACGAACTTCAATTAGATTTCGTTAGAGTCTGGATATATTTTTACTAGTACAGACTCCCCTTTAAAGGTCTGCACAAAACTTGTACAAGATTAAGTTTTTTCACTTCTCTAAACATCTATAATTCTAAGGCATTAGCATCAATAATTTATTTTACTCCCTGGCCATCCCTGCCGATGACTTTTTAGCATGCATTAAGGATTGCGGAAAAAGTTGGCATAAGTGCATTGTGTCCGGAGGGGATTACTTTGAAAGCGGTGAAATAAATTTGGAAGTATAAATAAAGAGTTTTTGAAAACAAAAAATAACTGGTCTTACTTTTTGGGCACAGTAGTACATTTTTGTGAAGTTAAATGAGCAAGTAATATTAAAAAAAATTTGTTAAGTCAATTCCTACTTTTTTTTCATTTTATTGCGGAAAGTCCTTTATAAATAATTTTCATTCATTTTTTTAAGTTTATCTGGCGCCATCTATTGGTAGATATATGCAACTTAAATCTAAAAAAAACTAAAATTAATTAATTAAATTTATTTACTGAATTAATTAATTTGAAAAAACTGTATTAACATCCAGTGTCATCCACTACAAGTTCAAAAAAAATGCATTTGAACCTGAGTGAATGAATAAAAAGCATTTTATGAACGATTGAAAATTTGAACAAAATATATATAGGGAGAGTGTGAGCTAATAGAAGGAATTGAATAAGTAACAATTAGATAATAAATAGAATGCGTAGAATTTTATTTACCGTCAATAACTTCTGGTCTGATTTCCCGAACAAATATTTTCTTTAAATTTCTTAGGATGGATAATTTAGCATAACAAAGTTTACTGCTGGAAAAAATCAAATAAAAGAAAAGTACTAACATATTAATTAAAAATATCTATTTTTAGTTAAAATTATTATATTTTGCCTCGTATCTAAAAAAAGAGTCCAAGTCACAAATAAAAATAAACACACTATTAAAAAATTTCAAACTAAAAAAAAAACGAAACATTGTTGAAATAATATTACAAAAACTGCATACCCCAAATAGTTGTGTTTTCATTGTTGAAAAAAAGTAGTAATTCTTACATTGTTTTACAGAAGTATAATTTTAAAACTTAAATATATAGCAAAAATTATTCAATACTAGCGGATCAGGTAATGCTTCGCTATTGCTAAATTTGAGTATATATATATATTGAAAAAATACAAATCACCGGTAAATATCAATTCATTTACGACAACTTAAGTAATTATATTGAATTATGTATAATAATTCATTGTTTAACTTTTTTATTTTGTTAAAATATTTGGTTGAATATGGGAATCCAATTTTGTTGTATTTCATTCATTAATTTTTGTTATTCAGAGCCAATGGGCAAAATGTTTTTTTTAACAAAAATAAAATTAAATACGAAGTATTGGTATATTAAAATAACAAGGCATAATAATAATATATAATTTTAATATTATTTATACTTTTATCCATTTTTTCTGTCATATTTCAAATTTTGTTATTCAATCAATAATTATTATATGAATTGTATGAATATTTTACAACCAATATGAATATTATATGAGTCATTATATTTGACAAATATCAATTAGAAATAAATCAAATAATTAAAAAACATTAATTGTATGAATTGCATGAATTCTGGATAATTTACAAAAGCAATAAAATTAAACATTATCAATTCAATATTAATTTTGAATTAAATAAATTTAAATTAATAAATTACTTAGATTTAATATCATTGTAATGTTCTTGGATATACGATGTTTTTATTGATTCCATTTGAATCTAAATAGTATAATTGCGGTAAAATAATAAAGTTGTGCAATTATTAATATTTAAAAAAATAATTTTAATGCTTTTTATTGCTTACGAGTGGTAGTTCTTACACTGGTGGAAAATGAAATTCCAGTACAAAAAGAAAAGGGAAGAAAGAAATTTGTTTTGATTAATAAAATGTAGACAAATTATTGTCAGGGTAACATATTTATTTGATTAAAGTTTCAAAGTCACAAATTAAGTTATGTGCGAGAACCATTATAAATGTGGAATGGTGATAAATTAATAACCGCTATCGTCTCCATGATTTTAAAAGCAAGCATGCATTGTATCGTACAGGTTTTGTGTGTCAACTTGCGGAATACAATTTCATGACTGTTGCATTTGGTCAGTCAATTCAGCAACCGCCCGTGCTGATAGTGGATGGCGCTGGATTTATCAACCAATAATATCTCATACGTCCCTGGTGTTCTCACAAGCCTAGGCAACATATCGGCACTCTGTAGAGCAAACTGGGTGATAGCAGCGTTATCCTATTGAAAAATTCCTCCTAGAATAGTAGTAACAAATGCAAACACACCCGATTCAAATGCAAACACACCCATTTCCATGTCAAGTCTGATATACAAATTTGCTATCAAGGGACCTGGAATAATGACGAAAGTGCTTCTGTTGTCATAAGAAATTGCTCCCCAGACCACAACTTCTGGTGAAGATCCAATGTGTCTATGACGCAGACAGATTGGCTTCAAGGGCTCACCTGGCCTCTTTCTAATCAGCCATCACTGGTACTAAGACAAAAGCCACTTTCATCTAAGAAAACAACAGATACCCACCAGATATCATTAGGAGTTAGTAGAATGAATGCTACAGGACGCCTGTCCTTCAAGTATTCAATTTGTTATCGTTCGCTTTGTCACTTTGGTGCTAACAGAAGCTCGAATTTCTGTTGTAAATGCACTGCAGCCATGCAGGGAATAGGACAGCCATCCCTCTCAATAATGAGGTCATAGCTGTTCAGTGAATACATCCATGTCAAGTCTCTGCAAAGAAAGTTCACTTTCTTGTAGTTCTATAGCACCAGCATGAATCGTTGCTGATTTGAATGACCAACTGCAACAGGCATGGAACTCCATCTCTCAAAATGGCATGCAATACCTATACGACACAATGCATGTGAGTTTGTATATAAAATCATGGAGACTACAACAGCTATTAATGTACAACCATTTCATATTTGAAATGGCTCTTCATACGCATACTTTAACTGGTGACCTTGAAACTTTAATCAAATAAATGTTACCTAGACAAATGCTTTTAATAAAATTTCATTCATCTAAACTAAATTATTTCTGATATTGTGATTCCCTTTTCTACCAGTATATTTCAATTAGACTCCTTTTTTTTGCAGCAATATGTCAAAAATTATCTTAATACCTATTTTTGCTTACAACAATGGGAAAACTAAAGATGCACAGGTATCAGTGGATACACACATGCCTTACAATATCAGACGTGAAATTGACTACACCTTGATCTTCTGTTTGTAAGCAGGAAAACCCTTTTGAATTAACCTGTAATTAAAAGGTAAACTTATTACTAAACAGAAATTGCAGTTTTAAACTAACCCACTCAACAGCCTGAATGAGGCATAAGATAGTTGCACTGTTCTGAGCCTAAAGTACTGACGTACACCCATTAACATTATTAGTAGAAGAACAAAAAACAGTTATGTATATATTCATGTGAGAACTATCCCGCTTTTTTGTTGTACAGAAAACTACCACACCATCAATGTATCGATGCCAAGTAGGTGGTCTGTAAACAAAATAACAATCAAGTTGAGGGTCCACAAATATTTAATGAGTTATGTTACTAATAGAAGAATTAAGGCCATCAAATACAACGATTTTTATTATCTACATAACCTACAAAAAGAGGCAGATTATTAAAATGTTATTAGTGTTTTTAATAATAGCAGATATGAACCAGTTAAATAAGAGATAAATTTTTTAGTTTTGATAAATGGGAAGAAAAATGCAAATTATCGTTAAAAAAAAAAGAATTTTTTTGTGAATAGTTAAAATAAAAAATACATTCAAAAAGATTAAATCAAAATAATTTCAAAAATTTCTTTTTAATTTTGAGAAAATTTATAAACAGATAAAAGGCTATAGACAAAGTTATTATGCCAGGCACACACAAAAAAAAACAGAAGCCTTTTGCTTAGTTAAAAATGGAGACAGTTTTTTTCTAGGTTTTCGAACTATGTACCATATAAAATAATTAATTCAGTGACAAAAAATTAGGATACGAAGTGTTATACTGGGAAAAAATGGGAACAGTTTTTTTTCCCGAAATTTTCAAACTACATAACATATAAAATAGTTATTTAGTGACACAAAAATTAGGATACGAAGTGTTATACTTTTTAAATTATAATGAAATATACATAATATATATTTATAGTCTACTGGTCTGTTAACTCTTTAGAATATCTATTTTAATAATTATAAAACAAATTTTAGCCATAAATCACCATTCACTGGAGTGACCATAAGAAAATGTGGATGCAAAACAGGTTAATTGTAGTACATTATAATGATTTATATTACAAATATTTATGTTGTAAAATAAATTATTTTGTTCTATAAATTATTAAAGTATGACAATAGTTCATTTTGATAATAAATAAAATTAATTTTATAACTATATGTTTGTTAATCGCTAACCTAACCTATGAATTATTTTAGATCCAAAACTTTTCATTCTAAAAATGAAGATCAATGTTTTAATTTTTTTTTTTTTTTTTTTTTTTCTGGATTTAATCCAGTTTTACTTGTCACTGCCCATTTATAAATATGAAACACAACAAATAATTAATCCTGCTTTTTTATAAATAAAAGTAATTTAAATATAAAGATAAAATTTTAAAAATTAAATACGAAATCATATTATAGAACTTTATAAATAAACTTAACTAGCATTTTATATCTATTTTTTTATGGAACATTTAAACATAAATTGATTGCTTAAAAGTATAAGTTATCAAATTAATCATAATGTCAGTAAAATAATTTGAATAAATCAAATTTAGTTTATCAACTGGCCATTCTAGACTTTAAACTGAAATTGTCTTTATTTAAACTTTTTTTATAATTATAATAATAAATGAGATCAGAGCAAAACATATTTAAAATAAATTTATAACCAATACCATATTTAAAAATAAATTTTATTTCAAAACCAATTTCAAAAAACTATGATCTTAAAATATGAACAGCTGCACAACATATAAATGCAACATTAGTATTATAACAAATATATATTAGTAAATGGACGGATATCAGTTTGTCAGAAAAGGAACATGAAATGACTTAATGAATACATATTCGACTTACATTATGTACAATGCATGACTTGATGGATACACAATGATTATTATTTACAAATCTGTTATTTTTAGTTGTCAATCAGTACATGATTAATATTTTTTTAATAATAAATAAATATTTATTAAAAAATTACTTGAAGAAATATTAAAAATTATCAACAGAAAATTATTATCTATTAAGAATTAGAATTAATTTAATAATCATCAGAAAACAGCATTCAATAATATTTACCATACAAAAATTAATAAATAAATATGAAAAATATCATAATTTTTAAGAATTATTAAAAAAAAAATTTCAGATAATTTTTGCTACTAATATACTTTCAATTACAAATCCTGTTATCATAACTCTCAATTAATGTTAAATCACACATTTACAAAAAAAAATTTGACTAGTTAATTATTAATTTAAATGAATATTTTTCTAACATTAGAATTATAAATTTCTTAACCTCATTAAAAGAAAAAACTGATACAATTACTTCTGCATCATGTAATAGTTATAGTTGAGATCTCATTAACAAAAAGTAAAAAAAATTATTTAAAAAAATACATCCAAATAAAACTTAAATTCACAACCATAAACATAAAAAAAAAAAAAATGAATAATCATTTATAAAGACTGAAATAAAAGCATCAATTTCATAATATGTAATGCAAATATGATCACAAATGCATTTTTCAAAAATTCACAATTTTAAAAGATTTACAAAACTTTTAAATTATAATAAAAAGGAAAAATTTTGATTATAAAATAACTAAAAAAAAACCAACACCAATCTAATATATATATATATAAATTGTATAAATAATTAAAAAATATAATAACCTAACAATTCTTCCACCTCATATTAAAAAACACATAAAATTATTAATTCAATAAAAATAGTAAATTCATTTTTTAAAGTACAAGATTTCCAGAAATAAAAAATCAGATCACTCAGTATAATAAAAACACTTTAAAATGAGAATTAAATTGAGAATTAATTGATATTTGATCCACATAACTAAGAACAATTATTGAGCCTAAACTTAAGTAATTAAGTTATTTTAAAAAGTTTTCTAAAAGAAATTCTAAACAAACAAAAGTCATGTTGTTTGTTTAAAATACTTTTAATGAAACACAATATTTTGTTTTATTCATGAATCCAACATTGAATTTTTCAAAAAAAAAAAAATAATAATAATAAATAAATATAATCATGCAAAATTATTCTTATAAAATTTTAATTAAATAAAAGTCAAAATTAAAAGCACCAATTTAACTATGATTCTTATAATTTATTTTCTGTAACATATTAAAAGGAATGTGATGTTTCAAATTAATACTAATTCTACATTATTTGAATAACTTAAAATAAAATATACTCAATTAATGAATTTATATCACTTTTAGTTATCTATTAATCTAATGGAATGCAAATCAAAGAAATGTATCACAATATTTGCCTCAATTGTAAAATTTGATAAAAATAAAGTAAGTAACAAATAACAATTTTTAATTGAATCACAGAAACAAAAAATATATTTGTATATGTTAAATCATATACAATATAGAAAATGAAGAGAAAATAAAATTTATTTAAACAAGTTCAAATAAATGAATACGAGTTTAAATATAAAACACTATATTAAGAAAAAAAAAGTGTTATTATTTGTAATAAAAATACTTTTTTGATAGTACAAAGGAATTTATATTCAATAGATTAAAATTAAATTTAGAAATGAATTTAATAAACAAAATACATAATATAAAAATTTATTTGAATACTAAACATTAATATTTAATGCTATTATAAAATAGCTCCTATGTAAATTATAATCAAATGTTCATTTTTATCAACTTTATTTAACATAATTATGAAAATCTGTTTGCTTACCATATATACAAATTCAAATTTTCAACATAAAGCTTTATAAGCATAACCTAGTGTAGGCTGTGGCCTAACAGTATTTTTAATTTCTTCTTCAACCAGTATAAAGGGTGTAAAGTTTGGGGGCATAAAATTCCAATATACAATATGTTTTACATTAATTATACTAAGCTCTTAGTACACACTCTGGGTGTTAAAATATTGTATAGCATCCACAGCCGATTGGCTAAAATTTTTAATTGGAATTAATTTTTTTTCATTTGAAAATGGAAAGATATTTTTTTTTATAAAAAAATTATTAAAAACAAATCCATGATTGAAATTTAATAACTAGATGTTATTACATTTTGTCTCTTTTATCCTTATTGTATCACTTCTTTTCATGTGTGCCTGTGCTGAATAGCACAATATAACTAGTATATTATAATTAGTATATTATAACTAGTATATTTTTAGTGATAAACATTTAATATATAATTAAAATAAAATGTATAGCAACATAAATTCTAAAATAAAAAAAAAAAGAAATATAACTTATAAACATTATGCTGTTTAACACATAAATTTTTTTTAAATATATATATATCTTGAGTTGGTCATTGTGATAAAACATAGAGTGCTTCTAGGAAAGTTCATGAACAGATAATATATTTTATTGAACAATCATAAGGCTTATTTATTTGGACTTGAAAAAAAGGAGACTACATAAAAGACTGAATGCGATTATCAGAATCGGATGGATGTGGAAAATAGAGCTTGAACCAGTAAGACCACAAACAGGTGGGCATTCCACTTGATAGGATTCTGCAAATGATGAAAAAAAATTGATAAAAAATCATTCATTGTTAATTAATTATTTTAAATGAAAAATACCACAATTAAAATTACAATTGTTGAATTTGTAGAAACTATTTTGCTAATGAACTAAAGTTTTAAATTAAATAAAAAAAAACTTCATTAAATCTCATACATAGAGGTTTCAGTCTCTTGAAATAATTTAATGTAAATGGAAAAAAGTTATTTTCTTCTGTCAATATGCAGTTATTTGTTTTTTATTTCAAAATAATTTTGTTATCAAAATATCATTGTATTATAAGTAACTGGGAAAAATTTAGAATTGATCAAATTTATCATCTTTATGTAGAGAGGTAAAAGTCTGATTAAAAATTCCTGTGTTTAAAAAAAGTTTCAACACACATTAAAAATTGAGTTTAAGCAATGTTCCTGATAACTAAAAGATTAAATTAAGCTCAATAAAATTAAAAAAACTGACATTATTATTAAAATTAATTTTGAAACATTTATAATTGATAGCAAACATTTTAAAACATCAAATAGAAAACATTGTAAGTGTAATATTAATGCACAAACACAAAAACAGCAATAGAATATTTAAATTTTGAACATCATTAATTTTTTAAAAAAAACATTTAATACACAAAAAAAAAAAAAAAATTGACTTCGTCTTTAAACTGATTCATGTCGGTGTTTAAAGAAATTTTTTGCAGTTTAAATTATTCAACATAGCAGAAATACACGGAAAAAGCATCATGTAATTTAAAGTTACAAACATTTCATTTACACTGAAAAAATTAATATAATGATTAATTTTTAAAAGTATTCAGTATTCTCTACTATAGTTTGAAGTTTATTTTTACAGTGTGTGTGTGAGTGTTTATTTTTTACTGTGAATGCCTTTATCATTTTTTTTTTTTTTTTTTTTTTAAATTTTTTTTAGCATTTTGATAATTTTTTTTTTTTTATCTTAACATTGGACACATTCAATTACGTATTTCAAATGTGCATTTATGTATATTTACCTTCAAGTGTGATGTATTTTTGATCATGACCAAGCTTGTTTATTGCTTTGCAAGTGTAAACACCATAATCATCATCTTCAATGGCAGCTACTCGTAATTTTGTTTCAAGAAAACCAGATTCTGAACTAAATGTGGTAATAAAATGCTCACGTTGATTGTCAAATAACTGATGCTGGTCTTTCAACCATAAAATGGACGGTTCTGGATAAGCTTCAACTTGGCAATACAAATCCATGTCGTAACCCAAAGCCTGTCGATATTTACTCTTAGGAATGTATACAACAGGAGCAACTAAAAATAAATAAAAATTTTAATATTTTTATACAATCTAAATGCATTAACAAAATTATTTATTGTGTAATGATAAAAATATTAAGTTACAAAATATGTTATTCATTATGCAATCATCAAGCTTAAATACTTTGGGGAAAAAAAGCTCAAAAATTATTATTTCTTTTGAGGGAAGAGCACATTCAATGTTATTTTAAAAGGAATTTTATCTATAAATAAGATTCATTTTAAACAAATTAATATCTACAATATATTTATGATTAAGATTATGCATGACTAAGATCCAGAAACAGAATATGTAAGGAGACATTTGTAGAAAATGTTATAGATGATTATTACTAAAGTGATCATAATTATTTCAAAATAATTTAAATAAAAAAAAGGAATTATTAATAAATATATACATTTTATTCCTCAAACTCATTGCTTTCAGATTAAATTTTTAATCATGAATGCACAAGCAGGAAAGTCATCACTTATATTTCTAATAAAATGAAAATTTTTAAGAAAGTTATACATTCAGTTATAAATCTATATTTTAAGAAGCATTATTCATTTTTCACTAAAATTCTTTCATTTCTTCTGATATTAATAAGTAAAATTATTATTTAATAGTTATAATTATAATAAATAAAATATCAGTAAACATTAATTTACAAAATATATAAAAAAAAATATGTACAAACAGGCAAAATGAATATATTCTACATATAGTATTTTAATAATAGCATAAGTCCAATAAAAATTTTCCACATATCATAGTTCTGTCACAATTTTAATGACATACATAAGCTATGTCAATACGCTAGCAACTGTAAAAGCATTTAAAATTAACAAAAGATTCAAATTAAAAAATGGTAATATAAAAAAATAATAAGGCTGTTTAAATGAAATATACCAATACTTAATTAATAGACTGTAGAATATAACTATAAATAAGATAAGGTGTGTGTGCATGCATGCTACAATTGCTGTTGTACCTGTCACTGAGTTTGAAATTTGATTAAGATAAAAAATTCTAAATGATATTTATTTAAAAAAAATCATGTTCAGGTATTCTTTTACATGATGAACCCAGAATCAGCCATCTGTTCTCAATATGTCACACAAATAAATGCTTTCTAAAATCTAGAAAATGTAGTTTTTGGAATTCATGATAGTCTTTCCTTTGTGCAGAAGAAAGTTTAAACCAATGAATAATGAAAAGAGCAAAAACTTTCCACATCACAGTTCAATACAGTAATACCTTTCTTCAAAGCATTATGAATTATATGTAAGCTGAAAGTTCCACTGTCTCCAAGGTTACCTTGGCCTTCAGAAACTAAATACAAATTCAGCTTCTTTTGGAAACTTGAATTATTATTAGATACAACTTTAAATTATTACTGCAGATAAAACTAAGAAGCTTCTCTAAAATGATATTGGCAGTTGCATGGCCGAGGAAAAACAAGCCACAATAAAAAGTCAATACTTTTTTACATTTTTCTCCTATTACCTCATTTCTTCAAACCAATCGCAAAAAAGAAAAGCTAACCACTCACATAACATTATTCCTTCAACCAATTGATGGAAAGATGCGCACAATTAACTTGTTTGTATTTGTTTCACCCTGGGATCCTAACAGAAAAATCTTGCTTAGATAAGCATCATCAATATTAAAAATATAACATTCAAAATGTCAAGATGAGTTATTGAATTTTAGGACATTTCAGGGTGGGGTTTTTTTTTCCCCCGGGATTAGGAATTTCAGGACATGAGCTAAGTTTGATAGTATTAATAAATGTTTTACATAAAACTTTTTTTTAAAGACAAAATTACTTGATTCTATAATTAGTAATAGCAGATGTGGCCAGATATTATTCAGCTTCAGTGAAACTATAATTATTTTACTTTGATAAACTTTATTAAAAAATATATCAGCAAAAAAATCCAGAGAAATTTTTTAATAAAAATATGCTTACAATTGTTTATTAACAAAAATTATCATTGGGGGAGATAAAAATCTAATATTATCCACTAGAAACTGAACATGGATTTGACAGCATTTTAATATAAACAGTGAATATAATTTCGCTATCACAGAACATAATGTCAACATTAAACAACATCAGAATGTGGTAGACCTAAAGTATTTAATGGTAAAAAGTAAAGTTTTTAATTGAAAACAATTAATGAGTATTGCTTCAATTTTTATCAATGTAATATCCAGAGAAAAAAAATTAGAATTTCTAAATATTTTAATTTTTCTTTAAATTATAAAAATATGAATAACAGACAAAAAACTAAATTTAATTCTATATCAACTATTTTTGTTTCAGGAAAATCATAAAAATATAAAGAAAACTTACATTCAACTTCTACACCAACATGTCTTCGAGCCCCTTTGCCAACACCATTATCAGCAATGCAGTAATAAGTTCCTCTGTCATGTTTAGTGATATTATGAATTGCTAAAATGTTTCCACGATAAACAACACCTCCAGTAGGCAAAATATCATTATTCTCTCGTCTCCAAGATACTTTTGGTTCTGGATATCCAGTAGCATAACACTGTAGAAATACTTTTGCACCTGAGGTAGTCTGTACTGTCTGAGTACTATTATCAAGTATTATTGGAGGAACTGAAAGAGGAAAAATTAATCTCTAGCATGTTATTTCAAATATAAATAATAAATTAACCAAAATAATGCTGGAAATAGCTTTAAAGAATTAGAAATTCTCTTTCTATGAAGAGAGGAAAAAAGAGTTTGAATATTTTATTCATAGTAACATGTTCTCGTGAATAAAAATTATGGTACCATCAAAATTTCAAATGGATTGAATTTATATGATAATTAATTCACAAAAGAATTTTAAAATAGGAAACTAAGTTACTTTAAGTTACTTTTTAAGTTAAAAAGTAAACAACCAGTTTGCATTTCATATTAGTAAATGACAAAAATGTTTTATTTAACTAGAGATGGTAAGTAAACAAAATTTAATAATTTTTATCTTTTCCCTTCTGATGATAACAATTTTAACTTATTTAATTATAGTGCTTACACGGAAATTTATATCTCTTCAAAATTGTAAAGCAATTAAAAAAAATCTAATACAGTAATGATAGACAAATAAATTTGCAGAGTTAGTGAAAATTGAAATTCGTCTGATTTATTATTATTTCAGAACTTTTTTTCATTGATTACTTTATAATTAAGCAACTAATACTTCACAATATAGGTTTTTATTTTTTGAGGTTTAGATATTCAACTATTTTCTGCAATAATTATTAGAATGTGAAAAATAATTTTTCTTTGTGTTGCATACTTATAAGAGTATAATAAATATTATCTTTGCAAATACATATGTATATATATATACTTTTATGTTTGAAGATTTGGGTAATTTTTCATCTACATTTGCATATGTGAGGCTATTCAGTTTTAGCAATATTGAAGACTGGTTTTCAATTCCTGCATAATACTTTAAAAAAACAGCTGCATAATTGGAGTCAGTTTAGATACAAGAGGCTCAGGCATTACAAAGGTAGCAAAAACCTATTTCAAAAATTGAATTTTGGAAATTAAATCTGAAATCAAAATCTTCACGTCTAAAGAAAGCTGTTCATTATTTAATTTCAGTTTTTTGTACAACATTTTGCTGCAAAAATTTATATTCTATGATGAAGTTTGTGAACATACCATACAAAATTAATCAATTAGAACATCACAGAAATGCTCTGAGAATATTTAACAAATTATAAACCAACTTCCAAGAATTTGATCAAAGGTCTCCATTAAATATAAACTTTTTATTAATATTTAATTTAAAAAATTTTAAAATAACTATTTTATATTTTATTTCTCTTAAGATTTATGTTGAATATGTACTTATATTAATTAAATTAAAGTGAAATTTGTGTTCTTAATTATGTACGACTCTTTATCATATATAAAAAAAACTGGTATGCAGCTCTCATTGATCCCATATGATCCCTGTAATATGCTGCAATATATCTAAACTCAAAGAAATGTTTAATAAAAATTGTATATAACATATTTTATACTTAGTCAAATTAAGGAATGGTTTCATAATCACTGAACGTATTCCCACAGGAATTATATATCAGACAAAAAGAAGGGAAAAGAGGAACATTCCTTGGAAAACCACAAGGATATTTTTTTAGAAATGCTGGACCAATCAGGCAGACATCCCATGGAGAGAAAACAAGGAATAGGAAAGAGAAGAGACCAATGTCAACTGATCATTATTTCAAAACAGGTTTCATGGAGGACATTCGGCAGCATTGGTTTTCATAAATAGACCAAAAAGAGAGAGTTAACAATCCAATGTCCAGGCAACAAAGAGGGAACCTAAAGTGAGTTAGGTACCCTGTTTACAGGCAGCAGAGAGGGTACCTAACCCTAATAAAAACTTGTTTAACAGGACTTTGTAGATGTATTTCATGTGTTTATTCTTATATTTAATAAGTACAAATTGTGTCATTCTGTCTTTTCAAAACTCAACAAATAATGTGACATCTAAATACTTCATTTAATCATTTTACAATTAATTTTGGATTTCTACCAGCAAAAAAAAAAATGAAACAATGAACTTTACTAGACAAATTCCTCTCACTACTCCTTAATCTTTATTATAAATATTTAAGTATAGGCTGCAAACACATTATTTTATACACATTCTGATATATATTACATTGAGTATCACTTCATAAATATTTTTATCTATATTATTTCTAGCAAACAGCTAACAATTAATTTATAATACCATGCTTAATTTGTTCTTACATAAAATATTTAATAGTTAAATGTGTAAAAAAAATTGTTTATTCCTTCTAAGTTAATTATCATTTAATTTCAAAAAAATGTTTAATAAGATAACCAAGTGATCATTTCAAATCTTACTTCTAACATAGACCCAAGCATCTTCAGTTAATTTACTAGTAGATCCAATGATTACTTGACATTGATACAATCCAGTATCCACTTGTTGTATTTTAGTAATCTACAAAAATGAGTAAATTTGCTATTAAATAAATTCCATATTGAAACATAAAATAATTAAACAAGCATAAAGTAAAGTCTACCTGCAAAGTATAGGTACTACTGGCTTCATCATGACGAATGGAATAACGCTGATCTGGAATGATTTGTGAACTGCCACTTGATATAATTGAGGTATGACCTCTATTATCAACTTTTACCCATAAGACCTATTTTTAGAATGCATGAAATAAATATAATTAACTGATATAATTCAGAAAATATAAATAATTAAAATGTTGTCAATTTGTAAATAAATACAAAACTTTTTGAGATGCTACATTTTAAAGATGTGCTAATGAGTTGTGATAACTGAAAATGACTAACTTTTACATGAAACATAAAATTTACACAATTAAAATTGCTTTTATCCAATATTTTTGATAGATAAAAAAGTCATTTACTAAATCAATTAAGTTCATATTGTATAAAAAATAAAATGAAATAGAATTTATAAATTAAATTTTAATTTAATTATGAAATGATTAAATAAGGGCTATTATTTTAAATTATAAATTGATTAATTATTATTTTATTTAAGGGCTTATTATTTTTAAAAAACATGCAGAAATACGAACACAAAATACTAGAGTATTATTCGTAAATTCTTTATAACTTTTATACTGGATGTTTAAAAAAGGGAATGGATAAGTAAAACATTTATTTAGAATTCAGTTTTTGTTTTCCCTGCTGAGATTAAAAACATTTTATTAGTAAATCACAATTTAAAAGAAAAAAAACTCGACTAAAAATCAGATTTAAAGATCTTACTGGATAAAGAGAAGCATAATGTACAGAACAATGAAGATCAATTGTGTCTCCAATGTTAGCATACTGTTCCTTTGTTATGTAAGATATTGAAGGATTCTGCTGCCCAAGCGCTGTAAAAATATATATATTTATTTATTACAAAATAATATATCAGATGTACAAAAATTATTATTTTTTAAGATCAACCCAATAATAAAAATTTTGATTAACTATTAAAATTATTTAAAAACTACTAGTTGAATAAACAATGTTCAATAATAAAATAGTACTTCAATTAATGATATCCTCAAATAATTATGACTACCAATGGCAGGTTTGGTTTAGTTTGTCACTCTACAGTCATCTTATGCACACTTTAGGCTAAACAGACCGGGACCTACAGTTTAACGTGTATTCAGAACCACCAACAAACATCCATGCCACCACCAGGATTCTAACCTGAAGCCTCCGGTACCAATGGGCAGAGCGCAAGCCAATTGGACATCAGGCCACACCAATGGCAGAGGCTTTAATCAACAACTCAAGCAGTATATGGAACTCTGTCCTTCCTTTCAATAATGAAGAACTTCATTTAATTTGATTATACAAACAATGATTTCTGCAATTTTTTTTTTTTCAGCTCTCAATGTAATCATTTGTGATATGCATATTTTTAATCATTAATGCGACAATTTATTTATCTCATTAAAACACCCAATCAACGAAATGGTTTGGCTAAAATTGATCATGTACCATATGCTACTATAATTAATAGCATTAATAAAGCATAAAAATAATAGCATTGCTTCCAATAACATACTATAGCAAAATATTTAAGTAGCCATATTTACACATATGTGACAGAAAATATGGCAAATTAAACTATATGATATTCTTCACTTTTTTATAACTAAATTTTGTAATGAATTAAGAATTTTACGCATCAAACATATACACAAAAACGATTTTCAAGTAATCTTCACTTTTTACATGTAGTATGCCCCATAGTAGTTATAAAATGGCATATTGCTTTTGGGAAAAAACTAGCCAAATCGCAGTTGGGATTTCGTGACTTTTTTGTTAGGTAACGTATTCTGTAAATATATAAAACTGTCAAATAATTCACACTATTAAAAATTTTCCTTCAATATTTCCCGCTAGTTTTGCTCTTAAACGCAACAGTGATTTTAAGGTTTATAATTATTTTGTCTTAAGGGTATTGTTTTATTCAGCATTTTATTAAACGTCCTACTCCATCTAATTAATTTCATCTCCCTACCTACTTTTAAATTATTATAAATATTTTTCGTACTTTAAATAAAAAAATTCAAAATCTACATTGGTAAAATATTAAGAATCTTGATGAAATACATAAAAAAAATGTACAGATGGTAACAGTAGGTAGAGATATAACCACACCCAAAATATTAGTTTTAATTTTATATCATATAAGTTAAACTAACCTGTATCGTAATTTATTCCAATAAAGATGGCATAAAATAAATACTTAAAATTTTTCATATTTTAAAGATAAGAGTTCACTTCAATTGATGAACCATAAATCCAACACAAAAAAATGTAAACACACTTGTTTTAAAACATAACAGAGGGTATTAAACCGGTTACAGTTAAAAAGAGTAGGGGACATTAAAGAAAATAATTACCCTTTTCTTAAAAATTCTGGAGTACCAGAGCGAGCTAGTGTTCAAAAGGGAATTTTGTCTGTAGAATTTAGGGAAATTAACGACTTTCATACCATAAATTTTCAAAATGAATTGCGTTCTTTTTCACCCGTTAAAATATGAGTATTGTTTTGGGTAGCTGGATTTTTCGTGTCTTTGATTAGATTTTTCGTTTCATTCACTACTTTCAAAGTATCTTATTGGTTTATTTTTTTCTAAATTCCTTTTATGAAATATTCTTATTGGTTAATTTAGATTTCTTTAAAGTACTTTTTTTATAAAATTTTGTAATTCTAAATTTTTTTTAAATTTCTTTCACTGGATTTTTCATTAAATTACTTCCACATCCTTTTTTAGAAAATCGTTTGGAAATCCTTTTCTTTTTTTTTTTTTTTAATCTGAATCCTTTTTTAAATTTGAACGAAAACTGATGAACAAAATTTATTGCCTGCAAATGATTTATTGATACCTTTTCTTTCTTTGTTATATGTTTTGTTCTTTTATTAAATCTATATTTTATGGGTAACTTGCATATCGCCTAGCTGATTAAATTTTTCGTTCTTATACTGATATAGTCTTTCGGTTTATTTGTTTTATTTTTGTACGTTTGGTATTTTACAAAACTTAAAAAAGTTCTAGGATATACTGTTTGGTAGAGATTTTGTTTAATAATTAACCGAAATTTCATCGAATTATACTGACTTTAAGTTTGGCTTACTTACCTGATCCAAGTAATGATAAGTTAATTAGGTTTTTAAATTATTCATTTGTAAATTGATTAGTATCTGGGTATTTTTAATAAAGATATCATATTTAATTATCGTATAAAGTGATTGATTTTCAATTGTAAAAAAGGTTAGATTCGTCATGTTGAGAACCATTACTACTACACCACACCCCTGATTTGCCCCTTTACAGTTTGGGAATGATGTGGGTGAGAAGTCTGAATAGGCTCTATGACGCTCAACGGTCATACGAAACCGGGACCTACGGTTAAAAGTGGATTCCGAACCACTACAAACATCCATGTCATCGGCGGGATTCAAACTCGAAACCTGTGGACCGAGGGCCAGAATGCTAGCCCCTCGGCGATCAGGCCCCAAATGTTGGAACACAATCATAGTTTCATTATAACGTGCAATTTTTTACCTATAAAATATATAGGTATTGTTTTAGAGAGTGGGTTATTTGGTATCCTTGGTCACTTCCAATTTTCGAAATATTCAATGCTTTTTTTTTAATTTCACAAGCTTTTTTTAATGTAACATTTTAAATTTCTTTCACGAACTTTTTTATGCATAATATAAATTTAATTTTTTTTTTTACGAGCTAATAATTATATAGTTAAATAATGTAAAATTGTTCTAAAAATCGTCAGGTGAAAGCAAAGATAATTTTATGCCTAAGTGAAAATGAGATTTTTCAAGAAACGAAAATCTTTTGGGATTCTATAGTTTTTTTAATAATTTACGGCTGCCGTTATGGGTTTTATTCTTATATTAAATTCTATACGTTTTGTTCTTACATCTATTTATTGTTTTTTCTTCAGATTTTTTAATTATTTGGTTGCACAGATAATTACAATTCTGTAATATTTTCTTCATTAATTCTGTATATTTAAGGAACTTTTTTTTTTTTAACTGCAATAGTAATGTGAAAAATTCAATCTTCCTTTAGTACTCTAAAAAATCAGCACCACCTATTGGATTTTGTTCAAACCACTCTCTAAACACTCCTGACCTTAAGAAGCATGATTCAGAGAAATCGATTGAGTAGTTTTCTTGGGCAGACAAAACGAAAATTGCCTTATATTTATGAATTTTCAGATTATAATAACGATTAGATGTATCTATTTCTTTAATAATACAAGTTCTACAATTTTTGAAAGTAAACACAAGAAAACACAAGCATTGCAAAAACTTTTGATCTTGGAGGCAAAAAATTATCAACTCTGTCTTGCACATTTCAATAAGGCTTACATCCTCCATGTAACTTGCAAAAGGGAAATATAGAATTGCAGTATTTCTTGTTCAGTATTGCTCACAATGTTTATAATGGGTGCAACTAATTTCAATATTAAAAACCCTCCATGTATATTTGATGTACGGAACAAAATGGACAAAAAAAAATTGGGTTTTTTTTATATTGTAAACTATTTAATGATGTCTAACTGTTAATATTCTTTTCTAATTCATATACTTCTTTTATTTGTCATTGATCAATCTCACAACGAAGACAGCTAAATAAGATCATAGAATATATAAAAATTTGAAATTCATTCATTAATCCTGATATTTTAATATGGGAACTTATCTATTTTTACAATGAAAAAAGGATTATATGCAAGTAATATTTTAATTAATTTTCATTAAAAAAACATTTTTACTGTTTAAGTTGTAAATTTTTGTCAGGGCTATAAATTTTAATAAATTTCTTTTTGCATATGATGTCCATTAACCCATTTCAAGCAATATGAGTGAAAGCACTTTTTCAAAATAAGTATTAGCGGTTTTGAATGATATAATACGAAAAGCAGTCTTGCAGAAAAGAATTGTGTCTCGCTTATTGTATCTCAGCAATTTAAATTAGTTGATGCATCTGTAAAGATATATACATATCCATGCTTAAAATTCCCCGCATTAGCTACAATTTTTTTCATTGATGAGAAATATCGACAAGCCTTGTATTCTTCTTTTGAAGGCAATAAACATTCTCCGTCGGTGATGGAAGGGTGGAGACAAAGCCTTTCAGGAGGACTTTTAAGGGTAACTATCCCACTCCTTTGCATGTCCAATAGCAGAAAACCGTAGAATTCTCACCAGGTTCACCAATTCTTTACACATATTGTCACAATCACGATTGAGTCTCCTCCTTTCTGAAAGCTGAGACTATAAGAGATATTTCCAGTGGATTCGAATCTGCACCATTCTGCATGATAGCATAGTTAGGTTATTAATGTCCAAACAGGTATTAAATGGAAAGATAACACATTAGATTTAGAGGTGGAAACGGGTGTATCGATTACTTGTTAGAGATTCTAATCAAACGTACGCAGCGCAAAACATGTTTGAAAAAAAGCTTAATAGTTAAAGTGGATTTTTTTATTTCATTTTTCTTTTGAAATTAAATTTCCAAATATATTACTTACTATATTTGTGTTGATTTAAAATTTTAACTAATAAATATTAAAATTGTTTGTTTTTTTAATGTAATTAAAATCTCTTCAAAAAATATCTTTTCTATTATACCGTTATGTTTGACTTGGCCACTTGCGAATTTTTTCCTCTGTAGCTCATCACAGCGTAGTTACGTTTACAAACTGAAAAATCAAATTAAATTCAAGTATTACAAGGGGTAAGAAACTCCAGGTCATCGAAGTATTTATTTAATAAAGAAATAAAAAGGAAAGAGCGTGTTAGTACGATTATTTGCATATTTATTATCAATTATATATAGCCTTTTTTAAAATATGAGCTTTTTTTTTAACAAGCATTATTTTTCCAAGTGTGAGCATAAGGTCACAGGTTGACGTTAATTTTTTTTTTAATTTTTTGAGACTTTAGTACCAAATGTTAGCAGTTAAATGTACAGTTAGCAGTTAAGACTTTAGTACCTAATGTACAGTTAACAGTTAAGACTTTAGTACCTAATGTACAGTTAGCAGTTAAAATAGTACCTAATGTACAGTTAGCAGTTAAGATAGCCCCTAATGTACAGTTAGCAGTTAAAGTTATTCACTTTTTTTTGATGATGATCAATTTTTTTAATTTAAAATTAATCTCCTTGATAATTAAATTTAATTTAACCATATAAAGAAATTTGCCACTTATAATATCTGGTGCCTTTTAGCTAATGTATATCAGGAGCCTTTATCTAGTAAATTGTTGCATTGAAGCTCTATCCTTGGAAAAAGATTGCCATAATTAGCTACTGGAATGTAGAAGAATTAGTAGGGAGCCTGAATAGCCGAATGTGTAGCGCTCTGGCGCTCGGTACCACAGGTTTCGAGTTAGAGCCACGGCTGTGCCATGGATGTTTGTAGTGGTTCGGAATCCACTTTAAGCCGTAGGTTTCGGTCTCTTATGACTGTAAGAGTATCACGAAGCAAAAGTCAGACTTCTACTTACGGGTGCTCCATCAGAACAGAAGCTACTCACCCTCTCTCCATTATTGAGCAGACTACTGACGGGATCCCTCCCGCACTGCAGGACACTGAGGATATGTCAACATTTGAGGGTAAGAGAATCAGTAGGAGAAAGATACTTGGTACGGATATGGGCTAAAATTGCTCCAATTTAAATAATGCCCAACGAAATGAATCAGTCATGAAGATACTGAATGAAGAATATCACTGGCTCCGGTTAAATATTGGTAAATAAAAATCCATTTGTTTTGTTATTGTTTTAAAACAATCGTCTTCATTATAAATTAAGGCGAAAACAAGTAACAGCATGCTCCCTTTTGAAAACCATAGTTGACTGTATGAAAAATAAATACATCTTTATTCTCGTTTGGATATTACCAAATATCATTAACAGAAGACATGGGGAGGGAAGTGTTTCATTTTTGAACTAAGGCATTATCAGAAAAAGTAAGCAGAGGGGGATGAAGTGGCTCAGTACTGATTCAGAGATAAAAAGAAACGCTGTGAGGGGAGTGTTCTGTACTGATAGAATTTTACTCTTAAAACTGAGCTGAATCCTACAATTAGAATGGTTTTTCTTGCAAATGGAAAGAAAGAGGGTTTGCAAATCCTATAGAAATGCCTATGGAAGTGGGAGTTTCTGGGCTAACAATAAAAGAGTAAACGATCTATTATATGATTTTATGGAAAGCTAAAAACAAAAACAAAAAGAAGCAGATGAAGAAAGAAAGCGAAAAGAAGAGATGGAAAAAAGAAAATGAAAGGAAGAAATGGTAAAAGTAAAAAGAAAGGACGAGATGGAATCTCCTTTTCAAAACGAAAGAAGATGAAGCGGAAAATCAACCAAAGCATTGAAATTCCGTCGAATACGAAAACAGACCTACACGACATTTTACAGAAGTCCGATACCAAATGTAATAACATCGGCCTTTATTTAATCTTATTAAAACAGATAAAGAGAACCGAAATTGGAAGAGAATTGTAGGTATCCTATGTCATCGGATTTTTTCTGTATGGCATGCACAAAAGAGGATGTAACGGAAAACTATAAGAATAGATTAAGGAAATATTGCTAAAATATAAATTACCCCCTAAAAATTCACAGAAAAGCACAGAATTCTAAATCCTAGTTCTAAAAAAATTATTAAATATTAATAATAAATCTTAAATTCAATCCGTTGAATTTAAGAATTCCTTAAATTAATCTTAGGATTATGTACCATGGTTTTTCTTTATTGTTAACTTTTAAAACACAATTTAATATGCAGGCTAACTATTTAAAGATTAAAAAAAAAAATTTCTCGTTTGCTTTCAAAGCAAAAATAAAAATTTATTTTCAAATGTTTAAAAATATGCATTTCAAAACTCTTATTGCATTTAAAATATACTGATCCCCCCCTTCCTCCCATATCTATTTACTCAGTGTTAGTGTTTCAATAGACAGAAGTTTTTTTTTTTTTTATTTCCAATGGCAGATTATGAACAGTTACATCAAAAAAGAACAACAACAAAATAATACAACAAAACATGCTGAAACAGAGTTCGTTAATCTAACAATATTGCCAAGTTGCAGATCTTTTAGCCACTAAAAAGTGTTACCAGGTGCACCACGGGGAGTTAGATCTTCTGCGCCCCCCAATAGACAGAAGTAAACATATTTATTTGTTATAGATATTTTTCTAATCAATTTACTAAGTAAAAAAAAAATTATGCATTAATTTAAAATACTAAGTTGCAGATCTTTCATTTTGATTATATCTGTGCCAGATCTTGTAGTCTTTGCACTACGTGTTTCAATCATACATGAAATATATTTAGAATATTATTTAACCTCAAATCTCTTTTAACCATAGAAATTTTAATATATATTTTGCAATAAATTATATTTTAGGAAATTAGGATTTGAGGTGTTTTTTTAAAAATTTTATTTTTGTTAACGCCAGATGTGGTTTCCAAATGGGGGAGTTGTGGTTTCCAATGGTTTCTATTTTTTCAGTTTTAGATTGAGCAATTACTGATCATGTTTGCAAAAGTACATTTTGTGTAGGCCTCGTAAGATTACATTGATGCAATGATACAATAGTATTATTTTTAGACTCTTCTGTATTAATATTCTTTTATATTTCGACTTGAAAAAATGAAAGAATGTAAATATCAAGGAAAAATGAAGTCAGATGAAGGTGGGAAATCTGGCTAGAATTGATTTTTAGTCTGTTGTGCAATGATGCAATCATTCATTCACCCTCTCATCTGAAAACAAATTACTCAGCAGCCCCATCCTTCACCTTGGAAATGTACCATTTTAAGCAAACAAGCATAAAGATATAGAAAATAAAAATGCAGTTTTAAGATGTTTCATTTATTACAAAATTATTTAATAAAATCATCACATTACCCACAAAATAAAAAAAGATAATGGATAATGAAAATAAATATTGTGTATAGCACTAAAAAATGATCCCAAGAGGATTTATCTAATAAAGCTCTATCGATTAATTAATCCTCGCTTATTTTTTGTTGGCAATATCCTTAAATCACCGTGATTTGCCATTTGTGGCGATTTCTTTTGTTAATAAATTTATAATCGCATTAAAGCCACATTTCCATAATAAAGAAGGAAAAGCAACAGAAATTCAGGATAAACTAAAATTGCCTGCTTTTGCAGCTAGAAATGTTTGTAGTTGTCTTTAACTGTTAACGAATAGTTTTTAATTTTTTTTCTTCATGATTTACTCTTGATAAACTAATAAAGGCTTCAATTTTAAATCACTAAAGTTTCCACCAAGGAGCAATGTCAATCAGTTTTTAGAGGGTTTATATCCAAGTGCAAATGATTCTTCCTGAAATAAATAGGTACGATTAGGCCTTCTCTTCCAATGAATATTTTACTAAGTTACATTGAAGTATCAGTTACATTGAATATTTTACTAAGAGAATATTCTCCATTTACAATAATTTTGGGAAATGAGAAAGCAATTCTTTAGTAGTACTTTTATCTGTAATCTTTTCAGTAATTCTCCAGTGAATTTAATATTATTTAAAGAATATCTCACTTTAAATTTGTCGAACCAGGAATTACTTGATTGAAACACATTATTAGAATCTTCCTTTAACTTAGTCTTAGAAAACTTTATTCAAAATAAGAGTCTTATCTTGAATACTTAAAAAAATTAGAGGGACTTTATTTTGGATATTGATCATCAATCCATGATGATAAAGATCTTTCAATTTCATCCATCACTACGCCATGTCTTTTGGAAGCAATCTTTAAAGATATACAGGGTGGACAAAACTAACTTTCCTTATTTGGAGGTATCTGCAGTTAAAACTAATGAACAAAATGAAATCAAATTTCATACGCAGACTGTGGAAGACATGGGGAGATGATGTTTGCAAAAAAAGAAAATCACCCATAGGTCTCCGATACCTCCTTTGGAACAGTTTTTCTTAAACTGCCAACATCCATGTAATTATTTTCACCTTAACGTTCTGCATGGAAGGAAATTTTTTCATTATCGCCAAAAATATTTAAAAAGATTAATTTTCAAAAATGTGCAAAATAGCGAATTTTAAGGAAGTGGATTCTATATAGATAGCGGGTCAACTGTAATAGAAAAGTTGCCCTAAATTTAGAATAATCTGCATATACGCATAATTCTTCATCATTGTTGAATAAAGATGTCGAGTGCCTGAACGCGAAGCGTTCATCTACTCAATGGTATGTGAAGGCAGTAGAAAAGTAAAAGTCATGATAAATATATAATAGTAATCGTATGATTTGAGAAAAAAAAAGAAGAAAGTAAGAAAAATGTAAATCATCGGGGATGGAAACGTAACAAGAAATTTATGATCAGTAAATATGCGTTGAAGTAAAATATCTGAAAAGCGATAAGTGAGCAGGAAATTATGGTGGTTTGAGGCTTCGATTCCATTTAGAAGTAGAGAAAGGATACTTGTATTTTCCATTCAATTGCGTAAATATAGTTTGTGCCTTGATGAGAGGGTTTTCGTGATTAGCAATGGTATTGAAGAAATTTCTAGAAAGTTTAGTAATATAGTTGTCAATAGAAGCAATTTTTAAATCTTGATGAATTGTAGAGTTGCAGACAAACCAGGGTGCACCAGTAATAATACGAAGAAGTTTGCTTTGAATAATTTATACAGAGTTCTTGTTAGATTGTGCAGTTAGACCCCAGATTGGGGCAGCATAGGTAAGGATAGGCCTAAGAACTTGTTTGTAGAGAAGAAGTTTGTTTGACAAAGTTAATTTAGAAAATTTATTAATGAGTGGTAGAGTGAGATAAAATTTTTTCCAACATTTTTCTTTGATTTTTTGAATATGAGCTCGAAACGTAAGTTTATTGTCTATAGTTAAGCCGAGATATTTAATATTCTAGTTGCCCATTCAATTTGTTGATCAAAAAGGGAGAGATTAATATATGGTTGTCTGGCGTGTCCTTTTCGGAAAATGATAGCTTGAGATTTAGAGACATAAATTGCGATGCGCCATTTAGTTAGCCAATCCTCTAGGATATTCAGAAAATTTTGAAGAGTATTGATGACATAAAGAATAGAAGCACCTTGGGCAAGAGCAGCAGAACCGTCAGCAAATAGGCAAGTGGAAATGTTAGTGCATTGAGGAAAGTCGTAGGTAAAGATATTGTAGAGAATAGGACTTAGCACGCTTCCTTGAGGTGTACCAGTACAAATACGACCGATTTTGGAGAATTCATTATGAAGTCGAACTTGAAAGGTTCTATTTTGATTTAATGATAAGTGTGATCCAAGTTGGAAATTGAAGTTTGATCATTTTGTAGATCAGTTCATTGTGCCACAGTCAATCGAAAGCTTTTTTGACATCTAGAAAGACACCTTCTGTAAAAAATTTATAGTTATATCCTTCAGTGATGATATTGGTGACACGTAGAAGTTGATGACAAGTTGAGTTATGTTGACGGAATCCAAATTGTTCTGCTGGAATTATGGAATTTTTATCGCAAAAAGAAGTAATATGTTTCACTAAGAGTTTTTCGTAAAGTTTTCCTACACAGCTAAGGAGACTAATGGGCCGATAATTTTGAGGAAATTTCCTATCTTGGCCTGGTTTAGGGAACATGATGATATTAGCTTTTTTCCAGATGGGAGGGAAGTAGTGATATTTAGTACAGCTGTTGTAGATTTTAGCAAAATGGGTAATGGCATTAAGGGGGAGACACATTAAGGCTTTATTTGGAATGTTGTCAGGTCCAGAAGATTTCCGAATGTTGAGATTCTTGATTAAGTTAATTATGTCAGATGGTGAAAAAAAAATATTGTTAAGATAATTTTGATGATCAGCTAGAAAGGAAGTTACTGTATCTTCAACATGCTCAATTTGTGAGTAATCGCAAGGTTCAGTGTTTTCTTGAAAGGAGAGTTCAAGGTTTTCAGCAAAAGAGTTCGCTTTATCAGAAGATGAGAAAATAAGACCTGAGGATCCAACCAGTGGAGGAATTTTGGGATATTTTTTGGTAAAATGTTTGTTAATTTTGAAGAGAGAATTATCTTCTGGATTTAGGCCCAATAAAAATTCATTCCATCTGTCATTTTTTAATTTGTGAATCATTTGCTTTATTTCTTTTTGAAGCTTGTTGACGGATTGTTTGAACGGAGGAAACCTGGTATCTTGCCATAATTTTCGAATTCTGTTTTTTTCCGCAATTTTAGAGGTGATTTCAGTAGGAAGTTTTTGGTGTGGTGTACTGAGTTCTTTAGATTTGCTAGCAAGGTTGATAGCAGAAGTAACAACATAGTTGAATTTATCAATTATTTTATCAATATCTTGAATATTGGAGATAACTGGAATACCAGGAATGCTTTGAGAGAGAATCTTAGTAAAAATATTCCAATTGGTAGTTGTGATTATGCTATTGAGGAAGGGCGTAAATGAATTATGAGAGACTTCAACTATCACAGGGTTATGATAACTGGAAAGATCGTTGATAGAAGAAGCAGGCCCGGCGTTTAAATTTTTAAGAAGTGCGATGTCAAGAGTACTATTGCAAGGATTGGGAAGGCAGAAATATGTGGGATCATTAGGAGCAATAACATTGAATGCATTAAGATTTGTCCAATCGAAGAGAATAGAACCATTTATGTTGCTGCGTCCATTATTCCATGCAGGATGCTTGGAATTGAAGTCACCAAGAAGTACTTGTTGATTGGAGTTCGCTATTGTATCAAGTTCTTGTGTGAGGAATCTACCAATTGGAGGGCGATAAATGCTAGCAACAGTAATTTTTAGGTTATTCTTGAGATTAATAACGATAGCAGAGTTTTCAAAGCTGGTTGTAGTAAAATTAATTTGATGATGATTAATATTTTTATGAATGCAGATAGCCGTGCCTCCTCCTCTGTGGGTAAGAAGATCGGAGCGATATATGATATAATTTGGAATTTTGAAGGAATTGCCTGGCTGAAGATGTGTTTCTTGGAGAGCACTTACATGAGGTTTATTTTCAGATATAAAATTTTGTAATTCATTAATTTTTCCTTTCAGACTATTGGAGTTCCAAGTCACGCATAAGATATAATTATTGGTCGATCTATTGAATGTTATTGACTGGTTGATTTTGAAGAGCAGTTATTAAAACAGAAAGATTTGAAAGTACCCCAATTAATTGTTGCAGAATGAGTGGAATTGGAGGCGTTTCCGTGGAACGCATAATTCTTAATTTATAAAATTTGGTAAAAAAAAAAAAAAAAAAAAAAAGTAAGCTAAAATGAAACGATGATTGGTTTACGATACCAAACCAAACAATTTTTACAATAAACAACAATCAACTTAAGATACTAAATATAATGCCTTTATTAGAATTATTTAGATAATTAATTTACAAAGAAATAATTTACAAACTATTTGACTAAACAATATCTGTAGCAGATAACAAAGCCTAACTAAAAGTCGCTATAATTCAATGAAATTTGATTAATAATTGAAATAAAATTCCTCCTAGACGGTATATTTTAGAACTTTTAAAATTTAGCATTATACTAAATGTACAAAAGTAAAATCCTTGAAAGAGTAAGAAAAAAGAAAAAGGATAACGTCACTACGATAAAGCGGTAAAAATTCGATTCATTCTTATTTATACAGTAAAAATTCCCTTTCCCTAAACATCATCAGCTCCCTCTAGTGGGCGGGAATTTTTTACAAACGGATAATTTCTCTTTCTAATGTCCCTAGTTTTCTTCAATATTGCATCATATTCTGTCTTGTTCCAGAACTGACTTTTGAATTACGAATACTTGTTTTCTTTTATTAAAAGGTATTTTTCTACTGAAGAAGTTATTAGTGTAGTTACGTAGAATACTTATAAAGTATTACTTTAAATTTTAAATTCATTTTGCTATTTTAGTTTTGTGATTAGGTCTTTTAAATTGCACGCGTAGATTTGCGTAGTTTCACTTATACTTTAGCTTTTTATTACTTACAATGCCCTTTGTAACTACAGTTGCAAATATCCCTTACTTCTAAATGCATGTTATTAATTTCAGTGTAGTTCTTAAATATATATTAATTTCCAAATAGTTTGCAAAAAATAGGGAATTTATTTATTTTCTATAAATACTTGTGTAATTCTTTGAGTGATAAAAAAACAGCTAAAAGAATAAAAAAAATAAATAATATTTTATGAATGAAAGAGTCACAAATCCAAATCAGCAATTCCTAAGAAATTTCTAGAAAAAACTATTTTAGTATGACTAAAGTAATATTATTATTACATAAAAGTATATTATTACATTTTGAATGGATCAGTAAATATGCAAATGGCTATAAAATCATAATATTTAAAAAGTAGAACATATACATTGTAATTTTAAAGAATTCAGTTGGAATTTTTTTAATTTGTAGGGGTAATTTTTTTTCTATTATATACTTGACACTAGATCATTCCTTTTTAAATGTATGTCAATATTGCATTCTTTGCCATCTTCTTTTATTTATAATAACTATTGAAACAATTATGATTGTGTCATGTATTTAAAGATTTGATTTTTTTTCACTAGGCTTAATGATTTTTCTTTTCAGTATAGCTGCAAAATCCTTTTCCAACAATGGCAGCTGCTTTATTTGTTGCTAGGCAATCGTTGCACAGCATTTCTAAAAATGCATGTGCGAAGTCTTGCATATTAACTTTGAGATCTCCTATGACAAATCAATCAAAAGGGTTGGCCCAAAATTCTCGATCTGCTCTTAGAGGTAGAATTTCTACCAGAAATCCTACTTTGAAAGAAAGACTGATGGCTCCTGAACAAGGAACAGGTGTGATATTGTCATTTTTATTTTTAAGCATCTATAATTTCTTTTATATATGTAAATTTTGGCTGTGTAAACTATTAAAACCAAACCCTCAGTATAACTATGACTGTTGCTCAACTGGGCTTATTTAAGTATAGCCAAATTTTTCCTATTTTTAAACAAAGTTTAGCAGTACAGTATGTTTAATTTGGCATGTTCAGGGCTATAGTTCGTCCTGCACCAAAGATTTATTATTCTGTATAAAAATAAAACAATTAAAACATGTTCCTATTTAATATGTTTATGTATATTTTCAACCTATGTTAGCAAGTTGTCCAAGTAAGTATTTCGCCATTCTAGTAAATATAAAATCAAAATTCATTTACTCAATATTAATTTAATTGAATAGTCTTGTATGAATAAAAATATAACACAAAAGAAATACAAATATTGTACAATGATAGTTAAAACAAGCTAAGTGTATCAAGCTACTGTATTGCAAGACAATATATGCAAATCTGTTTTTTGGTTTAAAAAAGTATATGATATTATGCTGCTTTGATAATTAGGATCTTTTTTTAAAAAATGTCATTAAATTTTACACAATTTTATGGGTTCCACAGATTTGTGAGTTATATGCTGCTCTGTAATGAAAATTAGTTACGATATAAATTTGAACAGTGCTGTATTACAACCTAGAAGTCAACTACTATATTGAATAATTGATTGGTGTGCCAATAAAAATGCACTTCTATTCATTATAAAGAAATGTGTGTGATAGCATCATTAGGGTGAAAATAAAATAAATTCAGTGGCAATATTTTTAAAAAAAAGTTAAAAAAGTAAATAAAAAGAAAAAAAAATTATGAGATAACAATATAAATTATCTAACAATTAGTCTTCAACTGGTTCAGAGTCAATTTGATGAATTTATACATATTTGTATGGTAGTGGAAAAGAGTAGCATGAAAGTTATCGGTACTACTGAGGGGCTTCAGGGATGATGAGAAGCCTTTATCTTCATTTGAAATGAGGATTTATTAAAATCATTGACTTTTATTATGTTTCTGCTAAAGCACTTGGTTGCTTAAGAGGGAATTGAAATTTTTGCTTTCTAAGAAGTTATTATAAAATTGAAGTTTTTCTTGGCTGTTGCTACAGGACTTTAGAGATAGTCCATTTGGTTGTTGTGTGATGAAATATCTTTTTGTTGATGTTGAACACAAAGAAAACTTGAGATTTGATGATTGGATTGTGACAATGATCGATACCAATTAATAACTTAATTGATAGTTTTATAAAGTATTCATCTATTGGATCAATTTTGAAGTCGCTATGGACAATTGTATTGTGGACATACCAGGGAGTCTCTGTAATGATTCTAACAATTTTATTTTGCAAGATTTGAATTTCTTTCTTATTTGTCTTGGCGGCTAGATCTTGGATAGGTGCTGTATAGATTAGGATGGGACGAAGTACTTGTTTAAGGAGGAGTCTTATTTTGAAGTGACAATTTAGAATGTTTATCAATGAGGTGAAGACTGAAATGTAGTTTGTTCCAATATTTGTCAAGTTGATATGATGTTTGAAAGTTTTTTATTTGCCACTATTGAGAAATCCAACTTCTTAAACCATTTTATTTTTCCTTCAAAAAGTAATAATTCAATATGAGATGCCCTTGCATGTCCAATACAAAATATAATTGTTTTAGATTTGCATATAAAATATCACAAGCAATCAAGACAACAAACAATTGAATCCACATGTAAAAATAAATTGTAAATGGCTTGATCAGGGCCGTGTTATAGAAAGTACTGAACCATTGAATGCTCGATTAAACAGTGCTTACTGTACTGATTTGATTATTTTCCTTAAAAAAATCTAATTTAAATGGATTAAACTATTCATGATATATTAATTTATATTATATATTCCATTTTTGCACTAAAATGCTTTCTGTTGTGTATGTGAAGTGTGCAACAGTTAATCATTATTTTCTGAAAATCATGTTACTTACCCTGAAAATTTCATATTACCAATTTGGAAATTTCTTTTGAATTTTTTTTTTTTTTTTTTTAAATAAGTATTCTTAAGTATATATATATATTAATGGTGATATTGTAATATTTATGAAGATAGATGAAAATATTTATTAAATGAAATATGGGGTTTCCTCAACAAATTTTATATTGCACTGTTGCTGAAAAAGGGGAGAAAACCTTTAATTTTTTATATATACAGTTTTTGAATAATTAACATTGTGTTCCAAAAATTCCAGTGGTAACTGTGATCACATCGTTGGTTTGTTATAAAAATTTTCTTTCGGTTGTGCAATGGATATTTCTTGCTTTTACAAATAACCAGGAGCAGAGTCACCCAAAAAATTCACATTTCTAGAATCAAATTTTTTATATTGATTGACTCTTTACCATAACTTTATTACTGTGATCTTTACTAATAGATTAAAAAATTTTTTTAAGTATATCTATAAAAATAGTTTTTTTTGCATGTAATCAAGTATGTTTTGCAACTTTAAAAGTTATTTGTAGTATTTCAGAAATGTTAGATTTTGAACTCTTTATAACCATTTCTGGTTCCCCACATATGCAATTAACCACAGTAAAATGTTCTGCATTACATAATTCATTATTTATTATTATTATTATTTTTTTACTTTCAGCTTTTAACCTGGGAAAAGCTGTGTTATTAGGTGGATCTGCTTTTGGCATTGGATGTCTTTGTTTTTATGGACTTGGTTTCTCATCAGAGCCAGGAGCTTTTGAAAAATCCATGTAAATACATATTTACTAATCTGCTTCTGAACCACTTTAAAATTATTAACAAATATTAATTGAAATTTTCTTTTCATCTAGGATATGGCCAGAATTTGTGAAAGATCGTATTAGATCCACCTATGCATACTTTGGTGGAAGTATTGCCATCACTGCAGCATCTGCATATGCTGTTAGTCAATCTCCAAAATTAATTAATCTTATGATGCGAAATTCTTGGCTTGTAAGTAGAAGAAAATCATTTGATTTTGAAATTTACAACTATTTATATGAAATTATTTTATGATGAATTGTCTTTTTTAACCAAATAAAAATTCAATGATTTCTTTAAAAAAAAGAGCTAAATGCAAAACATTTTTGTGTATTGTATATAATAATGATAATTGTAAGTTCCAAGCTATAATTTTATAGTTCAAAATTCATTTTAACCAATATTTAAACATTTTCCTAGTTAGTTTTTAAATGCCAATGTATCAATATCTTAAATGATTTAAATCTGATTAAAGTTTGTTATTTCCTTTCTACTTGCATTCATTTAATTAAATAAAAGTGTTAATTAAAAATAAACTAAAGTATTCTTAAGTAGTGTAATTGTTTTAAAATTTCATCATAATTTCAAATTACTAAAATTAAATTTATTTCATATTTTTGTGGTTGATGTAAATATATAAGATTTCTATACAAAATTTTTTTTTTGTTTTACTTATATAGAAAATATTACATTTCACTGAATGTAAATATTTATATATTGGATAAAAACAATCAAATGCACAATTCGATGAGAAAAAAAAAAAAAAAAAAAATGTCAACAGTTTAAAAAAATAAAATCCCTTTTTTTAAGTCCTTTTACAGTTGTATCTCACTGAGTTGATAAATTTAATTTTTAGTTTGATACACTTATATATTTTATCTTGATGAGTGGCTTTGACATAAAATAGTATTTAAATGTGTTTGAGTAAGGGAATATTTAATAAATGATCATTTCTGTAGATCTTCTCCAAATATTATTTAAAATGTAAATGCAAGCAATATTAATTAAAATTTGTCCTGTATTTTTTCATGAAATCTTTCGATTTAACATATAGGTTAAAAGATAAAGTGAATTTTTTATGGTACTAAAGTTTTATGCTATCAATTGTTATGTTTTTTTAAATATAGAATGAAATGTATGTTTTTAACAATATTGAATATAGTTTAATTGGTAAATCTCGTAAATATGAAAAAATTAAATATTGACTAATGAAGATATAATAAATTGGAAGGAAAATCCTATTTAATTAGAAAAGGAGAAGCAAAATTATACAGATTGCAACCTTATTTATTATAAAACAGACTTAAATTAATCATTTTTTTGTAAAATATTGTTAATTTATTAATTTGCATTAAATACCTTTAGTTATTTATAATTAATATTTAAAATGCAATTTATTTTATTTTAGTATTTAGACTATAGAATGAAAAATCTTATTAAGTTTTAAGAAGGAAAATAAATTGGTTCCTATTATAAAAAAGATACATTTTGTTATATCAGATGTATATTTATAAAGGCAAATTTTTTACATATTTTTTTGACTTAGCAAAAAAATATTACTTTCTTTTGATATATATTATTTTGATAATTCTAATTAATTATTTTATATAAATTTTTAATCTATTTAATGACACACTTGAGATCAATATCTTTTCATTTACCTTGATTGATGTAAATGTGTAGAACGGGGTGAATCTTGATGGACCAGTAGGGTTTCCATAGACTATCTGTAATATTAATTTTGTATGGAAATTTATGGCATATCTTGTATGTTAAAATTAACCTTAAATCTTATCCATTTCTAAATTTATTTTAAAAAGCTAAACTATTTGTAGGCAATTGGAGCTACCCTTGCTGCTGTGATGGGAAGTGCTATATTGGTTCGATCTATTCCATACTCTGAAGGTTTCGGCACAAAACAGCTTGCATGGATGGCGCATAGTGGAATTATGGGAGCTGTTGTTGCTCCTGTATGTTTCTTGGGTGGCCCTATTATAATGCGAGCTGCTTGGTATACTGCTGGTATTGTATTAGGTAATTAAAGTTTTAAATTTTTTAAAAACAATTTACATTTATTTTATTTTAATTAAGCTGTTTTTAAATGCTGAAATTTAATTCATATCAAAAACTAAAATATAATGTTTTAACAAATTTAGGTAGTGAGAAACATATCTTCCAGTCTTGATTGTTACATGCATGTAACAATCATGACTGGAGGATGCACAATTGACATTTGAATGTGATGAAATTGCATTGAAATTGATTTCATTTAAATTCTTAGTGTAAGAATTCTGTGAAACATTAGTTGCTTTTTTTTTTAACCAAATGATTTGAAATTTGATTGATTAATAGCTATTTTTACATTTCACCTCAAGATGTAAAATTAAATCTGAAAAAATAGCCAAATATCTGTATTATCTATCGAGAACCATTTAAAAATAAAATTTTAATTATTTTTATATTCTGCCCTTGTAATGACATTTTACTATAAAGGCTATTTTGAAGGAATTTGACATAAAGTTAGCTAATAAAGGTAAAACAAAGTTAATTTACATAAAACACTTATATAGCTCGTCCAGATATCAATTGTATGAGCTGTGTTTATAAAATTGGCAAGAAGTGATGAACAGTAAATATACATGTAGTCTTCATATTTCAAATAATATATATAGAAAAGATACATCATTAGTTGGGCTGTATTGGGTTTTAAAGATTCTTTTAAGAAAATATTTTGAATTCCTGTGAAAGTTTGTCAAATTTTATATGCCACATTAAATAGTCAAAAATATTAAAATTAGAACAGTTACTAAAGTAACAATGAATTATATAATGTTGTAGAAAAACTAAATATAAACTGTTTCAGTAAAATCAAACTTGTTTTTAAGCTTCTGCAACTTGTGCTATTACACTTCTCTTTTTTTTTTCTGACAATATTTACAAACTACTGACACACTACTTTTAACTTATATTGTTTAAAAAGCTGGGGAAAAAAGTATTTTAACTCTCTATCTCATATATATATATATATATATATATATATACTAGTAAAATTTAATGTTAGAGAGTGTAATTTTTTTTATATATCTGCCTTTTAAGTTAGTGCTACCTTTATTTTTAATAAAATGTTTAAAGGATAAGTTAGCTTATGTTATATGTTTTACATTTGAATAGGAATGTCAAATATTCATCATTACATGTTTGTTTTCAACATTACATGATCATTTTGATTGCCTTTTTGTTTAAAATGTGTTGTGCTTAGACCTAAGACAAATGGTACAAGATATGTGAAAAATGTTCAGTAAGATTCAAATTTTATTTTATATTTATTGCAAAAATGAATTGATAGCAGTAAAAATGAATAATTTCTAGAAAATATAGCTTGCAATTCTTCATTGAAATTCTAAAATGTTCATTTGAACATAACTCATATTTATATATTTTTTTAAAGAAAATATATTTGCAGCGTAAATTATTTTAGAGATATATTGGTCTTCAAAAATATGCTGTTCTCCAAATCTTCTGGCAAAGTGAATTTTCGGTTAACAAATATTAAGGACATGAAAGATTATTTCTATTTATCTCAAAAGAAAAAAAAAAGCTGCATCATCTAAAATGAAATATAAACTGTATTTAAAAGAACAGAGGAAGTAAAAGTTATCTGGTTCTTCTCAAAATGAAAGGAAAATAATAACAGGAGAAATTTGCCTTTTAAAACATAAGTTGTGCATTAACAAATAGGTAACAAAAGTGGAAACATCAGTAGATAGGCATGCTGAGAAAATTGAGTGTTACGACATTCTCTTAAATCAAACATTTATAGAAAAAAGAATTACAAATATGATCTTTAGTAAATTAAACTAAGAATTAAGCACTTTATGGGTTTGTACTATCATCAAATAACATGCTAGTCAATTCTTCCTGACTTAATCTCAAGTTTTTCGTATAAATTCAGCTGTAGTCGTTACTTTATTTCTTTAAAATAACTAATTAAATCGTAAAACTCTTTTCTAATTTATTCCTTAAAAGTTTTTTAATTGGATTTGTCTCACTCCAGGCATGCAAAAGAAAAAGTTATATTTATTAAATTATGCTAGTTATGTTTATGTATAATGTTCTCTTCCAGCACAGCACCATTATCTTAAATTTACTGGATTATAACTTAATTTGAACTGTAAATAGTTTATCTGAAATTCTTTTGACAATTTATATTTGTGTCTTTCTTTTCGACATGTTATTTTATCATTTTATTATAACTATTTGTATTAATAGGTTTGTCCTCAGTTGCTATTTGTGCTCCTAGTGAAAGATTTTTAAATTGGGGTGGACCATTGGCTTGTGGTTTGGGAGTAGTGTTTGCCTCATCGTTAGGTAAGAAATTTTACTAAAGTTTTCAAAAAAAATTTTTTTTTTTTTTTTTAGATAAAATTAGTGAATGTAGATAGATAGATTAATAATTTTAAAGAAAAAAAAATTTTACTTTTTGTCATATATTTTTTTCTTATTAACTTGTAGCTCTGAAATAAATTGATTTGAAAGAATTTTGTGAGCTTACTATTTTTATAAGTGGATGTATTGGCAGATAATTATTTAAGTATAGAAAAAAAAAAAACCCTATAATTTTGTTTTAAATATTATTACATATTCAAATTAAAAATAATTAATATATATTTGCCCCCCTTCCCTTTTAACATAAAATCTAGTTAACTACATTCTAAGAGAAAAATTATATTACTTCATTCTTATGTAGATATATATTTGGTAACAAAGTTTCAATAGCATTTTAATTTAGATATAATTCATTTGTTCATTTTAACTGTGTTTGTAATTTTTTTTTTTTTTTTTTTTTTTTTTTTGTATAACCTCATAATACATCTTCACTTTATGTAAATAGGATGAAACATGATAATACTTTTAATAAGCAGTTCAGATGTGCTTCTATTTTTTACATCACTTATGTGTTAAAATGTTATCTTTTCCTATTTTACTAGGTTCAATGTTCTTGCCACCCACTACTGCTTTGGGAGCTGGATTATATAGTATTAGTGTATATGGAGGTCTTGTCCTTTTTGGAGGATTTTTATTGTACCACACTCAGCATATAGTGCGCAAAGCTGAAACTCATCCTCTTTATGGTTATAAACCTTATGATCCTATTAATGCGTAAGTGTACAATTTTGTCCTTGTAAAGATTTCTTTTTAAAACTAAAGTTTGAAAAAATTGCAGTTTTTTCAATGTTAATTTGGTAGGATCCATTTGAATTTCCTTCTTTAAAATTTTTGTGATTAATTATAATATTGTATATATTAATACATGTTTTTCAGCTTGATGGTTTTGTTACACATTTTTCTTGGCATTAAATTTGTTGGAATGTTTTTTGTACATTGTTTCTATGGACAAAATAATTAAATACTCTGTCTTATATCATAGGAAAATATTTTATAATTTTTATTTCTTCTAGGTCTATATCCATATATTCTGACACATTGAACATTTTCATTCGAATTGCAATGCTATTGGCTGGTGGTGGAGGCTCCAGAAGAAAATAAATACTTTGTAGAAATAGTTCTCTGTAAATATATTTAAAAGATAGAATCCTCATATTTATTAAATTCTAAATTCGAATCTTAATGTATAAAGTTTCATTTAATTCTATCAATAAATTTCATTTTAAAATACTTTTCTTTGTTTAAAAAAAAAAAAGATAGGCTTTTTTACAAGATTTTTAGTCTGTTGTATTGAATTTAAAATTCACCATGGAATAATTGAAGATTGATATTAATAAAAACGTTATTTACTTTTATAATATTAATAACCATTGCAGTAATTAGAAATTGAAGTATTTTTCTGTAAAAAGCAGATATGTTTTATAAGATTTCTTTTAAATGTGAAAGAATAGTTATAATGCAATTTTATTATATAAATCATCAGCATTTAACATACTTTCATTAAGAAAATAAATGTGTATGATTGTCATGAGACTTGCAAAAATACTTGTCCAAAGTTAAACATTTTAACAAATAGTATATTCCTCTTTTAAAATTATGAGGCTGCTTTAAATCTGACCATGCTGTAGATGTTGTAAAGGTAAAAGTTGCAAGAATCCATTTTTCTATTGTAAAATGAGTAACTTCTCACTTTTGCCTTTTTGAGATTAGGCATATACAATGCAGTTGTTAAAAGAAATTCTTTGTGATCATATTACTAAATTAATGATTTGCAGAATAAAAACATACTGGATTTGAAATCTGTAGACTGATTAACATATTTTTTAAAATGAGGTTATGTAGATATTAGTTAAGCAGATGTGTTGTGGTTTAGGTTGTTGAAGCTACTCATTATGAAAATTTGGCTTATTCTGATTATACTTCTATATTTTCCAAAATTCCTTATTTCTCCGTCTCTGAAATAAATGTACAGATAATATTTCTATAGTTAATCATATAATGCTTTCTTTAAATTTATTATAGTTTTATTGGGTGTGTTGTTAACTAAGATATAATTTGATTTGTGCATTATTTCTATAAATTTCAAATGCAGTTAAGAAAATTTCTATAGTACTCATGTTTGTATTTAAAACTAAGATTATAAAATCTCAAGGACTTACTGAGATTTAAGTAAAATATGATTGAATATTCTGCTTTTGACCTATAATTCTAGAGTAATAAATTTATTTTCTATTTTATTATATTAGGATATTGGTATTTTTCATCTATGAGATTAGAAACAATGTATTACAACTGTTTCCTTTCTTTCTGAAATTAATAACTATATAGGAGGTTAGTTTAACAAACTAAGTACAAAAATCAGTGATAATAATATTGAAATTTATTGCAGTTTTTTTAGTATTATAACTTAAAAATATTTAATTTTAAATATCTTTTAACACTGAGAAAACCATTTCATATATATTTTTTTTTTCTTCCTGTATGCATCTATTTTTAATTAAACATAGTAACTACTTACATTTTAATGTAATAATCAACATAAAATCTTAGTTAATGTTTCATATTTTGAAGTAAATTGCTAGATATACATTAAAAAATTTGATCAGATAAAGGTTATTTGTTCTTGGACAGTTTATGAACTCTTGCTAGAAAAATATGTTGACTATTTGAAACATGTATAGGATATTAATTGGTCAAAGTTTCTGAATAATTTTGTATAGGAAAAATTTTAATGTCATAAAAGGGTTCTATATCAAGTGATTTCATGGCATAGTGATTAATTGCAACAACTTGTTTCAACATTTTCTTTTTGTAATAGAGCAAACTAAAAAAAGTAATTTCTAATAGAAATATATATTGATCAATTGTATAAAATATCGTTTTTATTGTCTTTGAATAATTTTTTTCATTTCGTGCTTTTCTACTCATAAAATTATGGGTAGCAGGAACTTTTATTCCCTTTTCTATTTCATTGGTCACTTTAAATGTCTCAAGATAGCTGGTATGCATTGTTTTATAGGTAACTGTGCATTGGCTCAGCAAATTATATATATATACACATATATAAGATGTATATCCAAGTAATAAATAAAATTTATTTTTGAGATTACAGGAAAAAATATATAACTTAATTAACAGTAACCTGATTTATAAAAAAAGGGAGGGCTGATTTCAGGGAGGATATTTTTTTAAAAATTATCTGTTCATATAGAGGTTTTTTTTAAATTATATTGAATGCTTTTTAAAAAAAGTATTGAACAATATTATAAGTAAAAGTTTGATATTAAAGAACATATAATTATTAAAAAAACTTTCAAAGAATATTTTATGAGAGAAGTCAGACAGTATATGGAATTAGTCAATCTTGATATATTTTGCTGCATACATACATAAAAAAAATGCATAATCAAATATAAGAAATTCTTTCCCTTTCTTATTATAAATCCAATTAAGTGGGGCTTTTTTTTCACTATAAATATTACCAATTTTTTTAAAAATAAATGTTTAATATTTGTTTAGAAAACAGTAAAATATAAAATTGTTTGCAAATTAACTCAATTTCAACAACCAAAATGCAGTATAAGATTTTTACGATAAAAAATATTTTTAATATCTAATTTAAAATGACTCTAAATTTGATTGAAAGGTTTATAACCATAAACCTCAATATCCTCATTGGTTCCTGTGACACAGACAATGCAATTAAGCTATGGTGGATAAAAATTAGACGTACACACAAGTCATTATTCGAGTGATAAAGGCATATTGCCTCACAAGAACTCTTTCGATACATAATGTGTAAAATTAAAATGTTTACTGCTTATTATATTCCCTAACAGACTTATTCAATCTACATCTCATAGTATTAATGTTTCAGGAGAATTTAACGAGTTCAGAGTAAAAATGTCTGCAAAACAAAAAATCAAATTACACGAAAAGCCTAGTTCATATAGTAAAATTACTGGCATTATTTAATATAAATTATTGTAAAATGGATGGATTTTACAGAAAATATTAAAAAAGAACTGTAATACTCAATTGAGCTGGTTCACTGATTACAATAAAATCATGCATCTATATCACATATTTATGCTTTAACTGTAGCTTATACAGCTGGAAGCCATAAAAAAAACTACATTCTTCAGAATTTAAATTACTACAGCAACATGTCGACATTTTGCATTTGTAAACTCGTACTAGACCAAGCAACTTCTTTATATAGATTATATTCCATAATGGTATCCAAAACACACAAACCTAGTTTTTGCTGAAAATTAAGTACTATTTTTCTCAGTTAATGTGTTTATTCACAGTACAATACATATACCTTTTAAAGATGTAAGTGTTACTGTATTGTACCAAGTTTGACACTTAAAACAAGCACTGTATAAGCCATAAGCAGGTTCTCGAACATATACCAGTTAACATCTTTACATAAGATAAAGGAAAGCTATTTGTTTCAAGTAAAAAAAAATATAGTTTGTTAAGTATGAAACAATAGTTTGATTAATGCATATTATTTTTTGGTTAGTTTATTACAACTATTCAATTATTTGTATGGAAGACAATTCAGCATATTAACTTCTGTTCAACCCAGCAGTTTTTTTTACATACAAAGATACACAAGAAGGAAATATATAGTCAAGCAATGACATAATGCATGATTATCAATTCAACATTTAACTTATTTATATATTTTGTTTTCTTTTAATGAATAAGTTTTTCATTAAAAGTCATTACCTTACAAAATTTTTCATATTTCACACCACAGCAAAATAGCTCAGAAGGCAAATCCATTAGCTAAGTGGGAATAAAAATGTAACACATTTGATTTTGTTAAATGATATACATTGATTCATAATTTCTAATTTTCTATCATAGCGAGGTTCACCGAAATTTGTTAAAAAATTGATAGCTTCCTCATGTATGCTTGATTATGTACGTATTACATCTCTTAGATAGTGTAAAATTTAACGTGTACTGTTTTATAGCAAAATTATTAAGGATACAATTCTTGGAAAAAATTGTTTAATTATTGCAAACTGCATGAGATGAAATATTACATGAACATTGAGTAAAAATTATGCAACATCTTATATTTTCTATTCTACAAATTGCATGTTTTCATTTCACAATTATAAACATCTTTTATTTACTTAACTAATACATTTTTTCTTTTTTTAGTATTTGACATACATTAACAAAAGACACAAATTATAGTATTTTCATAATACTTTTCTAGAATATAAATGCACCAAACTTAAAATTAATTTACAATTTATTGAAAGAAAAAATAGGAAAAAGTACAAAAACATCAAACTGAATTTGCATGTCAATTTATACGAAAATTTTATTCTGTTTATCTATAATAATATACTATCGTCATAAATTTCAAGTATCCATTGCATAGCATAATGTAAATACATGCAACACTTAATTATAATAGGTTTATTAAATCATTTGCAAAAACTATAGAGTAATCAATAATAAAGGGAAATTAAAGTTAAAAGTTATCTTAAAAAGTAAAATAAACATCTTTACTGAGACCTAATAGCAAAGCAATAAAAATAGATGCCAGCCTGAAAAATTACAGCTGTTTGATTACACATAATTAGCCATAATGACAAAAGAAAAGTTTAATAAAAAGAATCAAATGGTAACTTATTTCTTGCAGTAAATTACATGAACATGCAAGTGATATAATTTACAGTTTCATGTCCTAAATGTTTTCACTTTCATATGTAATGCTTCCTGGCGAGGGAAGAATAAATGTTCTCCAATTATTCCCTGATATATTTTGCTTTCTGTACAAACCTTATTGACAGAACAAGTCAATTTATGATGGACAAGTTACTTAAGCTAGAAAACAGGAATCTCAAATATGGATGTACAGACAAAGCGCCACTGTACCATACAAGTTCTTTAAGCAAGATGATTAAGATTTTTAAAATCCTTCTGAAATGCATAAAATGAGGTTGTCCATTTCCAACTATTAGATTCTTTTTTGAAATTCCCAATATCCACAATACCTATTGCCAATGATAACTAGATGCAGCCATTAAAATATTTACCTGAAATACTTATTGAATTATACACACATATAGCTGTTGCCAAGGCCAGACTATAGAACACATATCCAGTCTTCTCTGTCTTTTATATTTTCAAAGAATCAACACATCATCATATTTTGATTTATTTCTTTATTACAAATATATAATAAAAATGCTTAACATTGAGAGAGAAAATAATCCCCCTCAAGGTCCAAAGTTCTGTTAAATTTTATTATTGGATGGCTAAAAAAATCATCTGAAGTCATGCTAATGTATGGAGCTGTTTTAACAATCTTTACAGATTGCTAAAAGCTGCCATGGCAGAACAGCCCAGATTTTCCAACACGGATAGGTGGGATACAACTTCATGGCACTTTATCCTTATGTAATTTTAATGGACTTCAGAGCTCTCGGGTTTTGGAACCATATGATTAGGAGTATCTTGAAGAGTTGAATGAGGCTGTGAATGAGGTACAGGGATAGCTGGTGATGTAGATAAGGGTTCTAAAGTGGTGGAATGAGGAACCCCCTTTGGATTGTAGTTATACCTGCCAGCGCCATTCATACCTTCTCCATATTGACTGCTCACAAAGTAATCTTTGTTCACACAATTTCGGAGCGAATCTGGTATGCGACCAACAATAGCTCTTCGAATTTCACTGGCAGCCATTTCTCGCAATTCTGTTGCACTAGCATCGCTGTACCATGCAGCATGAGGTGTACAAATGAGATTTGGGGCATCTTTAAGAGGGCCAGCTAAGGCATTATATGGCTCATTTTCATGGACATCTAAGGCAGCTGCTCGAATACGACCTTCCTTCAAAGCAGCAGCAAGGGCATTTTCATCAACAAGACCACCTCTAGCTGTGTTAACCAAAAATGCTCCTGGGCGCATTTGTTTGATGGTGAATTCATTAAACACATGATGATTGTGCTCATTTAAAGTACAGTGAAGAGAGACACAATCACTCTGGAAAAGCAAATCTTGTAAAGTATACACTCGAGTAAGTCCTAAAGACTTTTCAATGCCATCAGGAAGATAAGGATCATAGAATATTACATTGAAACCAAAGGCTTTGGCACGTAGAGCCACAGCAGTCCCAACACGGCCAAGTCCAATGATACCAAGTGTATCACCACGAATTCTTGCACATCCCTGAGCAGCTTCTCGAACTTGCTCTGGACCTTGAAATTTCTTTCCTTCTCTAACCATGTTTGCCAACCAATAGGTACGGCGATACAGATTAAGAATATGACACATTGTGGTATCAGCAACTTCTTCTACCCCATATCCTGGAACATTACAAACAGCTATACCCAATTCACCGGCAGCTTTTATATCAATGTTGTCAACACCTGATCCTATCCGAACTATTATCCTCAATGCTTTGAATTTATCTAGATCTTCTTTTGTTAAAGTTATGGTGTGCCACATGAGAGCACCGACTGCTTCATTTAAAACTTTTTCATGTATTTCTTGAGTTGATTGAGCATCACAGAAAGCTACTGTAGCCACATCTTTAAGAATGGGCATTTCCACAGAGCAATCTCTGCCGTCTAAAAGTGCAACTAATGGCCGAGTATGCATAGTTCTACTTGGAATGAAAGATAATGCCTAATAACCTTTAGTTTCTAAAACAATGCCAAGAAAAAAACGAAAATTACAGCAGCTACAACAATGAACTTCTATTTTCGTATTAGCCAATATGAGTTTTCCCAAAAATCCTAAAGGGAAGAGAAGGAAAAATATAAGAATATAAAACAATTATTTAATTTAATAAATTATTCTACAGAACATTCATGTAGACATATAAAAAAATCTTTAAATAAAAAATATATTGCCTTCAAGGGTCTTAATTTTTAATACAATAAAACGAATAGAATTCACTTTTGAATCAAATTAAATGCACTATATAATAAAATATGAATTTTATTAATAACACAATTTTTTTAAATGCTGGATACTTGATTATCAACTGGCAAATTCAATGCTATCCTGGTTAAAGAATAAAGTTGTATATTACTACCTGCAAGACAGATAAGGCAGAAACTATGCATTATTCTCTTGGATAACTTTGTAAAGACGAACACTTACAAGGAAAACACTCATACAAACACTTTGTTGGTATAGCCAAATGCAAAAATGCTTTACAGAATACAATTTTAAATGGCATTAAATAAATAGAGATAAATTCTGAATCTTTTCAGTAAGAAAACAACTTAATATCTTTTGATCTAAAATATATTTTATATTAATTAAAACAGATGACAGTTGCAATAGTAGTTTACAGATCAATAATACAAAAACAGAAATATTGAAGTTACTTTGTTTAAATTACTTCTAAAACAGGATTCATCATATGCACGTCATTTAGTTCTCAATTAATAAATTCAGTGTAAATATAATAATTGGATTTTGCAGAAATTTTGGGGCACTCGTGCAACAATGTAATTACAGGCACAATACATAAAAATGTGCATAAAAGGCATTACACTCTCCCATCAATCTTTCGTATGCAATTACAACATAAATTTGCAAGAGAGATGCATGGTCTGCTAAATGTTTTTGCTATATTTTCCTTGCCTACAAAAATATATAATTTAATTATATTATTGAACTGAAAAAATAAAACGTTTTGGAAAAGACAGATACACTTTCAGAAAATGCAACATAATTTAAAAACTGTAACAAGAAATTTTCAGAATTGATCACCTCAAATTTAAATTTTCTGAAATTTTGGAGCACAATCACCCCTGGATCATTTACACAAGATCACTAAAATTTAGTTCCTATCAACAACAGAAGAGCGACGCTACTTATAATTGAATAAAAGTTAATGATGAAAATAAATATTTTATTAAGAAAAAACCCAATCAAATATAAGGTTTTCAAATAATAATTACAAGAAGATCATAAAATATTAATTAACTATAAAATTAATTTATTTCTCGACCACTAATAAAATAAAAAATAGCAATCAAAAAAGGAGATGTATATAATAAAAATTTATAATTTAAAAGGATAATATTTTTAAATTACTAGTTATTTTTATACCAATAATAGATATTTTTCACTAAATCACACGACCCGATAGCGATTATCACACATCATAGAAACAGGAACCATCAAGAATAAAATTTTCTGAAACTGTTCACAAAACAAAATTCTTTGAAAGATAAAATATGTTTATTGATTTAAGTTGAAGCCTACAATGCATTCTTGTCTTAGCATTTAATAAAGAAACCATAGGACATTTAACAAAATTATCTTGTATGCTTTATTTGAAATCATTACTTTACAAGAAAATGCCATACAACTTAAAAATATTGTAGCATTTTATCATATGAATGAATATATTATAAGAACATGAATGAAATATGAATTATATTTAGTAAAATATAATGTATAAATTAAATACCTTATATGAATTTTTTTAAGCATATTTATTTGACATGAAAAAGCAAGTATTTTCAGAATGCACCAATTTTTTTTAGATTTTTCGGAAATTTCATTCCACAACCATTATATATATTTCAATGTGGATAAAAACAAAAATTTTTTTTCCCTACATTGTTTCAGCAGGGTGGCTACAAATCCTAAAAATTTTTTTCCTGACTCAATGCTACTAATTAAATCAAGTATTATGGCTATCTCCCAACATAGATTCACTGTATATATACAATATACATCATTAAAAACATTTTTACCAGTTATATTATGACAAGAAAACAATTCTTACTAAAATAAATTCAGATCAATTATTTCCTTAAAAATTTTTTTTTTTTTTTTAGGAGTGACTTTTTTGAAAAGGGATTTACATGTTTTATTTTAACAATAGTCTTCTTTCTTAAGAAACTTGTGAAATGAAATGGCGGAATTAAAATTTTTAAAGGCGACACAGTACCATTGAATTTTGTTTATTTCCTTCTATGTACACATGTTTTGTTTATTTCCTTCTGTTTTTCAATGCCCAATTGAAAAACAGAATTAGTAATTAAACACACAAATAACAAATTAAAGAATGTATTCAATGCATATGCTAAAGGATACTTGGCCAAATAATTTAGGCTTAACACACTTACAAAAATATATATAAATAATTAGACTTAATTTTCCATAATTAAATACATTTACACAACAGATACCAATCAATGCAGATGCTAAAGAACTGTGAAATTAATTTTAAGTAATGAATTTAAGCTTAATACACAACAAATAATTATTGAACATAAAATAAATTAGTGAAATATTAAAATATTTACTTTTCTGAATATGTCGAAGTAAATAGCACGAGAACACAATTATAAGATACCACATACAAATGAAAGGCACGAGATCATTAACAACTCGTAATAAAAAAAAATTAAGGTTGCCTTAAGATGAGCAACGATCCAAGTCGCCAAGCATGCTTGACTACTCATGAGAATGGATGACACAAAATGTTCTTTTCGGCAAGTTCCCCTCATTTTTAAATATCTTACAAATTTCCCTGACTTCCCAGATCTGTCGCCATCTTGCCAATAACTAGATTAGAATGTAATGACTTTTTTTTGACAAACTTAATTCTTAAAATCAACACATAGAGTTAATAGCTAATTAAAAAAAAAATGCAATAAATTGCAATACCATAACAGTGCATTTGTGAAGTTTTACTACAAATAAGTTAAGTGCAAAATGATTTCAAGTGTTAAAATATATGACAATGTCAAATTCCAAGAAAAGATTCAATATCCCATTAACATAAGAATTCCAATATTGTATGCAGTAGGATTCTTTTTTTTAACATAACTACTTTTACAACGCATTTATAACTATACATAATGTTTTAAACTACATTTGGTAATAATTACCTTTAAGTACAGATTTCTTCATAATTTATTATTGTTATTCTAAGAAGTTCCGGGGTTTGTAATTTGTATGCGAGAACAATTAAGAAATTAAGTACAAGAAATTTACATACATTCATTGCTACATATTATTTCCATCAATAAGAAAACAATATTAAAAACTGTTTTCAAAGTACTCTTCCAATGAAGTTAAATTAATTAGATATTATTACAAATAAGTAGAAATTCTAAAAATATATGGATTATCTTGGATAAGCCATATTCAAGTCTGAGGCGAATTAAAGAAATCTTGTCAGTAAAAGTTTTTTAAATTAATTTAAACAGATTTTATTTGTATAATGGTGAAACTTAAAATTTATGTACTATTCTGTCTCATATTCATTAATAAATTTCTGAAGTTAATGAGAACACATCACATATTGGTACAAGAAATGTCACAGAAACAAAAAGACTTTAGCAATGATCAAGCTTTAAATATTTCAGAATAAAATCTAACATTGTGAGGAGGGGGACCCACTATGGTGATCATACTAATATAAATATTTTAAATAATCATCAAGTAAAAGAAATCAATAAGTCTTTAAACTCTGTCTTAAAAGAAGATATATTTTGAAAATCAATGTGCAATTTTTACAAGCAAAAGCAAAACCGAAGAATGCAACAATGCTTTGAACTAATTAGAATTGTAGACATAAACTGATATGTTACTAATCAAGTAAGATAATGCTAGAATAATTAATGTCTGAAGATATTAAGATTAAATAAAATGGGAAAACTTGTATAAGGATGATAAAAACTACTCCTGCATTGCAAAATATACAAATACAAAAAATAAAACATGCTTTATTGACCTATTTAATTAAAAAACCAATAGATATGTAGATAATGTTGTTATTGAAAGAAATGTCAATCCAAGATGTTTTTTAACAATATAATGCAATTCTTATATTGTTATTATCTAATTTAAAATAATGTAATTAAGACTACGATTTAACATACAAGACTAAACATTTGTGTAATAAGAATATTTAAATAACAAATAAAATATTTACTTTCAAAATATTTTAAGGTAATCTTTAATAGCATTATAAATAAAATATAAATATTTTCCTTCTATATACATTTAAAATCAACACTTAATTTTCTTAACTTAGAAAACTTAACTCTTCAACACTTAATTTTCTATTTACAGTTGGCAAGTTTGAATTTTTATATTAAGTTTACCATTGTTATTAAAATTATATAATTATTGAGGTAAATATATCCAATCTTCATGGTTAAAAAGGATACATAATATTTATAAGAAAAGATTTCCTATAATTCCTAATAATTAAGATTTGTTGTTTATTAAAAAAATTCAAATAAAATATGCAAACAGATTACATATATAAATGGACGCTTATTGAATTTTAGATATTTTTTTTAAGTGAAAGTAGTTATTACATTACATACATATGTATCAAATTTAAGATTTTGATAAATACTTCTTAACCAAGATAAAAAAGAAATATTCAGTAGTAGAACAAGAAACTTGTTATAAAGTTTATTAAAAAAAATTTCAATTTGTTACTAAGAACAAATTAAAAAAGTCAGTAATTAATATCCATTATAATGTTTCTACTTGCATAAATTACAAAGAATTAAAAATGTAAAAATTTTTTATCACAAGTTCTTAGCTAATTTAGATTGCATTTCTGGTAAATCATAAGATTCAGAATAAATATTAATGATCAGTATAAACAATAACTTTTTAAGTAGGTAAGGGAGTCTTATTACCAAACAATTGCAATGTCTTTAAAAGAATAGCAAGTGCAACTATCTTAAATGAAAATTAATTTACTAACAGAAATTTTAATTTTTCATGTGCAACATTTTACAAAGCTATTATTAAATTCTCTACAAAAGCAAGCCCATTACACAAAAATAATTAAGATTTAAGGGATAGTTTACATTTGCTAATATATACAAAAAAAAAAAAAAAAGAGCAAGGTGAAACTTTTTTTTTTTTTTTTTTCTGAAATATTAAAAATCTAGATTTATATTTTAGATGAAAATATTCTAAAAATCTGTGGGAAGGCTTTTATATCAATATAATAATAACTGATAACAATGTACTTGGAATTGCATGAGGTAAACTTAAATTTTACCATTTGCTAATTTCTTAACTTTTAAACAATAAAAAGAACATAAATTATTGATATATCTTAATTTTTGATAAAAAAATTCAAAAAACATTATAATAATGCATAATTTAGGATTGATTATTAAGGTATATAAATATATCACCATGTTTACCTTGCACGGCATTATTAATTTGCTGTTTTGATTTCAACAGACATGGGTGGGGAGTGTTGATAAGCGGAAGTAAATAACTAATGTACATAAAAACTAGGAGAATTTGCATTACTTTAAGCAGAGAACAAAATATTAGCACTGCACTTGTAAGAAAAATGTGATAAATAGTGCATGTCTGAGGTAATTTTTATCCATGCATGTAGATACCGTGTATCACAACCTAATTCGATAACATGAGAATATTCAAATTCGCTGTACAAAAACCATGTCACAATGCATTACTTTATAACAGAAATAAAAAACAAATGTATTATTACAATAATAACTTTTGATGTACAATGGAGTAAAATAGTAATGCGTCATTTCTATCGCAATAGTGTTGATATACCACAGTTGTCACAGGTGACACAAATACAAATAAACCACCTTTGATTAACCATAGGATAGCCTTACTTCACTTAAAATATCATATTAAGAAAATTTTCTCTTGAATTGGTATCAATTGCATTTAAAAAAGAAGACAAAATTACAAATAATTATCCGTTAGGGTTTGCGACAGAATCGCCATACTTCATTGATTCAGAAAAATAGACTACAGTACAGAATTGATAAAAACCTTAAATACTTATAACATGATTAATTATATCATTTTAAACTTACAAAAAACAAGAATTAATATGAAAATCTTACCAATAAAATTACTATTTTAAAAAATGTCACATGGACTTCAAGCGTCACTATACTTTGCCCACGCCATGCACAACGTTAGAGAAAGGAATCTTCTCGCCTCAGGTCACTCAAGAATTTTTCTCATTGGTGGAATTCAATGTCAATCAGTATTCAAAAGGAATCCGGCAACAGTATGTTTCTTATTCTTAAAGATGTAGCTAATTATTTCCCAATTATCCTCTTTGTTAATTATTTTATTAAATGGCTATTGGATTTTCTTCCAAACAACTTTAAATATTTGTATCAGCCATTGTAAATAATAATAATTTTGAAGGAAAATACTAATAAAAAAGGACTTTGTTGTTTAGTTTCCAAAATGTTCAGAAATAAAGAGAATTTTTAAATTTTAGAATGAACATTATTTTAGGATTTGTTTTTAAGTAAAAATATTTCTGTTCAGTTTTATTTTAAAACATTCTATTCAGAAAGGGTGCATCAAAGGACTTTTTATTTTCTTTGCTCATATAAACATTTATTTACATGTTTGAAAACCGGTTTTTGCAATATGCAGATTTAGAAGAATATGTAATAGTTTAAACAAAATTTGATATATGTTCTGTAAAAAGAAAAAAAAACTCTTTTTAAAAAATATTCTAATTTAATTTTAAAAAGAGATTCTAGAAGACTATTTTTCTTTTTTATCATTTAAGTGACAAATACAGATTTTAGACTCATAACTCTTAAGACCAATAAATAAAAAACGACCTTTTAGGCTTAAATCTTAAAAATAATCAACAAATTTTTTTAACATGAGGATTTTTAGTACAAAACTTTACATTCTATCCTATTTAGTAGTAAGTGTGATAGGGATTTAAGCTATGATATAAATTTCGCAATATTTGATATCAAATTTCTTTTCCGAAAATAATTATTTGGAACAAGTCTTAATCAATCATGATTGACGATAAATAAACTAATTTGTTACCAAAGTAGAATCTTAAAATATTTTTGTTATGTTTTATTCCATATATCTAATACGTTTAAAAAAAGAAATATTTTTATCTCAAATGTGAGGATATTAATAAACTTATATATACTTCTTTATTGACTGGGCCATATTTGCATTACAGTTGAAGAACTCTGGGAATCGCAAAGCAGTCTAACATTAGCAAAGCACTGTAGTCATCCTTTTTAGACATTTTAGTGAAGACAAGGACTTTATTCATAAACTGTTTTTCAGAAATAGTCCCTTGCCGGCTGCTACCACGAATAGCTCCGCACCCGTCTCGAGCACCAAAGCCGTATCTAATTCTGAATGTTAGTTGACGGATATTTTTCTGTGTTTTATGAATCTGGCTAACCAGAGCCCATCACACAGTCAAATTACATTGCGAGCATTTGGGCTAGCAAAAGACAAGATGAGGAGTTCATCTAACAGGTTTGATATGACGTATCCCCTCTTTGAGGCGTATACTCTTGTCCTTTCCCAAAGTGAGCTCTTCACGGCTTAACTTTCTTTGGATCTGGGTCTCTTTCAATTGGTTTCTGGAACGCTAACTCGTTACGTTCCAAAATTCACGAGGTTCGGGAGTTCCTAGCAGAGTAGAATCTTGACGTATTTTTGGTTCAGGAAACAAAATTGTATCCTGGTTATAACCCTTTGATCGTTAATTACAGGTTCTATTGTACAGATAGAGCCAACCAAAATTCTACCCGAGTATGTGGCGGAACAGACATTTACATCAAAAATAGTATTCATCACCATAGCCTTCCATCTCCTGATCTTGATTTTATAGACGCAACTATTATTGAAATTAAACTTGGTAATTATCTCCCCATTAAAATTGTCTCTGCATATGTTAAGCCAAATATTCCTGGTGGTTTCACGGTGGAGGATTTTATTTAACTGCTGAAAATTGGAAACAATGTGATTCTCGCTGGTGATTTTAACGCTATTCACTCCTCTTGGAACTTTGGACACTCTAATAGATATGGTTTTACACTAAATCCTTTCCTCCAAAGTCAAAGGGGTGTTAAAGTTGTTCCCTCCTTAAAGTTACTAGAATTGACATTAGCAATAATAACCATTGAGGTAATGTACTCGACCTTGCATTTTTTAAATCCAATGATAGTGAGGTTCTTACAGATTTAGATTCTGATCATCTCCCCGTTATTTTAACCTTGGACACCAGCCCTGAATCACTGAAAGTTCCTAATCAATTAATTACCAACTGGGAGAACTTCAGACATGTGATGACTATTAAAAACCTATCTCGTTTCATTTTTAGAACTCCCTCTGATACAGAGGATAGAATCAACGAATTAAGTACCATCTATGTCACATGTCTGCAGGAAAGTTCTTCCCCAAAGTTCAAATCTCCACTTCTCAGATTTCCAAATGTTATTAAAAATATGATCAAAGAAAGGAACTATTATCGTCGTAGGTGGCAAAGGACCAGAGGTTCAGCGTTCCTACGGCAATATTACAAATCTCTAATTGATATCTGAAATGCCATCACTATCTTTACTCAGCAACGCTGGCAAAACGACATAGAGGCCTTGGCGCATGAGTCAACATCACTTTGGAAAAAATGTTCCCTCCTACACAGACAATACCACAACATTCCGCCCTTGCAGGGCGTCAACGGCCGAGCAGCTTATTCCCTAGAAGATAAAGCGGAACTGCCCGCAGACAGTCTCAAAACTCAATTTGAACTCAATCACGATGTTGAAGATAAAAATTTCTTCGAACACGCTAACTCTACAGTCACAGACTTCTTACAAAAACCACATGTCAATAACTTAGACTTAATTTCTCCAAAGGAAGTCTGTGAAATTATCAGAAATTTCAAGAATAACAAAACCCCTAGTCTGGATCTTATTAATAATCGTATGTTAAAGTCCACTCCTATTATATTCATTCTTTATATTACTATTCTTTTTAACTTTCTACTTAGGATCTGTCAATTCCCAGCTTGCTGGAAGACTGCCGTAGTATGCCCCATTCCTAAGCCAAATTCTAATTTGGCTTATCCTCAAAATTATCGTCCTATCTCACTACTTAATAGCTTGAACAAAATATTCGAATCTACGTTACTTAAACGCCTGAATCAGCATTGCGATCTGAGTGACTTAATCATTCGTGAACAATTTGGTTTCAGAAAGCAATTAAGTACCTGTCATCAACTTCTTAGGTTGACAGAGCTGATTCACGACGGCTTTAACGAACGCAAATCTACGGAAATATTATTTTTGGACGTAGCCAAAGCCTTTGATAAAATTTGGCATAATGGCTTATTATTCAAGCTCATACGACTTGATATTTCGGCTCAAATTATTAAAACTCTTTACTGCTACCTACAATCCAGAGAATTTTTAGTCAGAGTAGGTGGAGTTACTTCTTCATCCAGACCAATATCAGGGAGAGTACCGCAAGGGTCGCTCTTAGCGCCAGCCCTTTTCAACTTCCCAACATCTGTATTTCACGATTGGGGACTGAAGACGGTATTCAATTAATCGGTTATGTCACGTGTTATAGAAATATCCAGCGCTTATGGTTGTGGAATTCTCCCGCGTTGGGGGTGCTGTATACTCTTATTTCAATCTCGAATTGTTTTAATTTCTTTTATAACTAAACCTTCCATGAAGACTGAAAAAATCCCAAATTTTGAACTTAAGTATCTCGAATAATTTTTGTCTCACAAAAGTGAAATTTTTTTCGTTACGTTTGGTAGAATGAATAAAAGTTTTTACTAAATATAACTTTGGTTAATGGGGGACTGTATAAAATGTTAGGTTTTTAATTTCTCTAATATTGATTCTTTAAATATAAAAAGGTTTTACCATAAATGAACCATTTTTGAAATTGGAAATATGTGTCTATGACAAACATAAAGGTAGAGTACAGACTTTAGATTTCACCTTATATATCCTCAGAACCTATTATCATAGATATGTTAACATGATGTCTTCGTTAGGAATCCTTGCATAACGTTGCTTGACGTTATCAAAAATGCAACAGAGAGAATAAGGCATAATGTTATCAAACCAATGTTGTAATACTCTTTTTTTCTCTTTAGGACTTTTACTCAGCATTGACAATTCGAGATAGGTTACTATGGTAACATGTACAGATGGTAAAACCTCATGTCTTCCTTTAATTAGTATTCCATCAATATTTGATCCAATTAATATATGAATGGACCTAGAATTACTTTCCGAATCAGCCAGGAGAATATTATTTTTTTTTTTGTAGTTCTTGTAACCAAGGACCTTTTTTAAATGTTTTTATCTTGCTGAAAATTGCATTATAATCCAATATTTCAAAATAAGTAAATTTTTTTATTTAAGCTTCTAACTGTAATTCGATTATAATTGTGTTTACTTTCTTCCGAATCTATTCTGCCTAATAAATAAAGTGTGAATAGTACTTCCTTTACGAATAGGCTTATAATTCTTTTAAGGCAATGTCCTTAAAAATATAAGACAGCTGCAATCCTGTTTCCAGTACGGCATTTACTTCAATTTTCTTGCTATCAGAAATCAATTTAATGGTTTGTTTCTTTATGACATCAATTTTTTTTTCTTGGATATCTCGCTGGTCATTTACGTTTGACTCCAATCTGTGACAAACAATAACTGCGTGTCATTTATGGCAAACAATACAGTTCAAATTAACTTTACAAAACTTCGATTGCTGCCCTGATTTTAAACATGTATAGAAACATCCCTTTTCTTTCAAAAAAATTTTTTTATCAATTAAACTCTTTTTTGAGCCTTGAAACAATCTGAACTTAAAATGCTTCCTAAAATGGTAGGAATGCAGTTTAAAGAAACAAAATTAAAATTTTAATACGCATTTTTTTAAAAAAGAGTTTAATTAATATTTCTGAAACTTCGACATTCTAAATGGATTTTAATTTTTTCCGATCTTTGTTATGTTCTAAGAACAAACCACACTCGGTCAAAGTATATTCGCATCAATTAGAATTCCTTTTCAATTCCTCTTCGAATTCTTTTTGAATTCTTTCTTAATTTTTTTTGGTTCTCTGTTAATTCATTTTGAATTCTCTCTTGATTCTTTTTGAATTCCTTTTCAAATTCCCTCTTAATTCGTATTAAATTGTTTAAAATTAATAACTCTCTGTACATCGAACCTTTTAGAAATGTGACAAGCACTATATCTTAGTTTGCAATAAATTAGTAGGAAATTTCAATACTTACGAATAAATTTTTTTTCTAATATTTCAATACTTACTTTTTTAATGAAGTAGTGCTGCATCCTATCCTCTTTTTTTTATTCTTTTCTGGAGAAAAGAAGGATTGGTTATGGTCTATGCATCTCTGCTCTAAAATATTCACCATATCAAGTAAGCAGAAATATCAGAGCAATAATTTCATTTGGGGAAGTTTATTATTATTATTATTATAGTGTTATACAGCTGGTCAAATGATCACTAAAATAAAAAATAACTGTTAGAAATTAAATATAGGGAAATGTAGATTTATAAGTAAACAGATGACAAACTTCATTTCACTTATTTATATATATTTTTATACAATTAGGAAGTAATTTAAATAAAAATCTATATGTTTACAATTTTATGTTGAATTGTATTAACCATTCTAGGCCGAAGATTGTATAACCCAGTGGTTCTCAAACTTTTTAAAGTTGGGATGCATTTAAAATCGTACAAATAATTGTAGGTGCACTATATACAAATTTATGAGAAATATATTATATAGTTCAGTCAAATATTAAAGAATAAAACAATGCGATAAGAAATAAAATTAAATGCACCCCAAGTTTATTTATTGTGTTTATGAGAAACATGATCTTGATGTGCCTAGTGATTTCTTCAATGTTTGACCGTATATTAGAAAGAAAGAAAAATCTCATTTCCTTGTCAATAAATTGATTGGTTTGATTTGTCGCTCTATAGTCCTTTTTTGCACACTTTAGGCTAATTAGACAGGAAACTATAGTTTAAAATGGATTCCGAAGCACTCACAAACATCCATGCCATTGCCAGGATTCGAAACTGAAGCTTGTTGTACCAATGGACAGAGCGCTAGTCAGTTGGCCATCAATAAATTGAAGATTTCCTCTCTTTTTACACTTAATTGTGGTGAGAGTAGAAAATCCTAATTCACATAAATATGACATTGAAAAAACTGTAGTAAAAGTTTCAAACCTTTTTCAGATATTGGCATGCATTTTTGTTTAATCCTTAAAGCACTATCAGTGAAATTAACTAGAAGTTAGTAATTAGTAAGTAACTAGCATTAAATGATCAACTCCACGAATTACAGACAACGGAATTCCATAGGCGGCAAAGAAAATTTTTTTAAGAATGGAAATCCCACAGATGCTAACTAGGGATTGCAATATCGGACCAAAAGTTCAATACCGGTATTCGGTATTTTTTAGATCTTAATACTGGGATACCGGTTTTAATACCGGTAGTAGAAATTTTAGAAAACGAAAGAAAGCACATTTTTTTTTTTGTTTTATTTGCCAGTTTTATTAGAGAATGTAAATATCACAAAAAAATTTGTAACTTATAAATTATAACAGTATATAAAGAATCACAAAAAAGTAAAGGAACATCTTATTCATTTAAATCACAAAAAAGGTGTAAATATCAATATTCAGTCTGTGGTACCACTACAAATTTTTGAAATATGATCTTAAAAAATATAATGCATCAATTGTACTATCATTAAGCCTGGAACGTAGTTTTGTGCAAAAATTACTAGCTGTCGAAAACGCTCTTTCAGCATCTACGCTAGTGGGTGGCATTGTTAGCAATGCGCGATATACTTTTTCCAAGTATTTCCTATCCCTCATCTTCAAATAATGTTTTGGATATAGCTGATTTTTGTATTTTATTTTGGTTTGTTGAAATTATTTTAGTTATCACCAATTCTAATTTTTATTCAAGAGGCAATTCCTTTTCACTATCAACATTAGTGTCATCATAATCTTTGGTAACTGTACTAATTCTTCTGAATGTGGATAGGTTTGTGAGTAAAAAATTTTAAGAAAGTTTACTATAAACTTGATCAAATTTGAATTAGTTAGTCTCTTTTCTTCTTTTTCATTCGCATTTTTAAAATCATTATAATTATGTAAATACCGTAAGACATTTTCTATTTTGGTATACCTTTCTTCTGTGTGATTTTTCAATGTAATATATAATTCTTCAGATAGTGATGTGTGCTGTTCTTTCAGTGACTGCAACATGAAATTTATTGTTGCATTAGCTGTTAATAATTTAGAATCTCTCCGACATAATGCCTCAACAGCCAATTTTATTGGAAGTAGAGCTGATACAGTTCTAGATATTAAGTCGAATTCACTATCGGAAAAATTAATTTGCAGGTTTAAGTCGATTATTGCTTTTTGGATTGGATTTTTCAGTTTCAAAAAACGTTCCATCATTAGAAGTAAACTGTTCCAACGTGTTTTAGAATCTAGTATTAACATGTATTCTGTTTTATTTTCAATTAGTATATATTTTTGTAAAATGACATTTTTTGTAGGGGCACATTTAAATACCTTAAAATTTTTTCGAGCTTTATAAATTATAGGAAGCAATTCTTGATGAGTTAATATTTCATCCTAATTAGCAATATCTTCTTCAACAATTACATTGTCATTATCTTCCTTGTTACTCTCACCGAAGTATTCTTAACTGATTTTTTATGTTCTTTAAAATTATTCATTATTATGGGGTATTATTTATGAGCATATGTAAAATTTGAATAATATTTTGAACTCTAAAGTATGATATGCAAATACAACGTGAATAACAAACTCGCCAATTTAAAACATATCGAAATATTACACACTTTCTTCACAACTACAACCTTGTTTTCACAGATAATAATTTTTAGTTTTCAGCTAAGAATTCTAAATAAGAATTCATAGATAAGAATAAGAATTTCGCAGATAAGAATTCTTTCACATATAAGAAAATTCTAAATTTCTAGTAAATACTGAAAAAACGGTATTTAAACTTGTGAATACCGGTATTACAAAATTGTACAATTGGCTCAAAATACCGGTATTCGGTATCCCGGTATTGCAATCCCTAATGCTAACGCTTCTAGTAGTCAACCATGGAAGTTATCGTTCCTACTTTCTCGGAAATATTCTTTAACGCATTATCCTTGTTTGACACTTTTTATGCGAATAAAAGTAGAAATAAAAAGCAATCAGAAAAATTAATTGTTTAAAGAAGTCTTTGAACAGGAAAACTGACAAAAAAAAAGAGTAACTATATTTATGAAATTCTTCTAATGCACCCCCTTTGAGACCATTGATATAACCTTATTTTGCATTTTTTTTAACAATTTGTTTTATTTACAGCTGTTATTAAATTAATATATTTTATGAAAAATTTGATATATATTTTTTTTTCTAATTCAATTTAAGTTAGTTAAACTACTGGATTTCATTGATGTGATCCGTTTTACAAATTCTAAATAATCGTTTTTCATTAAAATTTTTTTTTTTGTTATATTTCAATTGATTTTCATTAATATAAATATTCAATGGAGTGAATAGTTAGAAAATGACTTATAGTAAAACTGATTATATTATAAGGTCTGGTTATCTTTCTGGGAAAATATCCTTTAGTATGAATTAATCCTTGATGCAAATGTACATTCTAAAAACAAAAATTATTTTAAATAATTGTATTACTATAATTAATCACAAAAATTATAAGTTGCTTAAAAACATAGAGCTGTAAAATTTATCAATAAACGAAAATTTTGCATCAATTGATAATTCTTCTTTCTTATCTCCTTCCAAACTTCCATTTTTCAATTCCTTTTATTAGCTCACACTCTCCCTATATATATCTTGTTCAAATTTTCAATCGTTAATAAAATACTTTTTATTCATCCATTCAAGTTCAAAAACATTTTTTTTAGCTTGTAGTGGATGGCATTGGATGCTAATACAGTTTTTTCAAATATTAATTCAGTAATTAAATTTAATTAATTAATTTTATTTTTTTTTAGATTTAAGTTGCATATATCGACCAATAGATGGCGCCAGATCAACTTAAAAAAAATGAATGAAATTATTTATTTCTGCAATATAGTGAAAAAAAGTAGGAATTGACTTAAAAAATTTTTTTTTTATATTACTTCTTATTATCTGAAATTCAAATTGCATTAAAATGTAATAATAATAATAATGTAATGCATAAAAATAATGAAGGTGGAGTACTTTTTCTTTTATTTAAATATTAATCAGTATTTTATATTTTTATCTTCTGAAATATTTCAGTAATTAAATTTCTTGTTTAATGATTTGAAAAAAAACTTATAAGATATCAAAGATATTTTAAATTGCATACAATTTACTAAATTTTACATTAATTTTTTCACCTAAAATATTTAATAAATTAGCGGTCTGAGAAAGTAACCTTCATCTGAGAGATCAAAGAAACCGATTTTCACCAATATCAATTTTGTGCTGCCATCTTGTGAGAAAATAAAACATATTTTTAAGTAAAATTATTTAATTATCTTTATTATAAGTAAGCAGGAGTATATTTGATTCAATTAATGAAAAATAAAACTCATTTGAATAAAATATCTAAAAAGGAACGTTTTAAATTTTACAATATAAAAATTGTGAAGAATAAATAAGAAGATTAAAATGAACAGCAAAAAAATTGCACAATTTTTATATAAAATGAATAACGAGAGTTCTAGAAACTTTGCTCAAGTGTTTCAAATTTTTTTTTATTTTGAAATATTTTTCCTTATTATTTATTAAAAAATTTCTTCTGAATCAGAATATTATGGACACATTAATATAAAATTTCAAGTTAAGAAGGTTTTTGATATAATTTATGATTTTTGCAAATAGTTATACATACTAATATTAATAATTATACTCATTATTCATTTTATGAAAAAATCGTGAACAATTTTTTTCTTTTCATTTTAATCTTCTTATTTATTACTTGCAACAGTTTTATTGCAAAATTAAAAAAAAAGGCTTTTTTATATATATTATTCAAATGAGTTTTATTAAAAGGATATTAAATTTATAAATTTATAATCAGGATTCAAGCAATATGAAGCAAAATATAAAGCATGATTTCATTGCATCTGAGTTCTTAATGGAAGTTTGTCGAAAGTTAAAAATTTTTTTTAAATATATTTATTACCTTATTTTGATTTTAAGCATTAATAAATTTGATAATTTATTTCAACTTCTATGAACACATTTTTCTGATCTTGTTACTGTGTTATTTTAAAAATATATTTTTCACATAGATGGCACCACGAAATACTTTCTTTGAAAAATGGCAATATTTTTTATGTGTGATTTTTTTTTTCAAACATGCCATTTTTTTTTCCTTTAATGGCAGGAAAGACTTACTTTTTATATTATTTATTAGTAAATTTCAAAATTACGTCCAAAGAAAAATACCATACAAAAAATAGATAACAAATTTAATTTTGTAATTTTAAATTTTATTCAAAATCTCATGTGAATGAAATTGATTTCAAAATTATACTCTTAATGTTATTATATTTTAAAATAGTAAATATTGATAAATAAATACATCATACTTATCCTTGTGAAAATTATATTTTTCACGCATCACAGCCATGTAAGTTATTAAATAATTATGAAACTTAATTTTTACTTGAATTATTACAGCTCGTTTTTGAATACTTTAAACTCCTAATAACACACTGATATCAAACTAATTTCTTATTAATATTATTTATTTCTGAAATCAGTAGATTTGTGTTAAAAATTCTATCATTTTCTTTGGCTAACTAGATAGCCAAAGAAAATGATACAATAGTGATAAAGTGGCTAACTAGAGTGTAGGAGAGCTTAAATTCAAATTCGTAGGAGGTTCCCCTGCAGATTATTATTATTATTATTATTATTATTTTGAAACTAGGCGATTTGATGGGAATTCTGGCAGCCTATATAAGCGTTTTGCATCGAAAATAGGGTGCTTGCTGGGGGTTTTCCAACTCTTTCCTCATATGACGCGAAAATGCCCAAGTCGGATGCATTCAGACAGAGCGGCGTACTAGGGGAGAAAAGTATTTTCGGTGGGGTTTTAATAACACTAAAAATAATTTTTAATAATTAAAATTTTAAATAAGATAGAACTAAAAGAAAAATTGATACTTACGTATTAACGCCACCGCAGCTACAGATTTGACGGTTTTTAAGTGGCGCCAATCTACACTTAAAATTTTTGTGACAAATCATAAAATATATAAAACACTTTATTTAAAATCAAAACACTTTCAAAACACTTTATTTAAAAACAAAGTAGTCAATCGGATTTCGGCGGAAAATGGGCCGATATAGAGTTTAATATAGATTCAAAACAATCTCTATTTTGGCGCATTGGCAGCTCTTTATTGGCGCAACTTCTGCTGCGGTGTCGTTAATACGTAAGTACCGAAAAATTAGATGAAAAAATTCACAATAACTATTGAACTTTTTCCTTTGAGAATTATTTTTCGCCACGCCTGTCTGACTAGCACCTTAAACAAATAATCGATTCATCCGTTTCGTAAACTTTATTCCTAAATTTCATGCGTTAAACGAATATAGTTTTTCCATTACAAGTATTTTGTACAGCGGAAGGAATGGCACATGAAATCTTTGAAAGAGTGCCCCCCTCGGGAAAATTCGTAGTGTCGTGATTACCCAATCAGCTGTAAGAAATATTCTCATGATTTCTTCGATTCTCGTGATGAGGTCTTTCATACAGTTGATGAGAATCTTGTACACCAATGAATTCATGTGTCACAGAAAGAGTTTGAAGTATTGAGAATGTGTCGGTTTGTCCCTGTTGGCTGGACTGAAAAGTTCATAGGCTGACACATAGATGGCGCTACTGGTATTAAATCCCTATGACTTTAGTTAGTCCTAACCTTCAAAAGACACGTGTACAAATTTGACAACTGTTGCACTATTAGTATGTGAGTTATAGCATTTTTAGTGTTCATCACGTGCAGTCCACTCGGCTGACTGTCGATTGGACTCCGGTGTGAAATGATGGAGCCATGTTTCATCCATTGTCACATATCAACGCAAAAATTCGGGTTTATTACGATTGAAAAGTTCCAAACACTGCTTGGAATCATCCATTCGTTGTTGTTTTGGGTCGATTGTGAGCTCTGCGCGGCACCCACTTTGAACAGAGCTTTCGCATATCCAAATATTCATTCACGATATGTCCAACATGTTCCTTTGATATCTTTAGGGTCTCAGTTATCTCAATCAACTTCGCTTTACGGTTATCAGTAATTATTTTGTGGACTTTTTTGATGTTTTCGTCGGTAACAGCCTCTTTGGGGGCGTCCACTGCGTGCATCGCCGTCGGTGCTCCTTTCGCCTCGTTTAAATTTTGCAAACCACTTCTCTACGGTTGATTTTCCTGGTGCAAAGTCCGAATAATGTTGATCAAGTCAAGCCTTGGCTTCAATAGTATTTTTTTTCGCCAAAAAAGCAATGCTTTAATTAACACACGAAATTCCTTTTTATCCATTTTTTCAAACTAACAAAAGTTGCTCTTCACTAAAAATGCTGTAACTCACATACTAATATTGCAACAGCTGTCAAATTTATACACGTGTATTTTGAAGGTTAGGGCTAACTAAAAATCACATGGATTAATCTAGTAGCGCCATCTATGTGTCAGCCTACGAACATGTCAGCCCAACTATTATTCCTGACGATCAGCTGCAGTAGATAGTCAGTTGCTACTGTCGATCATGCTTCTTTACATTGGAAATTTGTATATGGAAAATCTTTGACTGTAATGTTCTGTTCGGTTCTAGTGTAATACTACCCTGTTTTATGTATAACTTATATTTTACAGCTCAAAATATCTGAAATCGATGAGTGATTTTTTTTTTTTTTTTTTTTTCTCCCATAGAGAAACTAGAATTTTTTTTAAGAGTATACAAATTCAACCTCCAAATCGGAAAACGTTTGTATGAAAAAAAAAAAAAAAAAAAAAACTTTTAATACAGAAACAGGAAGGACAAAAAAAAAGTAGCTCACAAATTACTAATCGACTGTTAATTTTGGTATTTCTAACGAATTTTTTTTTTTAAAGTTGAAACGTTTTTATTTGCAGATATAAGTAAGTTTGTAACTGTAAGATTTCATCATTTGTTATTTACGTTAAAAATTGCAAGTCAAATTTGTATATAATTGTTCTCTGATTTGTAAAGGGTATATACACATAAAAAAATTATTGTTTTGGCTACGGAGAAAATTCACGTTTTGCATAAAAAAAACTTCTCGCACTGCTTTCAGATATTTTGAGTTATAGAGATGACTATTTACTGTATTTGTATACACAATATATCTTTTCTTACTAAATCAATCATGCTCTGCAACTTTCACATTGAAATTTTAATTAGTACTGTGTCCAAAAAGTAAAAACAATTTTCGATTTAAAATTTCTGGAGCTTATGGAATTTCCATTGTTTTTTCTTTTTTAGGTTGCTGGCCATGTCCTTGACATCCGTGTGAAATTTGACGTCAAAATATTCATTAGTGTTTGAGTTACGCTTGGCTTTGTGAGATGCTAAAACTGATTCCGGCAATTTCATAAATGCCTGAATTAATTGAACAAAGAACTTGCATTAAATTTTGTTTAAACGTATAGAGTGTTGCAGAAGGCATTCGGTGGGCATTCCTATATGGGAAAGAAATGTTTAGAAGTGGTATAAACAGTTCAAAGAAGGCAGAGAACGCGTAGAAGACGAAGAGTCCTCTGGTCGACTATCAACTTCAACCGACGAAGCTCACTTCGCTCGCTTTGAAGGTCATCCCTGCCCATGATTTGTTTAACATGCATTGAGGATTAGAAAAAAAGTTGGCATAAGTGCATTGTGTATGGAGGGTATTACATTGAAGGCGATGAAATAAATTTGGAAGAACAAATAAAGTGTTTTTGAAAATAAAAAAGAATAACTGGTCTTACTTTTTGGGCACAGTAGTATATCTCCTACAACTTTAGTGACCTGATGGCCAACTGGCTAGCTCTCTGGCCGTTAGTACCCCTGGCTTCAGTTTCGAATCTTTTCGGTGGCATGAATATTTATTAGTGTCTCGTAATCCACGTTAAGCTGTAGGTGTCTGTGTAATTAACCTAAATTGTGCACAAAAGGACCGTAGAGTGACAAACCAAACCAAACCTATAGCTTTAACTCCTTCTAGGCCTCTGACTAGGAGGTCTGATCTGACTTTACTATGGAAAATACCTCATCGTATAGTGTGCAGTGTATATCTTGTATAAGGTATCTAAATATAGTAAAACTGCTATTTTACTATAATTAGATACCTTATATATGGGTATAGTTGACACGGTTCATCAACTGAAAATTTTGAAAAAAAAAAAACAGAAACCGTTAACTACTCACCTTATATACGGGTTTTAGATTATTGTGGATATTATTAGATTATGGATATTATTGATAGATTATTGTGGATATTATTAGATTATTGATATTATTGATAGATTATTGTGGATTGTTATACACTAGGGTTTAGATTATTGTTGATAATTGAAGAAACATTGAATAGAAACGCAAATGAAGAAACATGAACATAGAATGAAGAAACATTGAATAGAAACGCAAACTTTTTATAATTAGATCTTTTAAATATAAAAAAAAAATTTATTTGTATTATTCAAGAAAATACATATTGTATGCTACTAAACGTGTTTGGCGTAATTTGTTTGTATAAACTGAAAGCAAATCTTCACAATTTTGTATTGGCTTATTATAGAAATCTGGATAATTAATCAACGTTTTTTTTTTATTTCCTGATGATTAATATTTAATCAGTAACTATTTCCAACGTTCAAATTTAGTCTATAGAAATTCTCAGATAAGAGATATGGCAAGAGTGGAAAAAGAAATTTCTAATCAAAGGCTCATATATAATGGCTTTGTGATTCTACTCAGTTGCATGTATTGAATTCTGTGTATTATATAACAAAATAAATGCGCCTGTAACTGTTTAGTGACGCAATATATAGCAACATTTCGTGCATAATTCATTTGTAAAAAATCACAGATTAACGTGAAGGTCTCCTCTCTATTTATGGACGGTTGATTTCTCACTTTAAGAGACTTAAAAGGACCTTGAGACAATCCCATCATCATTAGAGGAGCATGATCTCCACCAGTCCTATTCTAATGATTTTTTTCCTTTTTTTGCAGTGCGGCATTTAGAATGGCACAGACAAAGAGCAAAGTCAAGGTTTTTGCTTTTGTATATTTAACAGCAACCGACTGAAGGGCAAAGAAAGTGCAAAGTACAGCAAGCAGCATGGAAATTCCAAGACTTTTGTCATATGAGATGCTCGAAAATTCAAATGAGTGGTTGCATAGCAACTGAAGTATAAAAATTCAACGAGAAGTTATGCAAATATGTTTTAACGCTCGGAATTAATATGGTTTATGCATTTTGGACATACTAACATAGCTTTCATGCATTGTTATTGCATACTGGGGAGAAATAGTCTTTGCAAGCGTGAAATGTTAACAAAAAAAAAAACCACTTGTAATTTCTCGAGAGAGATGGTTTGAAAGTTTTGAAATGACTGCATTAGTGGAATGTGAGAAATTTATTTTTCAAGGTCGTTCTTGTTCCTTTTCTTTCTTTTTGCTGATATTGTATTTTCTCCGATGTATGATAGTAATCAGAATAATTTAATTTTTAGTATTAAAAGCTATTCATGTAGTAATAATGAAAATAATCATCAATCAATAAAAAACATCAAATTCGCTGTGATATATTTAATTATGAAAAAGGTCAAGAAGGTGAGACAACTTTTGCTTGCTAAAAATGAAAAGGCAATAATTAAGCTTGAATATCACTGCATTATAATAAAATGGACGTATATTTACGCTGTTTAATTTTTCTCATTCTTAGCTTTATAACCGAACGGCCAACGGCCGTACCATGCTGAATATACCGGTTCTCGTTAGATCACCGAAGTCAAGCATCATTGGGCGCGGTCAGTACTTGGGTGGGTGACCACCTGGGAACACCGCGTGCCGTTGGAAAATTTTGGGACCTGAATGGCCGAGTGTCTAGCGCTCTGGCGCCACAGGTTTCGGGTTCGAATCCCGGCGATGCCATGGATGTTTGTAGTGGTTCGGAATCCACTTTAAGCCGTAGGTCCCGGTCTTCTATGACTGTAAGAGCGTCACGGAGCAAAAGTCAGGCTTCTACCTACGGGTGCTCCATCGCAACAGAAGCTGCTTCCTTCCCCTTCAACCATGAGTACGTATGGGCTCGTGGGCTGGGCCAGCCAAGTGGGATAAGAAACAACAACAACATAACCGAAATGATAAAACTCAGACAAACTTTTAACCTCATGATTTGAAGTCAGAGTCAGATCTGACAGGATCGATTGGCATTATAAACCTGAATTTATTTCATCTTAAAGTATGATTTTTCCTCATATACATCTCTCGAGATCCAATGGGCAGCAAATTCAATGCTAATTATACAATAATAGAAGCAATACGAATTAAAATTTATGTTAATTTTAGTTGAACATTGGTGCATTGCGCCTTTCTTGTTAGCTAGAACAACAAAACTTCGAAGTAAATAAGCTTTTCAAATGTATTTCTGAAAATTTATTGACATCTTCAAGTAAAGTGATTCATGAAATAAGGTGCTAATTTTAAACTTCAAGAATAATTATTAACTTTGACATAGATGTTTTTGATTTGGCATAGGTATTCAGGAATCATTAAAACACATTAAAAACTATGTAAAAAAGTTAGAAATATATATAAACTATTTTCAATAATTTACAATGTAACTATAAAAATAATAAATTATGATGAGGAATTCCTTGGATATTTGCGGTATGTCCAAGTGATATTTGTTTTCATGATATATACTGACAAACATTTGAAGAGTCAGATTGCCTCTGGTCATAATTTTAGCTAATGCTGATGTTAAAGAAATTATCCAAGCAATTAAGCTCTCTAATAACTATCTCTAATGCTTTGCTCCCTCCTCGACGTAGCAACATGCCATATTATCTTTCCTTATCTTTCATAATAAATAAATAAATTCATGTAAAATAAATAACTTTACTCTGACGCCTAAATGTTGCAGGCCTCTTAAAACAGTCATTAGAGGCCTTCCGGTTATTATAACTGCAGCCGAAATTGATGAAGCCCTCAAGGAAAACTTCTCCAATATCAAGGAGTCACCTTGATAGAAAATAAAGAATAGGGTAAATTCCTGTTTGGCAGTTTACTTCCCAGGAGCGAACCCAACATGAAAATTTGGGAAATCAAGATGCTGCTCTACCTTTTAGTGAGAGTAGAGAAGTATAATCGAAAATCTGGGGCAACTCAGTGTATTTCGTGCAACTACATCCATTACGGAAGTAGTAATTACGAATCTAGCAAAAGATGCTTCAAGCATTTCTTTAAGGAATGCTCTTTGATTGGGTTGATTGACAACCCAACTTGTATCAACTGCGGCTATAAGGGTTACATTCCCCCATGGAAAGGTTGCAGGAACTTTCCATAAGGGAAAGATTCTTCTTACCATAAGAAAAGGTTGCAGGAACTTTTCTCCTCAAAGCCTCTACCTTCCAAGTCTGTACCAAGAAAACAAATATCTGAAAGGAGATTCTACATATTAAGGCCCATGAACGCACAAATTTCTTTTGCAGCGATGTTGAAATCCCATACACCTCAGCTTCGAACCTTCTCTCCAAGAGAAGGTTGATATGACTGAAAAGACATTCTTCGTTTTGCCATCATCTTTATCTCCTTTGGAGGTATATAAAATGTCTACAACAGTTTATTACTTTGTAATGGCCAGGTTGAAAAATTCCTTTTCTGGACTATTCAAGAAGTCTGACTAGTTCTATTAGATCCGCATACTTTACAATAACTGATTGAAACCTACCTCTACTGGCGTGCTTTGTTCCTGACACTTTTATTTATTTTTTAAATTTTCAACTGTTTCTTCACTCCATGGGCCTCGAACTAAATCCATTTCTTCTTAGCATGTTTCTGGCTACTTTTCAGCCAAGGTACCCTGTCCACCCAACCAAATAAGAACAATACAAAATTAAATTCATAGCACGTGATATGATATTAGTAATTCATCAGTTTAAGCCACACATATTTGATGCGAATTTTAAAATACATAATTAAAATCACGTAGAAAATAGGCGTTTATTTTAAATTGAATTTTTTTGTAAATGAAAGCTATTCGTGGCAGAGGACGAGATTAATCTATACTACTATATAAATCTATATTATAGGCTCTGTCTTTCTTTGTCTGTTTGTCCTTTTATAACTCACCAAGGACGTATGCGATTAACATGAAACCTTTTATACGTGTCCAAGATACAGTCACTCAAAATAAAAGCTATTTTTTACTTCCATTATCTATTACAATATGCGTGGATATTTTCTTAAATATACAATTAAAAATATGGATACATTTCATTATCAATAGTTAATTTTTTGTGTGCGGAATGCGTATCATTTATTTTAGTTATGTTTCTGTCCTTTGATTCAATTAAAAAGTTTTGCTTTTTTGAAATGTAAAAGTAGTTATTTCATTCAATAGGGTTATAATAATAATAACGTGGATAGGCAAACAATGAATATTAGTGGAATAGATCTTCAACTACCCTGTTTTTCACATGGACAATTATATGTTTCATTATCTAGAGCGAGATTAAATACAAATGTAATGCTGTTGTTGTTGTTGTTTCTTATCCCACTTGGCTGGCCAAGCCCACGAGCCCATATGGACTCATGATTGAAGGGGAAGGAAGCAGCTTCTGTTGTGATGGAGCACCCCGTAGGTAGAAGCCTGACTTTGGCCCCGTGACGCTCTTACAGTCATAGAAGACCGGGACCTACGGCTTAAAGTGGATTCCGAACCACTACAAACATCCATGGCACCGCCGGGATTCGAACCCGAAACCTGTGACACCGAGCGCCAGAGCGCTAGACACTCGGCCATTCAGGTCCCAAATTTGCCAACGGCACGCAGTGTTCCCAGGTGGTCACCCACCCAAGTACTGACCGCGCCCAATGATGCTTGATTTCGGTGATCTAACGAGAACCGGTATATTCAGCATGGTACGGCCGTTGACTTAATGTAATGCTAATTAAAGAAAGACACTTAATGTAGTTTATAGGGAAGTATTTAACTAATATTCATGAAGTGATAAACTTATGCATTCAAGTACTTATTTTTACTAAAATAACGCTCCCCGTCTCTCTCTCACAAACACACACAAACACAACACACACACGCAGACACACACACACACACGCAGACACACACACACACAGACACACACACACATATGATGGAAATTTTTAAGTAAAGAGACATAGGCCAATAAAATAGATGTCATTTAAATTAATTTTTTTAGACTTACTGATTTTCGGTAGGTGGCATAAGGACATAATATATCAGAATGATCGAAAACAAATGACATGCATACATAATCTAAAAGACATATTTGGAAAAAAACGTTTGGTTACAATGCAAATTCCTTAACATATGGAGGTAAACAAAGTGAATTATAGGCATTTATTAATTAAACGGGAAGACGGATAAGGAAACTGGAATTTAATTATTAAATATCTCTAGAGTTGCAAAGAAAAATACTGAAACTAGAAATTACTGAACTAACGCATTTGAAGTCATTAATCATCTTATTCCTCTCATAGGTTGTCGAAAGCATTATTGTTGGAAATTTGTGGTTTCAAGAGGTGAGCTAGTTTTATGGATGATTATTGTAATTTCCTTTGAAAAATAGTAATTTCGTGATTTTCTCACTTCCTAGGTAATCATTATGGTAAATGTGCTGTTATATTTTATTTTTCGTATTTTCGATCAGCCAATGAGAATGCAGAGTCCAAGATTTACTAAGCATTATATTTATTACAATTATTTAAAAAAAATATTTCTATAGTTTTAATTGGATTATTTATATTGGGTTAAATCTTCTGAGAAGGTAAATTTATTTTCCGATTTTAATCTTTTCAACCAGCAAGAAATCACTGTGAGAATTAAAACAAAATAATCTGCTATTGTAATCAAAAAATTCCAAAAATTAAAGAAAAATTACAATTACACACTCAAAAATGAGTAAATTTTCATAAAAATTACGTAATACACTTAAAAATTACTAAAATGACTGGAATCAGAATATGATAGGCAAATTAGCCTTACTGTTGTTATTCGACATGAGACCGAAAATAGGGTTTAAAAAGGGCCAGCAGCTTTTACAAATAGCAACTGAGTAATGAAATTTCTAGACAGTAATGTTTTAAATATGAGTATTCGGCATTATTTATGTGAGTAACTTCGATGGAGAACCACTAGAGAACAAAAGCGGATTATAATTAATTCTTTGTAGCAAGATGGTTGAATGGAAGTTCTTCTGTAATTCATAGATTGTAGAATATATTTCTAAGAAAATAATAAATTTCCAGAAGGTACAGCCGAGGAAGATCTAGAGTAGCAGATGACCGATATTTGCAGCTAATTGCAAGATAGAATAGAATTGCTGTATCAACCACCTCAGATTTTGTAACAGCCACTAGAAGGCTGTTATCCAGTATCCAGCAGGTATTGGTAAGGAATATTAAGGAATAATATTATGTAAGTAATATAATAAGGAATATTACATAATAAAGTATACATTATAAGGTATATAATAAGTAATGCATCCAGTATTCAGATTGTGCTGTTATAGTAAGTGCGCAGAAGACTTCACGATAAGGGAAGAAGAGTTACATGCAAGCTTCAAGCGTTTTGTGTACTTCCCTAACACAAATTAAATGTTTAATTGGGTAGAAATACGTGCTAATTGGAATAAATGTCAATGGAGTCCATATTCTTTACTGATGTGTCAAGATTTCGTTTGCAAGATATCTCAAGAAGACTGTTGGTCTGTCGGGGGCTTACTACTTATTATTATCCCAGATATATCTATGATAGAGACGAATTTCGTGAATCTAGTGTAAGTGTGAGAGCAGATATCTGAACTGTACATCACTCCAAGAGGCATCTTTTTTGAAATCTGAAAAGTATTGCTGATATAATAACTCTTCCTGTTGGTGCTGTTGGTGGCTCTTTCAAGCAGATAATGCTACACCATGTAGAGCTCGATTAATGGTGAATTATCTTTGAGAGGAGATTATTGTGCATGTAGATGGACATTCTCTGAACTTGAGAAAAATTGAGCATTTTTAGAATGCTCAAAGGATGTACTGTGCACTTAACAAGCAGGGGCACAGTCTCTGCAACCCTTCAAGATCTTCGAACTGACTTGATATAACGATGAGCTATGTTTCGAATTGAGTTGCTACACATCATTTTGTGCATGGAATACCACTGTCAAGCTTGTATAGCTGTTAAAGCCTATTAAAACCTGGTAACTTATTAAAGCTGATCTCTCATTGTAATTAGATACTTTACGTTACTTAGACTATATACCGCACACCTCACCTTCCTTACACAAGGCTATATAGCCCCATAAGAGATACTCTGATACTGCCCCTTAAGAGATACAAGGTTAGTACTCTGATTAGTCTCTTAAGAGATACTCCTTATTAGATACTGTGTTTTTTTTTTATCTATGCTTATTTTTCAAAACAGATAATAAGCCTGATTTGTGAAACACTGTCTTTGAAAATTTCAATAAGTTTTAATAAAAAAAAATTAAAGAATTTCCTTAAATTGTATTGAATAGGAATTTTGCAATCGCAATTTTTTTCTTGATTTTTAAAAACCAGTTTGCTTCTTTTGGAATTTTTTTCGGGAACGGAAAAAATTAAAGGAATTTTAGAAAAGTAAAAATTTGCTTTTTTCTAATGTCTTTCACATCCAAAACTCTTGAGATTTTTAATTTTGGAAACTAAAAAATATATTTAGCTATTTCATTTTTTTTAAATTAAATTTCATATTCCCTAAAGTACCATTTCTATAAAGCTGCATTTCCTAAAATGATAATCAAAATTTAAGCATGACAATATTTATAACTTTTTCATCTGCCCTCAATATTGCTATAGTTGAAAATTTTTGAGAATTTTTTTTTGTTTCCTTATTTAAAATTATTTAAGATACTTTTTCATAAATAAATTAAATTGGAAGATTTTACACTATATTTAGTATTTTTAAATAATTAAACTGCCAAAGTATTATAAAATCATTGATTTAATAGCCTTGTACTAAATGTTTCTGAAAGAATATTAGTGAATAAGTTAAATAAATGGTGGTATTTGTTCTAACACTTTTTATTCAGAAATTTACTATAGTGGTATAATGCGATTCGATTTTCAGGGTCAGTCATACACTTCCAAAAATTAATATTTTAAATTAAATATATTTGAATTGGAAATTTATACATTTTCCTGTAAATGACTTAATTTTTAAGAAATTTTAAATTAAAAAAGTGTTCTAAATGAATCCTTATTTTTTTCTTTCCTAAATGCTTCAACATACAATTGCAATGATTACAGACGCATCAGATAAAATTAAGACGTCTTCTACAACCTTTATAATCGGATTTAAGGCTTAAAGTTCGTAAAGAAACGAGCATGTAATTGAAAAATTGCTTAGACAGACAAAACGGAAACAATCCGTAAATGGCTTTTTCACTTTCCGACAAAGATAACATCACCCAAACAGGAAATGTCCGAAATTGAGATACATAAATATGATATCTGACTATATGTATCGATTGAACTTTATTACGAACCGAATTAATCATCAAATATATCCTACTTCCTCAAAATGCAATTAAATACTCACCCAAGCAAGGAAGGGAGAAGGAATCAAATACACGTGAGTTGATTTCAAGGTTGAAATATTTCGATTTTAAAATAAAATAGAGTTATTTTTGCTGTTGCATAATTTTCAGAGGAGTTGAGAAGGATTTAGCTAAATTGATTTCCTTATGTATAGTATCTGAAGCATAATAGTTTGCTCAACTATAGGAAAGTGAAAGAAATTTTACAGAATATTATAGAATTCTGATATTATATTGTACAGGGTGATTACAATTAAAGTCACATTTTCAAAATGCTGTAAAAAAAGAACCACTCGTCACAATGAGTTCACATTTGAACTGAAGATACTAGAAAAAGGGAGAAACGGTACGGCATTAAAAACAGTTCCAAAGTATATTAATAGATGGCGCTGTAAGCGGCATAAGTGGATTCGGCTGCCAGTGATATTTTAAATCGAAATTACAACATATTTGGCATGAGTTGAACATTAAACCCCTGTAGTGTTCAATGTGCTTGATTGTTTTGGTTTTTTTGACAGAAAAAAATGACTTCCAAGTCATTCAACAGTTGTGACACTATTAGTGGAAAGCCCTTCCACCACGGCAAGGCCATACCAAATTGGATGGGAAAAATCGGTGGAACCTTTTTTTTTTGATGCCATAACGTTTCTACCTTGTTCAAGTATCTTCAGTTCAAATTTGAACTCATTGTGACGAGTGTTTCTTTTTTTTACAGCATTTTGAAGGGGGGGGATTTTAATTATAATCACCCTGTATATAAAGCATATAGAAGACATGAACTGTAAACGTATAAACAAAATCTATTTTTTTATTATAAAAAATTTTTTTTTTATTATTTCATGATTTAAAATTTCTCATTTATAATCAACTTGAAATAAAAGTGATCCAAGTTGACATTTGTATTTATGATGACAAAAATGTGAAAGGTCAATTCTAATAAAGATCCAAATAATAATTTTTCAATAACTCTAAATGAAGATCAATTGCAGTGAAATTTACAGTTCCTTGCATTAAAATTAGTCAATAGAATAAATCAAGAAAATTTTCGTGATTTTTTGTTGTTTAATCAACTTTAGATCTTTCCTGGGATGGTCTTGAAACAGAGGCGAATCAAGCAAACATTTTAGAAAATACGTAAATAGAATGATTTCAATTATTTATATTCTTACTTTCTTTGCCTTTTTCTTTCGAATAAATTCTCCAAAAATTTATACTAAAAATGTGTATACATTTATATCATACTGCTAACCTATCCTAATAATTATCAAACTCTATATTTGTAATTTCATTTATAGTAACTTACTGATAATAACACATTTTGAATTATGAATGAATACTTAAAAAAATGGAACATAAAATGCTTAATCAAATTTAAAATTCATTTAATTACTTTTTAAGAAAGCTTACTTTCTATTTGAGCATAAATTATGTGACATATCTTTTTAAAGTATCAATTATTATGGCGATATTTATCATGGATGGCCTTTATTTAATGAATAGCAAATAATTTACAGGCCATCTATGCCTGAATGCTATTTGTCAGTAAGAGATCGAAATACAAATTTCTATTCCTTATTGATCTCTGACTTCTATTATATTCTTGTTAAATCTAATTAATCTAAATAGACTAGATATTAGCGATTTAATAAAACAATGTAACTAGAAGAATGCAACTTTAAATGTGGTTAAGAAGAATATAGCATTGCAATTTTTTTTCAAATTTCATATTATAGTTAATATTATTGTATAGAGACATTAACAGATTATACATAATATCGAAATTACGGCACAGACATTAAGCCAAATAGGGCTGTTTGGTTTCTGAAGTTGGGAAGTCAGATTTGAAAATATACAACAAACTCTGAATCGTTGTTATGCTAGAGGTAAGGTACCTATGAATAAGTAGAGTGAAATGTTCTTTCTCTAGGTTTGAGGTGCAAGGGAGGAAGTGTGAACCGATGACGTCTTTGTGGGTGCTCCTTCTAAATTGTAAAAGGTCAATTTGGATGGTCTGTAGCAGCTATCCTGAAGCCTACTGAATTTGCTACATATTTGTTTTTTAATGGTAAAGAACCACAGATATGAATGCCCACCATTCGAAAACAACATGTTAATTAATAAATTGAAAAAATCTTCAGTGAATGTAAACTGGAGGAAGAAATCAAAATGTTAATGTTGTTCAATGCATCTTGGCAAAGCAGCTGACAATACAGAGCTAATGCATCTGGCAATACAGAGATAATACAGCTGGTAATATATAGACAATGCAGCTGCAATACAGAGATAATGCAGCTGCAATACAGATATAATGCAGCTGGCAATGCAGAGACAATGCAGTTGATAATACAGATAATGCAGCTGGCAATACAGAGACAATGCTGCTGGAAATAAAATGCAGCTGGCAATACAGAGACAATTAATCTTCAAATGTTAATGTATTTCACCAATACAATAAATTTCTATACATGTAACTTAGTCAAAATGATAAGGGGAAAAAAAAAAGATGGATGGAATGATTAATATTCTATCCATCTTATCATTTTACTTTGCAAAATTCCTATTACAGAAATCTAGCTATTTTATAGATTGTTTCAAATTGCACTGGGAAATTAACATATGTTTCCGCACAACTCAGTGTGTTTGGATGAAATACATTGGTTCCATGGAATACATTTATGTGATTTATTTACAATGTGTCTTTGTGTGTATTGAGGTTTCGCCTTTGTTCCAACTTTTTTTTTTCAGAAGTTTTGCAAATAGGTGTATTAAGACGGCTCTAGTGCATTAACATACGAAAATTCTTTTTAAAAAAAATAAGAAGACTGTTTTGTTAAAAACCCCGAAAGATAAATGGTTGCTCTCACGGAACAATATAGAATGTCATCATCTAAATAAGTTTCAAAGAAGGACACATTTTTTTTAGCAAAAGTCAAATGCTTCTTCTAGAATCCTTAATAATAAGAAATCCTTCTTCTAGAATCCTTAATAATAAGAATCCTTCTTCTAGAATTCCTTAATAATAAGAAATCCTTCTTCTAGAATCCTTAATAATAAGAATCCTTCTTCTAGAATCCTTAATAATAAGAATACTTCTTCTAGAATCCTTAATAATAAGAATCCTTCTTCCTAAATTGCACAAGAAAATTTACATTATATATTTCCGCACAGCTTAGTGTGATTTGGATGAAATACATTGGTTCCAATTTATGTACCAATGTATACAATTTATGTGATTTCTTTACAATGTCTTTGTGTGTATTGAAGTTTCGTCTTTGTTGGAACTTTTTTTTGTTGCAAATATGAATATTATGACGGCTCTAGTGCATTAACATACGAAAATTCTTTTAAAAATAAAAAGACTGTTTTGTTAAAAACTCCAAAAGATAAATGGTCGCTTTCACGGAACAATATAGAATGTCATCATCTAAATAAGTTTCAAAGAAGGACACATTTTTTTCAGCACAAGTCAAAAAGAAGAAAGTGTCTACGTGACGAGTGTCATATCTTCATTTCCGCTTGAGTGATCCGGAATCACGAAGTACATTGTGTTTGTACTCGCAAAGGATGTTCCAACAAGATAGCTACAGGCGCCATCTTCTTTTCGCTTTTTCATCCGTTATTCCGCCATTTCGTTTTTACTTTCCTTTTCAATTTATTATTATTAAATAAATCGCGTTTATATGAATAAATGCTTCACTTTTTCCTGTTCTTTCTCTTTTCCGTGAACAGATTAAAAAGAAGAAAAATATAAAAGAAAACGAAAGTTAAATTTTAAATAAAGAAGGAAGAAAAAAAGAATATTTCTTATTGAGCGGTTATATAAAAGAACTTAAAGAGGGAGATGAGATAAATTGCAGTTTGAAGGGTTGTTTCTCATTGAAAGTGAAATTGGAGAGTTTAGGAAATTCTTTTGTTGGTGCAGTTTATGGTGTAAGTAGGTTGCTTGTTGTGAAACAAAAAAGGCAATTTAAGAGAAATGTAAATAAGCCTTGATGATAACCACGAATTTTGTAAAATTATACTAATTTTCGTGTAATGTATTGAATGGTAGGTTTCAGAAATTAGAAAAAATAAATGTAAATAAAAAATAATTTGTTGAGTTTTTCTAAAATGTGAGCGTTATTTATTCTTTCAATACAAATGAAAAAAAAAAAAAACATACTTTCAATCACATAAAAAACATAAAATACAGTGTAATCTTGTTTCCATTCCTAAATTTTTCTGTTAATTTTCATGAGATATATTATTTATCAATTTAATTTAAAGTGAATTAAAATAAGGAACATTAATATAGCATTTATAAGATCAAATATGAAATTTTGGGTTTGTGAAATATTTGTATCTTTCTATAATTTGCGCAAAATAAATTTCTGATTTGTTGAGTTTGATTCAGTAAAACATAAATAAGTCATCAATTTGTTTTAGTTAATATATATAGAGAAGGAAACAATAACGGTTCAAGAATCGAGTACTTAAGCCTAATTTTTTAAAGCAAATATTTCGTGTTCTAGTTTAAGATTCTGCTATTATGTCTTTTCTCAATTACAATTACGGAAATGATAGCATATCAAAAAATATATATCTATATTAAAAGTGAAAGATTGTTTTAGAATAAAATTTTTTAAGTATCAAATGTAATTTAAGAAAATTATAATGCGGATATTTAACCGGACTATTATTGCTATTAATATTAAATAAATCGCGTTTATATGAATAAATGCTTCCCTTTTCCTGCTCTTTCTATTTTCCGTGAACAGATTAAAGAAAAGAAAAAAAATATATAAGAAAAGAAAGCGAAAGTTAAACTTTAAATAAAGAAGAAAGAAAAAGAATATTTCTTATTTAACGGTTATATAAAAGAACTTAAAGAGGGAGATGAGATAAATTGCAGTTTTAAGGGTTGTTTCTCATTGAAAGTGAAATTGGAGAGTTTAGGAAATTCTTTTGTTGGTGTAGTTTATGTTGTAAGTAGGTTGCTGTGTTGATGGTGGTTGTTGTGAAACAAAAAAGGCAATTTAAGAGAAATGTAAATAAGCCTTGATGATAACCGAGAATTTTGGGAAATTATACTAATTTTCGTGAAATTTATTGAGTGGTAGAAAAAAAAATAGAAATAAAAAATAAACCATTATTTTGTTGAGTGTTTTTAAAATGTGAGCATTATTTATTCTTTCAACCCAAATGAAAAAAAAAAAAAAAAAAAAAAGTCCACACATTCAATCACATAAAAAAAATTATAAAATACAGTGCAATTTTGTTTTCATTCTGTTTTCCATCCTTTCATTTTTCTGTTAATTTTTTCCTTATTCTGATATACGTTATTTATCAATTCAATTTAAAGTGAATTAAAATAAGAAACATTAATTCTCAATTACAATTACTGAAATGATTACATATCAAAATTTATATACTTGCATTAAAAGAGAAAGAGTGTTTTAGAGAGACAATTTTTTGAGTATTAAATGTAATTTAATAGAATTATAATGAAAATATTTAACCAGAGTATATTTCATTCTAAATATATGCCGTGAAAATTAGTAGCGTGATCATTATTGCAACAGAATTATCAACAATATTAAACTTTAAAATGAGAGATTGCAGAAAAGGAAGTAGTATTTAAATTAATTGTTAACATTTAACTCATAATTTATTATGCAAAAATTAGTTCTTTCAAAAAAAAAAAAAAAAAAAAAAAAAAAAAAAAAAAAAAAATTTAAATTAAAAAAATTGCCATCGGAGTAAAATATAATAATTTAAAAATAATTGGTTAGAATTCTTATAAATAGAAGTTTTATTTCATAAAAGGAAAAATGTAACGAATTTTCATATCCCAAATTTTAAAATATTTTTGTTTGAATTTTTTAAGGATCTTAAGCATGGCAGTAAATAATATTTTTAAAAAGGACAAAAATTATAAATGAAATAAATAATGAAAGATATTTAATATTTTTATAACCTCAGTTAATTGCTAAATTATTTTTTTTTTTGCGTTGTCTAAATTATATTACTGGAAACTTAACATGAATTTTTTTTATCAATTAGCATATATATTTTACTACTAGTTGCCCAATTAATTGATTTAAAATTTATAATATTGGTCTTTAGTTAGACTCAAGGCATTCATAAAATATATCATATTTTACCAATTTAGAGCATCAAATACATAATGTCTACAAGAAGGAGATCAAATAAAATGATCGACGATCAATATAAGGACAAAAAATAATTCATTTTACAAAATCATATCAAAAACTAATATATATTAATAAGCAGGTACGTAATAGATAAGATTTTTAAAATCAGGACGATAAATATCAGATCGATATATCGATGATGATATATATTCAGACGATAAATATCAGGTAAAAAAAAGTATTTAAAGGGATTTTACAAGATTCTATGAAAAATAATACAAATTAAAAGAGTGCCAAACACAAACAAGGCTACAATTAAGTTATAGAATATATTATAAGATGATAAATATAATGACCAACAGTATTAAATCTGTTTTTACAAAGTCATATAAAAACAATACACATAAATTTATTATGAAAAACAATTGATTTTAGAAATAAGAAAAAGACTGTTATGAGAAAGTTTACCCAGAATTTGTCCTAGTGTAATTATTTATGTAGTATATAACATGTATAGTATAGCATATATACCTAGCATATTATTATACATTATATTTATTGTAATTGTATTTACGTAGTATATTTACTTTATTATGCTACTATTTACCTACTGATTTAGTAACTATTTCCACAGTATTTTACCTAGTACTTTATTATTTAGTTTTGATCTAGTATTACTCAGTACTTAAGATCAAGTGATTCTTATTGTTAAAGATGAAAACATTCACAAATAACATTTGCATTAATGTTGTGAAAAAAAATATTACATTGATATAAAGTTGTCGACAATATATTATTTTTATATTATCATATAATGCTATTTATGTTGAATTTAAATATCTCAGTTGGCATCAGAAATCCTGAAGATGTCTATTCCTAAATTAAAATCCTTATACGTATAGACGAAAATTACATAAAAGAAATATTGCTTCACATCCCAAATTAGAAATTCAGTAATTTTAAAATTAATTCATTCAAATTTCCTATTCAGCAGAATTCGCGGAATCAGCCTCTTTGATTAATTTCTTCTTGCTATTTTTCAGGCATAATCATAATTGAGAAGGAGCTAACAGTTTCCTTAAACGTACGTACTGTATATAGGGAAAATCCATCGGAGTTTTTGGGCACACAACTTTCAAGGACACTTTCAGCAGAAATTTGCCATGGCTGAAGGTCAACTCTGAGTTTTTTGAAAAGGAGGATGTTGGTTTTCTTGAAGGTGAGATGGGAAAATACGAAGAAAGGACCGATTTTGGAGGAAAAATCTCGTGACCAAGACATTGAGAGTGTATTTTTCAAGTCTACCTCATTTGCATGGAATTTTTTTTTTTTTGATCAGCTCTCTTACACGAGAGCAGTCACGAGATTTTTGCCACAGTAAAATCGTGATGTGTTTTCTTCTTATAAATATATTTTTTTATTTCAGCAAGGAGATATGAAGTATATTTTTTTTGTAAAAAAATATAAAATAAAAAAAGAAATGGAAATTTGATTTCAACACGATATAAGTTCCTTTACAAGTTATAATTTTTTCCCAAAGAATTTATGAATAAATATGTATATTTTGAAAGAAGATTTTGTTTAAAGAAAATTTTTTACAAGGAAATGGTTTTTAATTTTTGCTGTAGATTCTTGGAAGGAATTTTTAAAATGTTTTTAATAAATATTTCATTAAGATAATTGATAGCTCATGAAGTAGAATTTCGAAAGGTCAGAGTAAAGGATACGATTTCTTAGAAATATTTTTTTAAGTTTGTAAAGAAAAATAGTTTCTTGTCTTAAATATTAAAATAACAACTAATGAAATATGATGTGCATTTTCGAGGTCATAGTATAAAAATAAACGTTCTTGAACGTTATGACTTGACTACTTGGTGGTTTTACTTGGCAACCTTTCGAATTCGTGGTCAATTATGTAATCTTGTCTCGACATTTTCATATGAACAGACATTTTAAAATATGTGATTTATTGTGAGGCATTGTTTTCCTTTTCTTTTTATTTAAAAATCTAGAGAGAATTACTGTTTAAATTGAAATTATGCAACAAAATTCGAAAATTAACATTTTACAAATTTGGGTTGTCAACTCGTCAAGTGAAAATATTTTTCTATTTAAACTTACATGCAAATATAGACCTATAATTGCAACTTGATTTTTGCTGCAGATGTATTATTAGAAGTGTTAAAAATTCTACGAATAATCTTCAAGGAAATTAATCCGAAGGCAGTGAAATACCAACTTACCACTTTCAGATTTATTTATTGTTGATGCGATACATTGACAACATTATTTACTTTCTTTTTAGTGCATTTCTTAACATTGCAAAAGGAAGTCTCCAAGGTGTTGTGTGGTCAGTTAAAAAAAGGTAAAAGTGGTAAAAATTCTACGGATAATCTATAAGGAAACCAATTCGAAGGCAGCAAAATACCAATTGTTACCACTTTCAGATTTATTTATTGTTGATGTAATGCATTGACAACATTATTTCCTTTCTTATTAATGCATTTCGTAATATTGCAAAAGAAAATCGCCACGGTGTTGTGTGTTCAATTAAAATGAACAAGTGTCGAATAAAATTTTAGCATTTTAATTGGTGTAATTACTAAATTATTTAGTTATATGAAATTCATTTTAGAAGAAAATATTTATATTATAAAAAAAAACTTTGTAGGCAAGACCTTTTCTCTACCTTTTTTTGAATAAACGTTCTTGTACATTATATCTTGACTACTTGGCGATTTTGCTTGGCAACTCTTAGAATTTGGGGTCAATGATGTAATCTTGTGTCGACATTTTCATCTGAACAGGCACCTTAAAGTTTGTGATTTATTGCGAGCATTGTTTTCCTCTTCATTTCATTTAAAATCCATGAGAATTACTGTTTAAATTGAAATGATGCAAATGAATTCGAAAATTAAAATTTTACAAATTTGGATTGTCAACTCATCAAGTGAAAATATTTTTCTATTTAAACTTACATGCAAAAATAGATCTATAATTGCAACTTGCTTTTTGCAGAGCTGGATGCTGTAGATGTATTATTAGAAGTGGTAAAAATTCTACGGATAATCTATAAGGAAACTAATCCAAAGGCAGTGAAATACCAAGTGTTACCACTTTCATATTTTATTGTTGATGTGATACATTGACAATATTATTTACTTTCTTTTTAATGCACTTCTTTGCATTGCAAAAAGCAGTCGCGAAGGTGTTGTGTGTTCAGTTAAAAAAAGGTAAAAGTGGAAAAAAATTCTGCGGATAATCTATTAGGAAACTAATTCGAATGCAGTAAAACACAAATTGTTACCATTTCCAGATTTATTTATTGTTGATGTGATGCTTTGACAACATTATTTACTTTCTACTTTCTACTTTATTTTAACTTTTTACTTTCTTTTAAACATTGCAAAAGAAAGTCGCCAAAGTGTTGTATGGTCAGTGAAAAAGAAGGTAAAAGTGTTAAAAATTTACGGATAATTTGCAAGAAATCTAATCCGAAGGCAGTGAAATACAAACCACTGCCAGATTTATTTATTGTTGATGTGATGCATTAACAACATCATTTCCTTTCTTTTTAATGCCTTTCGTAATATTGCAAAAGAAAGTCGCCAAGGTGTCGTGTGTTCAATTAAAATGAATATGTGCCAAATAAAATTTTTAGCATTTTAATTGGTATAATTACAAAATTACTTAATTATATGATGTTCACTGATAATATTTCTTTTATAAAAAAAGATATTTGTCGACAATACTTTTTCTCAACACTTTTTCTTTCTGTAATATACACCAACTGTAATTATGTGCCCAATTCTTGGTCCAGTTAAAATACTCAGTTGGCATGCAAGTTGGCGGGAGTTCGAATCTGTTGGCGACGTACATAGTATCACTATTCAAAAAGGAGAAGATTAGATGGAGATTTAGAAAATGTGCATAAATGTCGACAGTCAAATTCACTGATGTGAGTTGTCCAGAGAAACAATGGATTTACAGAGTAAATGCAGCTAAAAAAAAAAAAAGGTTCAAATTTAGCACTTCATTGCAACAGTTAGGAAATAAACTGACAGCGAATAAGATTATGAATCGCAACACATATCAGAGACCATTAATTCATCTTCCTCTCTTTGTATTCATGACAAGTCGTCGTGTCATACGAAATGCTTGCAATAAATAACACTTCTCGTAGTCTCTTTCATTTACATAAGATTATAGGTTGGTGAGTGCTGAGAAAAGCTCGAGACTGTTCGGTTCGAACTGGAAGAACATCCTACAATAATTTCCGCGTTTAAGTAAAAAAGCACGGTATATCTATAGGCGGAAAATTTCCTTCGTAGGGTTTAAAGGATTGGATGAAACATGCCAATTCACGTGTTCTAAATTGGAAGGGAATTCAGTGTTGCCTACTGAAGTTGACGTTCTTATCATAAGGGCTAAATATGGCGGAGAGTAAGCTTTGCGTTATGGTATGTTTGTCTTTTTTGGTATAACATTAATGGATTCCGTGTTTTCCTGATACATGTCACGAAGAGTGAATCTCCACAAGTGGCGATCAACAAATAACTTTTAGAGACAACACTTCCGTATTTATTTGAATCATGAGATAAAACAAAGAAAATTCCCATCAGGTAGTTTAATAATCGATGCAAGAAACTTTGTACACGTTGTCGTAATCGTCATCGAGTTTTTCCGTTTCTGAACGTAGTGACTTTAACGGGGTTTTTTTTTCTGGAAGCCACCAGAAGTTTCTAATCTGATGCCTCATTGACGCCTTACCCCTGAGCCACGAGTCTGCTGTAAATGCCTGTTAAACAAAATTTGATTGACATCAGAGAAAAAATTAATTTTCGAAGTGTTAAAATTTAAGAATAGGATTTACAAAAATAAAAGTATAAAAATGAACTTCAGATATTGATTTATAATAATAAATGTACATTTGATTTCTCATTGCTCATAACTAGAACAAAAGATACATGGAATTTTATTAAGACAATCGAATTATTATATTTTGTCAATAAAATGTTGTCCCAAAGTCAGTCATCACGGACCGACATCCCATGAGTAATCTGCACATGGTTGGAGGGAAAGGGGACAGCTTCTGTTGTGATGGAGCACTAGTAGGTAGAAGTCTGACTCGGCTCCGTGGCGCTCTTGCAGTTATATGAAACCGGAACCTACATTTTAAAGTGGATTCCGAACCCCTAACTTTCCGAACCTTTCGGGACACGAACCCGAAACCTGTGGCACCAGGCGCCAGAGTGCTTGACACTTGCCCATTCATCATTTCAGTCAGCACTAAACGGGAAATATGTTGCAAATTCAGTGGTACCTAACCCCACTAAATCCTTGTTACACTGCTTCCCATTTTTATTAAAAATTTAGAATTTTTAATAAACATCACCAGGGAATGCTTCAGGCCCTGTTCCCTCAAGCCTAACTGGAAATTTTCCGGATTTTAAATTTAACTTAACCAGCTTCCAGCTAAATTTAACTTATCCATTTGTCGTTATCCCAATCAAGCTAGCTTAATTTGAAAGTTTTAATCCGCTATGTCATCGGCCCAATTAAATTACCAACGACTCGCAAAATGTTACCACATGGGATTTTAATTAAGACAATCCAATTATTATAGTTTGCCTATAAAACTTTGTCCCAAGGTCAGTCATCATTAAACAGTAATTATGTTGCTAATTCAGTGTTAACTAGCACCACTAGAACCTTGTTAGACTGCTTCCCATTTTTTCTAAAAATTTACAATTTCGAATGAACATCATGAATCAGGGAATTCCCTTCTACCTCAAGCCCAGCGGTATGAGGGCCAATTGACTAGCGCTCTAGCCGTTGGAACCACAGGTTTCAGCTTCAAATACTGCCGGTGGGATGGATGTTTGTTAGTGGTTAATCCACGTTAAACTGTAGGTTTAGATATAATTAGTGTGCAAAAAATGACCGTAGAGCAACAAATCAAGCCCTCAAGTCAAATTAACAAATTTTCCAGATTACAAATTTAGATTAATACACCCCCGCGAAAACTTTCAGCTTGACCTCATTTGGCATTTTTCCAATCAAGCACGTTTAGTTTGAAAGTTTGAATGCTCTAAGTCACTAGCCCAATTAAATTCCCAAAATATTAAACGGCAAAATGTTACCATTATGTTTTAGAATAATACTCTATCTCATTGCAACAGATGGGAAAGACAATGAGAAGAAAAGATTATCGATTTACTTCACTACGAGAGTGCGTCTGTGATCCACGGCTTCCATCCATCACCATTAATTCCACTCCCTCGCTTTGTATTCAAGGATGGATGACAAATCCACCAGGTTATATAAAGCGCCTGCAATAACACCTTCCGCAGCCCCCTTTTTCATTTACATACAAAGATAGACTGGCGAGTGTTGAGAAACCCTTCAAGAGACAGCAGAAAACCTTCATAAAGCATTCATCGTGGTGCACTGAGATCCGGGGTCGGAACTGCAGTTAAAATAAATAAAGACAAAATGCATTTCTGATTGTGACACGAAAGTTCCAACTGGAACCAACGGGCAAATTTATTGCAATCTTTTCACAAAATGCCAGCTGCTTTTGCAGTTCCGAATGCAGAATTTGGTATGAACATCACCAAGAAATCTTCTAGACCTTCCTCGAGCAATCCTAACTGAAAATTTTCCTGCTTACAAATTTAACTTAACCTACAACACCATCACTACTACCACATTATACCACATCACATCAAATCACACGTCACACATCACATTGCTCCTATACAGTTTGGGAATGATGTGGGTGAGAAATCTGATTGAGATCTATGACGCTCTACGGTCGTATGAGACCAAGACCTACGGTTTAAAGTGGATTTCTAACCACTGCAAATATCCATAGCACAGACGGAATTCAAACTCGAAATCTGTGGCTTCTAGCTCCAGAGCACTACACAGTCGGTCATTCAGGCCCCAACTTAACCCACACTACTATTACACCACACCACATTACAGTGCTTAGAGCTGAGTTGCCTTTTTACAGTCAGAGAAATCTGATTGTGCTCCGTGACTCTCTACGGTCATATAAGACAGGGACCTACCCCTTAAAGTGGATTCCGAACCACTACAAACATAAATGACACCGCTGGGATTCGAACTCTAAACATGGGGTACCGAGCTCCAGACTTAGCCCACACTGACAAAAACTTTCAGCTTGGCCTCATTTGTCGTTACCCCAATCAAGCTGACTTATTTTGAAAGTTTAGTCCTTTAAATCACTGTCCCAATTAAATTCCCAACAAACAGCAAAATGTTACCATTCTTAGTTTAATATTCCATCTCATTGCAACAGATGGGAAAGACAGTGAGAAGAAAAGATTATCGATTTACTTCACTACGAGAGTGCGTCTGTGATCCACGGCTTCCATCCATCACCATTAATTCCACTCCCTCGCTTTGTATTCAAGGATGGATGACAAATCCACCAGGTTATATAAAGCGCCTGCAATAACACCTTCCGCAGCCCCCTTTTTTCATTTACATACAAAGATAGACTGGCGAGTGTTGAGAAACCCTTCAAGAGACAGCAGAAAACCTTCATAAAGCATTCATCGTGGTGCACTGAGATCCGGGGTCGGAACTGCAGTTAAAATAAATAAAGACAAAATGCATTTCTGATTGTGACACGAAAGTTCCAACTGGAACCAACGGGCAAATTTATTGCAATCTTTTCACAAAATGCCAGCTGCTTTTGCAGTTCCGAATGCAGAATTTGGTATGAACATCACCAAGAAATCTTCTAGACCTTCCTCGAGCAATCCTAACTGAAAATTTTCCTGCTTACAAATTTAACTTAACCTACAACACCATCACTACTACCACATTATACCACATCACATCAAATCACACGTCACACATCACATTGCTCCTATACAGTTTGGGAATGATGTGGGTGAGAAATCTGATTGAGATCTATGACGCTCTACGGTCGTATGAGACCAAGACCTACGGTTTAAAGTGGATTTCTAACCACTGCAAATATCCATAGCACAGACGGAATTCAAACTCGAAATCTGTGGCTTCTAGCTCCAGAGCACTACACAGTCGGTCATTCAGGCCCCAACTTAACCCACACTACTATTACACCACACCACATTACAGTGCTTAGAGCTGAGTTGCCTTTTTACAGTCAGAGAGAAATCTGATTGGGCTCCGTGACTCTCTACGGTCATATAAGACAGGGACCTACCCCTTAAAGTGGATTCCGAACCACTACAAACATAAATGACACCGCTGGGATTCGAACTCTAAACATGGGGTACCGAGCTCCAGACTTAGCCCACACTGACAAAAACTTTCAGCTTGGCCTCATTTGTCGTTACCCCAATCAAGCTGACTTATTTTGAAAGTTTAGTCCTTTAAATCACTGTCCCAATTAAATTCCCAACAAACAGCAAAATGTTACCATTCTTAGTTTAATATTCCATCTCATTGCAACAGATGGGAAAGACAGTGAGAAGAAAAGATTATCGATTTACTTCACTACGAGAGTGCGTCTGTGATCCACGGCTTCCATCCATCACCATTAATTCCACTCCCTCGCTTTGTATTCAAGGATGGATGACAAATCCACCAGGTTATATAAAGCGCCTGCAATAACACCTTCCGCAGCCCCCTTTTTTCATTTACATACAAAGATAGACTGGCGAGTGTTGAGAAACCCTTCAAGAGACAGCAGAAAACCTTCATAAAGCATTCATCGTGGTGCACTGAGATCCGGGGTCGGAACTGCAGTTAAAATAAATAAAGACAAAATGCATTTCTGATTGTGACACGAAAGTTCCAACTGGAACCAACGGGCAAATTTATTGCAATCTTTTCACAAAATGCCAGGTGCTTTTGCAGCTTTTCGAATGGAATTCAGCTTCTCAACGTTTATTGTTCCACATTACATCGAAGGTTTTATGATAATACCTAAAAGGATGTATATATATATATAGGATTTTTTTTTATTTGCTAAAAGATTTCGCTCGGATGTTTCGCCCATATTTATCGGCTATTTTATTTGTCTCGTAGAGCATTTTTTTTAATAGTTTCGTCAATACTGATAGTATTAGCGAATACTACTTTTATTCTCGGAGCTAAAATGGAACGCATTGTGGTTGTTTCGGTTGAGTAGACATGTGGAACTCGCACTTTTTCGTCATCCATTTTTGTTCTGTCAGTAGAATATACTTTATATTACTACATTATTTATATATATTTTTAAGCATCTGATAAAGGTCAATAACGTCATGAAGGAATGTATAATATCACGAAAATGAGGCGACGAAGAGAAATTTTCATACTTGGATGGCAATGTGTAGTTTGTTAACAATGTAGCAAAACTAAAAATGGCAACAATTAAGCAAAAATTTAAACTTACTATTATGGAAATATTTAAAGATTTTATTATATTAAATATCATTATGAAAATTAAAAGAAAAATTTATTTTGCTCTGAATGTCTTATAGAATAAAGATAACAATTGTTATTTATATTTATCGTAATGACATCAAAATGTTATATCTGTAACAAATTATTTATTATTTTTAAAATTTTATAAATATTATATGAATTAAGGAAATGTATCAATTGACATTTAATTTATGACTTTGATAGTGAAATAATAATTAGAATTACATGATATTAACATTTGAATGAGATAAAACCTTTTTTATTTTATACAAAAATATTTAATAAATTCTAACGATTATTGACATAATTATTAAAATTTATGACATCTTGGCTGGGAAATAAGAGCTTTAAAATGGTGATAATGAATTACTATCACATAAATTTTTAATTTTAATTTTTAAAAATCCATCCACACACCACTTAATAATTTATAGTTAACATTTTTTTTCAGTTAAATAATCTGTCTACAGACAGAATATTATAGAAACTTTCCAATTGTTTGTCACAAAAAATCAATTGCAATCTCCATTTCTCATAACAGAATAGGAAAATTCATTCCATAATTTATATAAAAGAAAGAAAAACCAAATTAATACTTTTTGATCTGTACAAATATTATTGGATTCAAATAATGTTGAATAGTAAATTTTTTTAAATTTTTCGCTAAATAAAAACTTCAAAATGAGATCATGAATTAAAATTTTGCATAATATAGAAAAAAATCCATCCACATTACATAATAATTTATAGTTAACTGTTTTTTGAGACATTATGTCTACATAAATAATTTATTCAATAATATTTTTCCAACTGTTTTTCACAAAAATCAATGCATATTCTCCATTTATCATAACAGTATAGAAAAAGTCACTCTAGAATTTATACAAAAGTAAGAAAAACCAAATTAATACTATATAATCTGTACAAATATTATTGGATTCAAATAATATTGAATGGCAACATGTTTTAAATTTTTCTAGTGCTAATATTCAAAAATTCGAATTTTAGGTTCCCAAAAATATTATAAAATAAACAATATCAAATAAATAGATAAATGTATTAAAAATTGTAAGAATATTTACTTGAAAAAATAATTTGTACTCTTATGATTACTTATTTCATTTTCTATGTAAACCTTTTAAGTTCAATAAAAGATTGATAATAATACCAAAATGCATGATTTGCAGATTTGTGCAAATAAAAGAATTCATATATTCAGAATTCGTTTAATTTACTTTATAAAAGTTTTCAATAAGAATATATTTATTTTACATAATTTTTTTATTTCGTATTAATTTGATCCCAAAAATAAAAGTATAAATAAATTGCTACATTACCTTTAAGTGCTATAAAATTTTATGTATTACCAATTAAGCATTATGCGAGAGAAAGAAATGTATTAATTCCACTGACGATGTAATCTAATTTTAATTCAACTAAACAAATTAGGTTCGTTTGCTTTTATTTAATCTTATAGAATAAACTAACTTCAGTAGAACATAATCTTTTGCGGTTCTCAATTCACTTCAATTACGGATCAAATTAATTAGCAATAATTCTGACATTAGAAAGAGTGTGATATTATTTAAAAAATTACGAAATAGAAAATTGATTTTTCATAATTTTAAATGCAGTTACAAATCATATAATAAAACCAAATAATTATATTTTTATTGGTGGAACTACATTTATTATTTTAAATTGTATGCATTGTTGAAGAAGATTTAGATTATTCTGAATTTTGATATTTTTCCTTTCGTGGGGAAACATTTCTCGCCAATATTAAAAATGTTGCCAAATCATCGCCAATCATGAATACTTGGCAAAACTGCAGAGGAAGAAAATCGTCAAATAAACACGCGGAACCCTAAAGTGTAGAACTCCCTTTCTTGTAGTATTCTGAGCAATTGCTTCATAAATTTTTTGGGTTATTGTATTCGACTAGCAAAGTATATTCACTCATAATAAATTTAAATTCGTTAAACGATTTCAGTTTATATATTTTTTTATTTGTATCAACTAATGAATTATTCCTGTTAAAGTTAGAAGCATTTATAAATATGATATTTTCAAAAATTTCATAAAGAATTTACAAATTGTATTTTCTAAATTTTTTACTACAATTTTAATTACATAAAGACCCGATGAATTTAAATTATCAAATAAATTCATGCATTGAATTTGAATTGTATTTATATTTGAATTTGAATTTGCATTTAATATTTTGCCAAAGTCATTGTACATAAAAATTACAATAAATAAATAAATAAAAATAGAATAAATAAAAGAACGAATAGTATATATATATATATTTATATATATATATATATGTGTGTGTAGCAATCTCTCACGCCGCTACAAATTAAAGTGGAAAGCGAAATAGATTTTGCTGACAAAGGAAATCTGATGAGTCATTTTACTTCATTTTATTGACATTTTAAAGAGTTTGGATTAAATTCTGGGAGGCGACAGAAGACAGACATGCATTACAGAAAAGAACTACGAAAGTTTAAAGTACATGCAGTCAGAAAGAATGAAATCATAAGATAATAATTAAAATTATTCTATTTAATATCTTGTAGGGTCGGAGTAAAAAGAATTGAACAGACTTCCTAAATATAAATGTTAAAGCAGCGATTAATTATAAGAAAGTTAGAAGTTGTTGTTATGAAGAGATGTGAAACACAAGACTAATAGAGGTTTGTATAATAACTGAATCCGTTAATTGTAGTAATTCTGGAAAAGGATACTTTATAGAATCTACCCCCATCTCGAAAAGGCTGAGATGCAATGTTTGCATTGCAAGTCAGACTCATCATAATGTGAAGAAAGAAATCTAAGCTTAGAATTCTGATTTATTGATTTAAAATTGATAAAATGATTTACAATTGAAATAATATAGAGTTTTGCACAAAATATAACACAATGCAGTATAGAGTAATTGAATAATACCAAATATTTCAATAATAAAATATCGAGCAATAATAAATGATAAAATATAGAGCAAATAATGCTGAAGCAGATTAACAGGATAAAGGAAAATTAAAATCATCAAGATCAATGAGGAAATATGCAACAATATGAATAATAGAAGATTAAAACTATCTTCTTATAAATGCAAACAAGAACAACGTGAACTAAATATTGGAATAGAAATTCACTCTCAATTACTATTTTAACTTTCTTTAAAAAAAAGTTCACGGAATATCTGTAAATTGTCCTAAGAGAATAGTATATTTTTTATGAAAAATCTCCAGTCCTTGATAAGTTATATTGAACTATCAAAATGAATTTATCATTTGCTACGTGGATCTAAAAGATTTCGGCTAAATCGCAAAATAGGGGCAGTTGGGATTTGGTGACTGTTTTGTGGCGCCAACTAAGTGGTAAGCCGCCAAATGTGATAATCCGGGTTTCTTGTATTGTTTGAAATTCACTTCACTTACAATTGCAATCCGTTACTTCGTAGACATTGGCGAAAAGAATTTTTGACGCTAAATCTCAACAGCCCCCTGTTCTGCGATTTTACCAAGATTTTAACTGAATCTGTTAATTGTACGTCAAAAATTCAGGAATTGATAGTAGGAATAGCAAAATGAGTACTATCACAGATATGCAATTGGCAGTTTATTATAATACATCATCAAATTCCATTCAATATCTAAGGTTAAAAGTATTGCTATTTAAGTCCCTTGAATAAGTTAAAAACAGTTATGAAAATTTCTATATAATTACTAAAATATTTGAAATCATATTTATATAACAATGCTAATATTTTAGAAACTAGATTTTAGTTTACGAAATTGGCTCTTTTAAAATTAAAATTAATGTGGTTTCTTTTTACCATACTATCTGCAAAATTATCTTCTTAAAGTAGTTCACCATCACAATGCAAGTTTCGTGAGAAATTTGTTTTATTTATTTTTTTCAGTTACACAACGCAAGTACAAAAAAAGTAATCCTCACAATTATTATTTTTAATATGAGTGTGTGTGTGTATAAAATAATTATTAAGTTGTGGGCGGAAATGAAATCTTCCAGGGTCTGTAATTACAATTCATTATTTGGAGTAGTTTTCGAAAGTAATTAATGCTGTATAGCATTTAGAATGGAGAGTGACCGAATTCTTAAAAACGGGTCCCACACAAAAAAAAGGGAACTTTTAAGCCAGAAGTTTTCAAGAAGGACATCCTTTGTCACTGTTTGTCCATTTGTTGATGTTTTTTTGTTTAGTATTTTTCAAGAAAATTATAACTGGCATTAGATTTTAAAGAGATCACGAACGCAGTTTTCGTTTCCTTCATTATGTCTCGGGAAGACGTGTTCTTTTAAACTCTCACGTGTGAAATTCGTGATTTTTTAAATAACTTTCTTCACTGTAATTTAACGAATCGTATTGAGTTATTGTGGTTAAACGTTCTGTATATGGTTAAACGATTGTATTATGGTTAAACGTTCCGTTTTACCACAATACAATCGATTTAAAAACTATTCTTAAATGATTGTAAAGCAAGAAAACGTAAACTTTCATTATTTATTTGGGTTTTCAACAAAATATCAAAAACTTAAAAGATTGGACTTCCACAATTCATTTCCGTATGTAATAAATAGTTATTTTATTTATTACGCACAATAAAAAAATATAAATTGCATAATAAAAAAATAAATATTTTTATTGTTCCTTCAGATTTTACATTTATAAAAACTCTCAAAATGTAACTTGATACCAAGTTGAAGTTTAAAAGATTAATTTGAAAACTTCTTTTTAAAATTTTAAAAGATTTAACTTGAACATTTCCGTCTATATTAAATAACTATTTTATGCATACACTAAAAAAATAAATCAAAATTTCGATTATCTTTTCTATTGTTCCTTCAGATCTTACATTTATAAAAATTCTCTTGATCTACGTATCTTCATAGCAACTTGCAGTTTCGAAGATTAATTTGAAAACTTTTTTGATAGACATTTTAAAAGAATGGACTTGGACATTTCATTTCTGTCTATGTTAAATATCTATTTTATACGCACACTAAAAAAAATTAAATGATTTTCTTTTTTATTGTACCTCTAGATCTTACATTTGTAAAAACTCTCAAAATGTATCTTGATACCAAGTTGCAGTTTAAAAGATTAATTTGAAAACTTCTTTTTAAAATTTTAAAAGATTGGACTTGGACATTTCATTTCCATCTGTATTAAGTAATTCTTTTATAAACACACTAAAAAAAAATTTATGATCTTCTTTTTGTTGTTATTTCAGATCTTACATTTGTAATAACTCTTAAAATGTATCTTGATACCAAGTTGTAGTTTCATAAATTAATTTGAAAACTTCATTTAATAGATATTTTAAAAAATATTTTTATTTTCGAATACATTTAAGTATAATTAAAATTGATTCTATTTTCAAAATTCCAAGATTTTATTTTTCATAGTTGATTAGATTGTTTTAATATTTTAAATTATCATATTTTATTATTTTAAATTATCATATTTTATTATTTTAATAAACACAAACTATATTTGCACAAAAATGAAAAAAAATAATAAATTACCTGAAAATACAAAAAATTCGACTTCGTTTCCAACAGTTGAATCCAAGGTTACTAAACGTTTTTGGAAAGTATCAATTTTTCTCTTTTTAAACTTTTATATAAAGTTTGAGATGAGCCAGTGTTAATTACTTGAAGAAAAACTTTTATTTATAAAATTCCACGAATTGCTTTAATTAGTTATTTTTATTTTAAATAAAAATAAATGTCATTTATAAACAATACTTTCATGCTTCTATCAGATGTTACAAAAATGGCATAAAAAGAATATCTTCATAAAGTTGCCAGCATAGTATAATTTATTTAAGAATTATCTGAATTAAATTATCGTTTGAATTTGATATTTCTTGCTATCAAAAAATGTTTTTTTGGAAAACTACGATAAAAAAAGAAATAAAATATGTAAATGTAAAAGAAATAAAATAAAATCTAAAATATGTAAAATAAATAAAATAAAATATAAAATATGCAAAAGAAATAAAATATATGACAAATGAAAAACATTTCTTTCAAATATTTTTTCTATAAAAATTATTTCTTAGAGAGTTATATTGATGGAAATGGCAATTTATAATACTAGTAAAAATTTATTCAAGTTTTGAAATAATAGAATAAAAACAATGTAAAAACGAATGAAATATCTGTCTATAAATTTTTTATTTGGTTAAATCTACGATCAGAATTCATAAAAACAATTGAAAACATTCAAAATTATTATAGCCTATGAAAAAGAATGTTAAAAATAATATGACATGTACATAAAAAATTTCATAAAGTTATTTATTATTATTCAAAGAAATTGTGGCAGCTCTCATATACATACTACTTAATCTCGTTGTTTGGTATTGTTCATATATTACCAGCAAGTAGTTCTTAATAAAAGAGAAAGCCCACGTTTTCCTTTAATTTTGAATGAGATTGCAACTTTAGAATAAAAAAATAACACTTTCAATTTCTCTTTCTCTTTCTTTTTTCTTTATTCTTTCAAAGATAAGTCAATATCGTTTTGTAAAACTAAAAATAAATTTAAATTTTTTTTCTTCAATTTAATTCCTAATTTGTTAAAGTATAGATAGTTATGAGCAGATATATAACTGGTAAAAGTATTGGTAGATATGAATAAAGACAGTTAATAGGATTTTTGTGTGCTATCGAAAATCATCTCATTCTGACAAAAAATAAAAATAAATAATAACAAAAGTTATTATGAAAACAGCATTGTATGAATAATAAGAATTTTTGGAAACAATAATTATTGTTGTTAAGAAAGATTTTTTTCTCTCTATTTTCTGAATTTTATGAACACATGAAATATGATATGAAATGACTACTAAATTAGCCAGAGACAACCGAACAGGAATGCAATTATCTTGAACCATACGGCATTGACTCGTATATTATATGAATGAAATACAAAATCCGGGTTTAATGTGAAATAAAACACATATAGATATTCATCTTTAGCCTTTGCATATTGGTATTATCACGAATTCTCCAATACTTGATAGAAGTGGGCATTTCCCAGGACTTAATTGCCATTCCTGTCATAATATCCTTTCCAATAGAATGCATCAAGTCATATATCCCTGACCACACCTCCCGACCTTAGGGTACTTTTATCCACGCGATCGGTAACAAGTACATCACGATTTATGCCATCAAATGATAGCAATTTCAAGTGAGGAGGATGTGAATTATAGTGTGATTAGAAATCAAAGCATATTGGTATACGAAAATCCTTGAGAAACCAAATTGCAAAATTGATGAGTAGGAATTAGATGGTCTGTTATTACACTACATGTTAATGATTGTGGTGGTTGATATAGTGAACCTCTTTTCGCCCTTTCGACGAAGTAGCTTTGATTTTAGATATCGGCCCGTGATTTAATCAAAGGTTTTCCCCGTTTGATTATATGAATAAATAAGCAGAATTGCTACGTAGTTCACTTTCGGTTCATTATAGCAAGGATTCACTTAAGAAAGTAATTGCTCAATTTTCTGTTCTTTTATTTTTGAAGTAGATAAACAGAAACAAGCTAGATTTTGAGAAAGGTTTATAGTTTACTATTATTAGTATTATATATTTTTTAGAGTTCTTTAAAATGGAAAATATAAATGTGGATTAAATACAATTGTAAAACATTGATAAACTTGTAAAAAAAGTCTGTCTTGTTGGTTTGTTGGAGTTTTGTAGCTCAAGGGCTTTGAAAAAAAATGTCTGACTGTTTACCATTTTAAAGGAAATTAATTCATATAATTAAAAATTTTAATTAATCACCTAATTAATTTGGTAATTAAGTGTTAAATACAGTCAATAAATTTTTACCATGGGCGAAATTTATTTTTTAAACCCTTTGATACAACTTAGAACAAATTGAGAATAGAATCAAACATAAGATATATAGTATGTAATTAAGCAATATTATGTAGTTAAGCATAAATTATGAAATGCAAGTTGTGAATAATTAAGAATCTGAAAATCTATTTACTTTTTTGATAATCTTGATTTATTTCTTATAAAAACCTAAATAGATGGCTTTAAACATGCTGCAAATTTATATATACACTGAAGTGACAAAAGTCATGGGATAGCAATATGCAAATTTTCAGATGGCAGTAGCGTCGCGTAGAACAGGTATAAATGCGCAGTGCTTTCGCAGAACTTTCATTTCTATTCAAGTTATTCATGTGAAGAGGTTTTGACGTGATGATGACCGCACGACGGGAATTAACAGACTTTGAACGCGGAAAGTTAGTTGGAGCTAGACGCATGGGTCATGCCATTTCGGAAATTGTTAGGGAATTTAACATCCCCAGATCCACTGTGTCAAGAGTGTGCCGAGAGTATGAAATTTCAGGCATAACATCCCATCATGGACAGCGCAATGGTCGACCGCCTGCACTTAACGACCGAGACCGGCGACGTCTGCAAAGAGTCGTAAATTCTAACAGACAAGCAACACTGCGTCAAATAACCGCAGAAATCAATGTGGGACGTACAAGGGACTTGTCTGTTAGAACTGTGCGGAGAAATTTGGCTTTCTTGGGCTATTCCAGCAGAAGACCGACTCGAGTGCCTTTACTGACAGAACGACATCGCTTGCAGCGACTTTCGTGGGCACGTGAGCATATCGGTTGATCCCTAGATGAATGGAAAACCGTGGCCTGGTCCGATGAGTCACGATTTCTGTTGGTAAGAGCTGATGGTAGGGTTCGAGTGTGACGCAGACCCCACGAAGCCATGGACCCAAACTGTCAGCAAGGCACTGTTCAAGCTGGTGGTGGCTCCGTAATGGTGTGGGCTGTTTTTTCATGACATGGACTTGGTCCTCTGGTGCGACTGGACCGAACATTGACTGGAAATGCTTATGTTCAGCTACTTGGAGATCACTTGCAGCCATTCATGGACTTCATGTACCCAAACAACGATGGGATTTTTATGGATGACAATGCGCCATGTCACCGGGCCACACCTGTTCGCGATTGGTTTGAAGAACATTCTGGACAATTCCAACGAATGATCTGGCCACCTAGATCGCCCGACATGAATCCCATCGAGCATTTATGGGACATCATCGAGAGGTCTGTTCGTGCCCAAAATCCTGCACCATCAACGCTTTCACAATTATGGACGTCTATCGAGACAGCACGGCTCAATATTCCTGCAGAAGACTTCCAACGACTTGTTGAGTCCATGCCACGTCGAGTTGCTGCACTTCGCCGGGCGAAAGGAGGGCCGACACGATATTAAGAGGTATCCCATGACTTTTGTCACTTCAGTGTATATATATATATATAAAACATTTGAAATATACATATATATATATTTCGAATGCTAAACACTTTGATTGTGATCTTTCACTGTTAGTAAGACAGATATGTAATAGGTTCAGCATTATCCAAGGCGAACTGCAGGGGACCACTACATTTCATCCATATTTTAACAGCTCAATTTTGAACGAGAATCCCAATGGATGGCATTAGGAAGTAATCACACCCTATTCCCCACCTCTCAGAACCTAATGGAAGGATATTCCGGTCTACGGTTTTAATGTTCTCTTCTCTTGCTTAGGCAAAGGAGCTAGGAGACAGTGCACAGACAAACTAAGGTTTGGTTTGGTTTGTCTCTGTACGGTCATTTTTTGCACACTTTAGGCTAATTAGACCGGTACCTACAGTTTAACGTGGATTCCGAACCACTAACACACCTCTATGCAAAACTTGAAGCCTGTGGTAGCAAAGGCCAGAACGCTAGCTAATTGGCCATCAGGCCGCAGACAAACAAAGGACCTAGGAGTCAAAGGAGTTGCATAGGTTAGAGTTCGCAACCTTCTTTAGTTCGCTTCCCATATAAAGCAAAGAAAAAAAAATGCATTGTGATTAATTCATTGAACATTTGTAACAACCTTTTTGTTTGCTTCCGAAATACCAATTGAATAAAAATGGTAATACATTTAAATTGGCCTGCATTTTTTATTGGTATTGTTTTCCTTACAATCAATTTCTAATATTTCGACGTCATAGAGGTTTATTCTTATTTCATAATATAAAGCAGCATACTTGATTTTATTTCAAAACAGGTAAGATAATTTAAACATAACATTATATTTAAGTTATTCTTATTTCGATAACTATACTAAACTTGGTAGCGAATTAAAATCAGTTTATGCTTTAAAAGTAAATACTTTTAGTACCTTTGTCGAATTGAAAATAAAATTTATAAAAATGTTTTAGAAGAAATTGTATCATTAAAATTATAACTATTATTTTTCAAAGATAGCAGAGATGTTTATAGAAAAATACTTTAAAGAAAATAAAAAAATTCTTTTATAAATAACTTTTGTTGTTAGTTTTTATAAATTTTTTTAAAAAGATGTATAGCCTTATTTATGATTAAAAAATATAAAAGAAAAAAAAAATAGGAGGGAAATAAATTTTGAAACATTACTTTCATTTGCATTGTTAGAGTATATAAATATCCATTTTATAAGTAGTGAATTTCATTCTAAAGAGTTATAGAATTATTAACATTGAATTTAAGGAGTTATTAAGGTGTTATTTTTCGCAATAAACAATTAGACATACTGTTTGATTAGTGACTGACTTACTGACTTATAATAACTGGCTTATACGTGTACATATATTTTTTTAAAATTAAAAGTATTTTATCAGAATAGAATATGTGTTGGAAAATTATTTACTACTGTATAACGCCTGAAAAAGAAAAAAAAATGAACTTCTTCTCCATATAAACACTGATGATATTTTATTCTATAAAACAAAATCATTTTGGACATTATCCGACCACTATATAGATCAATATCCTAAAATGAAACAAAAATTCTTCTGAATATGAATAGAAATTGTTTAGACGAAAATGTGGAAAAAATTGGTAAACATTTTACATTCGGAATTCATTGTAAATTCTCAATGACGTCATATATGGATATATTTTTGTGTTACATTTATTGCTTCCTGATATTTCAAAGCTCATTGAATTGCTAATAAGACAAAATATATATGAAGTAATCAAAGAAAACAAAGTTCTTAACATTGAAATATGCATTCCTATCCTCTTTATAAATGTCTTCTGTACATTCTCAAAACAATATTACTCATGCACAAATATGCCCGTTGAAGAACTTCACCTAAAGAATTATTGGGCTTACAAGTAAGAAGTAACATTAGAAACACAAAGCTAATGACATCAGCGGACATCAATGCCAGAAATATTGCCTTGTCTGAAGCCATTTATGACTCAGATAGGCAGCAGACATCTTGTATTGTGGGGAAAATATCGCTTTTCTTTTGAAACATAGTGGCGGGTTAAACCCAACAGGAAGCAACTCGAAGTACTACCTTGCACAATACAAAGACAAGGAGGCAGAACAAGTTAAAGTCATCAAATGTCAACTAACTCAACGCCTTTTTTTCTTGAAGAGGCTATCAGACTGGCTACATTAAATTATCCATGGACCTTGTACAAATATTCAACGAGGTATTTCAGGTGTGCTGTGTTTATTTTGATCTAGACATGTTATAATAAGGCCTTGGCATTTGGTAGTTCTTTCAACCACTTACGGTAATTAGGTGGCTATTGTTGATGATTTCGGTGAATTGGTGGAGCGATAATAAAAGCTTCCTGAAGGATCATATTTGTGTGTTTTTCATTTATTATTCAAAGTAAGAGCTTTTTTATTGCTGCTTTCTTTTTTCCATAAAAGTAAACTTTACTTAAGAGAAAGGATATCTGTTTCCTAAACCTTTTTTTAGACAGCATTTTTTTTAAGCACTTACACATATCTTAAGGATATTTATAATAGAAATTTTTTCTGCGGATATTATTGTCATTTATTCACTGTTAAATAAAAATATAGGGTGTGATCTTACGGAAGTCTTAATTTGAAAACATCAAGCCTTGTGAGCAATCAGAAAAATTTCGTTTTTAAAGGACGAATTGCGTATATTTGAGGTACAATTTCATAAAGGCAACAGAATTATTTATTAAGTATTACTAATTTGGTTAATGAATCTTTATTATTCTTAGTACAATAATCATTGTAAAACTGATGGCATTGAATTGATGATTGAAATATTCATTGACATGAAATATATATTAATATTTATTGTTTATTAAAACTTTCATCTTTATAAATATAGAGCCCAAACTGATTTACATAGATTCTTTCTAAAGACTAGATTAAATGAGACTTGTGCAATACATTAGTGAATACTTAGATTGAAGTGAAGTGAAGCTATTGATAAAGCTCTATTAAAAATTACTTTCCTGGACAATGGAATCTGTATCGTTTTCGTCAAAATCACCAGAACATCAACTTCAGACAGCAATTTAATTTACCGAATTAATAAATACTGATGGATAATGAGGTTTTCTATGATGACATTAGGATCTAATAATATCCACCATGATTCTGGGATAGAAATGATTTTTTACACAGTAGATTATTAAAAATGCCCCAACGTGAAGGTGGCACACAATAAATGTGCAATTTAAATGAAAGGTACAACCTAATGAAATATGCATATCATTAGTAATTCGTGGATACTGTTACTTTAGGGTTCCGATTTCGCCAAGTTTCTTTTCCGCGCCAAATGGAATCTCTAAAGGACGATAGCAGTTAAATGTAATCTGCTGCAGTTAAATGTAAACAGTAACCACAGCTGCCATTTCATTTGTTTAGGAGGGGACTTGGAGAAAAAAACATCACCAAATAAACGGAACCCTAAGCTGAAGAACTCCCAATATTTCTATACATAAAATAAAATTTCACAAAATAAATCGGTCTTATTCTAGAGCGTTAATTGCCGATAAAATTATGCTAATGCTACAAATTATTAAGCAATATCTTATTAAATTTAATAATAGGCATTCTCCAATCAGTTATAAATCCTGTTATATTTTAGGAAAGAAACGATTTGCCTACACGCGAAAAAGTGTAGGGTAATAGAAATAATTAAATGTAAGTGATGAGTTTATGACACCAAAATTTCATTGCATCATCAGATCGTAAAGTTTATTCTTTCGTGTCAAATTTTGAAGTACTTAATATTATTTCAACGATTACCATAAATAAAGGTAAAATAATAATAATAATAAAGAAAAAGTAATAACTCATTAAAAATGAAACTGAGCGATACAAAGTTTACGTATGTTCTTAAATAACAGATAATATACAAAATTTTTTTATAAAAATTCACGCTGCTGTTGAAATCGTCTTTGAAAGTACCATAAAAATGCATGCGTGCGAATAAAAAGCGTATATCACATAGGGCAATTTCATTTCCTTCCAACAGACTTTGCGACTCTTACAATAAATTTACAATGTGAATGACAGTCAGCTAACTTTTTTGCGACGGCTTATTAGCTTGCAAAACATGTAGAAGTAATAATGCCATCTACAGTTGTATAAAAAGGAAAATTGTAAAGTAAATTACCAATATGCAAATAAATAGTATTTCAATGCATGTTCACAAAGCGTGTAGAAATAATGCAACTTGCAGAATCAGAAAAAAAGGGAAAATTATATATAATGCAGAATAATCAGTCTGTGTGCGTCTTCCAGTTGTGTTTTCATTACCATGGTCAGTAGACCTCGCAGATAAATTTGCGCAAATCTTTTCTACCAAACCTTTCACGTAATTGCTCAACTACTTTAGGATAATTTTAAGCAGTAGCTGGAAAACTATAGATGAATCTCACATCTTGTGAGTTAAGTACCACTGATTGTGATAAAAATTGAAACTTTATCTTCAGCGGGTGAAATTCATTGTTGTGGATGTTCCAAAATTGCGCCCTAAAGGAGAAAAATTGTTTAGCTTCTCCATTAAATATCTTCAGTTCAATCTTTGGTACTTTGAATTGGTCTTTTTACCCACAAAATCCTTAGTGAGTGAAGGCTAGCTAATCTTGCCTTAATTTACATATTTTTTTAACTATAGAAGTAACTTTATAATAATTACCTGTTTCAATAAATTCTCTTCATAAATCTCTTCAAAATATTCAGCAGATTCTACAAAAAGAGTTTTCTACATCCTCTTGCCAGCCTTTCAAATTTATCTTTGAATTGTGTTTCTAATATCGAAAATTCATTAAAATCCGGATTTTCTAATGCAAGTTCAGTCTTTGTTTTATTCAAACACAAAGTAAAAGCTGTTCGCAGGCCTTTTGGATTTCGTCGTTCATTTTGTTTTAGTACCTGCGTTGCTTTCAGCCAATTGCTAATCGTGCCCCATGTTGGGTGCCAGAAAATATATTCTATGTAGGAACAAGAAAAGGGGTTCTCGAGCCTCTACCTATGCTTAGCAGCTGTCTAGTTTCTAAAATAATTCACTATGAAATTCATTTCTACATAAGTGATATTTAATTAACGAGAAAACATATAAAATAATACAGCTTCAAATGCACATTCATCGATCACAGTAATACAAACAAAAACTAAAACTTAAGTTCCGGGTTTGGCACTTAATCTGCAATTCGACAATTGCTTCACTTCGATTCGATGTATAAATGAGGTTTCTTTCCTACACCACCAACAGTTCGTATAAAATAATAAAACAAAATGGTAAGCAAATGTTCAGTATGATAAAGGGAAATAATTAGTATTTTAACGCATGTTCACAAAATACATATAAGTAATATTACCTATAGTTGCTTATAAAATAGAAAATTATAAAGTGGATTTTACATACAAAAGTCTTATTCTCACGTTGGATGTTTGTGTAAAGATTTTATTATGTCTCGTATAAGAATGAAGAACATCTACTAACACGCGTCGAAATTGGATCGCGGTAGGAATCGTATCCTAGAGACTGATTTATCGTTTCATGATATTGTTGATGGTGTAGCATTTGTCCCACGAGAAGAAATGTAGCATTCCTGTTCCCAGGGGAAAGGAATATATATATATATATATATATATATTCTTTAACAAGTGCATAATAACACCAATCACTCAAATCTGACAGCAGATAAGCAGTATCATGGATATTTATATTACATGCAATTAGTGTTTTGTACAACCTTATATTACATATATTACATGCAATTAGACCAACCTGTCCCTCAAATCTGATAGCAGATAATCAGTGTCATGGATAAAGATACCATGAAAATAAAGATTGTCTGTTCAATCTTCACAGGTCAAAAGAATTACAGATGTGATACGGACTACGTCATGAGTTGTTGCATCTGATTGGTGATAGACCATGAGCTGAGGAAGTCTCGACTTCAACGATAAGTGAAGGAAGCTGATCTTCTTTCGGAGATTCCGCCTGTTTACTGTGAACCTCTTGTGGTTTCGTATATCACGAAGTGTGATAATTAAGGTCTGCCGCAGATAGGTTGGACTAGATTTGTCGTAGATTTGAAAACTCTGAAAATCTCCAGAAATAATTGGAGTGAACTGCACTTGTGAATTAAAATTATAATTTTAATTTTCATTACTTTGTATAATAACAAAGAGTTCTGAATATATAAGAGTTGTAAATAAAAATTAAAGTTTTCCCATGATCCTGAAAGTGCCTTGAAGACAGTGCCTTGAAAAAGTCTTGAAGCCGTTATAAGTCTAGTATAGGCCGAGACGTTACAATGGTGTTGTTCGAGATCCTATGACTTAGAATATGGCTTCGATGATTTCAGTAAGACTTGCTATTACTCTACTGCCAGTACGTTTTACGAACATTGGGCAATAGTCGCATGACATGTTATGCTTGTATCTGCCATCGAAATTCTGTCCGACCAAACTGATTAGAGCTATTATTGCTTTCAGAGGTGGCTACTCTGGGAACTGATTTCTGCTTATACTGTACCTTTAAATATTGATATAATTTTTTGCTTTCTTTTGTTTTTGGTACAGTTATTTTCATGGCCAGTAGTGTATTACATAAATTATGTAAAAAAAAGAAAGAGAAAATTCAATAAAATACAGATCGATTTACATAAAATATGACTGAAAAATCGTAAGGAATTTTAGGAAATTATAAAAGTTCTTATAATTTTTTTTCTTCTATAGTTACTAAATATCAGAGAATATTGAAAATAAAAATATGAACAATATAAATAAAAATAATTTTATGTGCTGTTTTTTAATTAAAATTAATTAATTAATTAAATTTCAAAACCAGTCAATGTTAATTTTTTTAACTTGGTTTCTAGACTTATAAATTTAACAAATTTAGCTCCAAAACTATTAATATTTAAACATTGCAATATAAACAGTAACATAAAAATTTAATTTTTTTAAATAGATCATATACAAGCTTCTCAGGTTGTATTTGATTGTTTTGTAATTTTTGGTTCGTTCTTCTTACCTGATAGGTATGAAAACCATAATAAAAACACTATTAGCAATTTTTTTCTCATATTTTTATTCATATTGCTTTATAGAAGCAAATAAAAATTAAATGAAGGAAGTTAACTCAGATTGTTTTACAGTAGCAATATAAGTAAAAATCTGAGAGAAAAATTATAAAAATAGCGTTTTAGTTTTGATATAAAGATTACAGTTAAAAATTGAAATCAGGCAGAATCTTCGCTAAGGCTTTTTATATAATTGGTTGCTGGCCTCTGAAGCCTGAGTACTTAATTAACTCACTAAAAACACTCGAAGGACACAAAATGATATCTTTATTCCATAACTCTTTAAAACTATCTATAACCTAAATACTTGCTTGGCATGGCGTTCACTTGCAAGGGAATTGGCGAATTTGAATACAAGAAAGTGTCTTTCTGCAACAGGCAGCTTTTTATTCCCGAACCAAAAAACAAGAAATGGGTCGGAGACTCAAATTACCCAATTACCATTCCCGGCTCGCGCCGTGCAACTTGTTGCAAACGCAGTTTATGTCTCTTCCAGATAATTTTTTCGCCCAAAAATCTAAATTCACTTAAAATCTGGAAATCACGCCGTATGCGGATTGGGTGAAGGGGAGATACTATGTGAAGGTTACCAGCAAGTTGGTGTACTGGCGAAAGTTAAAAAACTCTCCCCTGAAGAAAAGGTTGCTCAATTATGTCATTTCGGTTTTTTGTCTTGGACGTGTAAAAGTGAAAAGAAAATAAATAAACAATAAATAAATCACCTCAAAAAGGTTTTACAAATTAAAGCAAATCCTTCCGTGCCTGACCTAGTTCAAAATGATTTCGTTGGATTTGGGTAAGAAGTAAATGGGAATGACAAGAGTTGGTGTGTTTTAAGTGATAATTTCGAGGATTTAACCTTGAGAATGCCTTTTTTTCCCACAGTTATTGTTGTTATTTTCAAGAGATTATTTTAGGCAATTATTTTTGCAATTCACCAGCATTATTAAAATGCAGACTGGGTTCCAATTATTTTTGTACAGGAATCATGGTAATTCCAAAAGTGTTAATTTTAGCTTAAGAAATATATAATTAACTTATCAAATTTCATAATTAGTGACAGCATTTAAGAAAAGAATATTTTTAATAGCGATGTCCTCTATTTATTTAAGCGGTCTGATTGCCATTGGCCTTTGCTAATACAGGCATTTCAGGCTCGAATCCTGGCGATGGTTTGAATGTTTGTTAGTGGTTCTTAAAATGAAGCCTGAATGGCCGAGTGTCTAGAGCTCGGTGCCACAAGTTTAGTTTTGAGTCTCGGCGGTGCCATGGATGTTTTTAGTGGTTCGGAATCTACTTTAACCCGTAGATCGCGTTCTCATATGACTGGAAAGCGTCTCAGTGCCCAATCAGACTTCTTCCCCACATCATTCCAAAACTGTAAAGGGGCAACTCAGCTCTAAGCACAGCGATGTGGTGTGGTGTAGTTGTAGAAGTGGTTTGGAATCCAAGTTAAACTGTAGGTCCCGGTCTGTTTAGCCCTCATGTGCATAAGATGACCGTAGAGCGATAAACCAAACCCCTGAAGAAAAGGTTGCTCAACTATGTCATTTCGGTTTTTGTCTTAAGACGTGTAAAAGTGACTAAAAAATAAATAAATAATAAATAAATCACCTCAAAAAGGTTTTGCAAATCCTTTCTTGCCTGACCTAGTTCAAAATGATTTCGTGGATTTGGGTAAGAAGTAAATGGGAATGACAAGAGTTGGTGAGTTTCAAGTGATAATTTCGAGGATTTAACCTTGAGATTGTGTTTTTTTCCCCTATTTTCAACAGATTATTTTAGACATTTTTTATTACTATTATTTTTTTAGTTTATCAGTATTATTAAAATACAGTCTAGGTTCCAATTATTTCTGTATAGGAATCATGATCATACCAAAAGTGATGATTTTAATTTGAGAAATTTATAAGTGGGTAAATTGACTGAATAACTTACTGGTACCTACTTTAATTATTTCATTAAATTTCATAAATAAGAGCAGCAGTTCAGAAAATAAAATTTTTATTAGTAATGTCCTGTATTTAAGCGGCCTGATGGCCAACTGGCTAACGCTATGGCCTTTGGTACCACAGGCGTTTCAAGCTCGAATCCTGGTGGTGGTTTGAATGTTTATCAGTGGTTCGGAAAATGGGGCCTGAATGGCCGAGTCTCTAGCGCTGTGGCACTCGGTGCCACACGCTTCGGGTTTGAGTTCCGGTGGTAATATGGATCTTTATAATAGTCCGGAATCCACTTTAAGCTGTTGGTCCCAGTCTCATATGACTGTTCGAGATCCAGCTAGAAAATCTTGGCAATTGGCAAGCAATTGGATTTGTTCGGATGGTGATGTTAAATCTATGAATCGGAAAATTCTTCCATTGAATTTAAGGAGTTACTGACTTCTACTTTCTCTCAGATGTCGCCACTAGTCTGTTCGTTTCAAATTAAAATTGCACAAGAGATCAACATTAATTTACAGAAGTGGTGGTGAAATTACATCTGTAGACTAGAAAATTCCTCCATTGAATTTGAGGAGAAGGCTGGAGATTGCAAACCTTCCATTCTCCCAGATGTCACCAGATGTATTTGTTAAAAACTGAAATGATATAAGGGATTAACGCAGTAATTTACAGAACTTACAGAATTTACAGAAGTTGTTTAACAGTAATTTACAGAAGTTGTGGCGACATTATATCTATGTACCAGAAAATTTCTTCATTGAATTTAAGGAGAAGTTTGGAGGTTGCGAATCTTCCCTTCTCTCAGATGCCACCACTGAGGCATTCGTTCCTAATTAAGATGGCATAAGGACCTACGTTAATTTACTGAAGTGATGGTGACATTTACATCTGTGGACCAGAAAATTCCTTCATTGCATTCAAGGAGGAGTTTGGAAGTTGTGTACCTTCCCTTCTCTCAGATGCCATCACTGACGTATTTTTTCCAAATTGAGATGGCATAAAGGACCAACATTAATTTATAGAAGCGATGGAAACGTTAAATCTGGGGGGGAGGGGGAGCATAAAATTATTCCATTGGATTTAAGAAAAGGGTTGAAGGTTGCGAACCTCGTCCCCTTCTTAGATGATTTCTTTCCAGTCTGAGATGGCACGAGGGGCAAATATAAATTTACAGAATTGATAATCCCATCGTAAAGTGGTCAACAAGCAAATAGAGATCTCTACCGAAGTGTAGAAGTTTAAATACTTCTGTATTAGGAAACAGAACAATTTCTTTGCTATTTATCACTCGTTTGTTTACTTGAAATACTGTTTTAATAATCATTGCTTTAAAGCAATTTTCATATCGAAATGAATTACAATTAAACCCTCCTGCTCCAAAACATAACCATTTAATACGCTACAAGGCTTCATATATTTGTTTTTTATTTTTTAGTGACCATCTGTCAAACATCTTTTGGAAGTTTTTTTCTTGTAATCTTCATTTTGTTTTGAACTTTGTACCTACTTTTTTCCTTCTTGATTTTATTTCATCTATACCTTCATTAACATTCGCATGGGATTCAATGTTTCACGTTTTCTTATGAAATGCTGTAAATTAACAGCTGTTTCAAGTCTACACGGAGGGTAGAAAATAAATATTTTGTATTTTTTTCCGTGACGAAAGGCACATTAAAAAAGAAATTAATCTATTTTTTTTATCATTACCGATTCTATTAAGCGGCAGAAGCTTTTTTTTTTTTTTTTTTTAACTCAGATGTTACAGTAAAAGTTGTCATTTTAAGTTGTAACTGTATTATTAACGAGCAGCATATAATATTAAATTTAAAAAATAATTAATTGATTTTTTAACTTTATTCTTTGATTTTCCTTTCAGTAATAGTTTGTGTTTTCTGTATATTTGTTGTATATTTTTTAAAGAAAATAGATTATATTTGTACATTATATTATTTGTAAAATACGTTTAATTTGTTAGTTTTCTTTATTTTTTTATTCGACCTTGAATTTTGAAAAAAACTTTTAATTTTTAAAGTAATACTAAGAATGATACTGTTGATTTTTTAAAAATAAATTTCTTGTTGTTGTTTGTTGTATATCTTATCCGACTTGATCGACAGCAAAAATAATGCAGCTTCTTTTTGTCTTTGACCTTGTAGCATGGGGCACTTAAAGGAAGAAGACTGACTTTACCCCTCTTGGTTATACGTCTCGGGCACTCGGTACACATTTTAGTCGCCTTTTACGACATGCACGGGCTACAGTGACGCTATTATAACCTGGACCCACATGGGGAAAATTTTCTTTGAATTATCATATACAATGCAGATAAATAAGTAATGTAACTATCTTTTTTTCTGATACGCTGGCAAGAGCTCCCTTCTGTGGCGTTTAGCAAGAATAAAGAGGATATATATTTACTAGAAGAGGACGTATATTTTGAGCAACCCTTCTGAATTATGGCTGTAAAGTGGGCCCTTCCATGAAATTGTAATTATATTTCTTTTACTTTAAATTATGTGTTAAATATTGTATGTGTCTAATTATATGTTTGTTTGAGTGTAAATAAAACTGTGAGCTTTAAATCGTGTGCCTCAAGTATCTGAACCCAACCCCACCCATTACAGTAATTAATTAATTTATCAAATATTTTAGAGCATTTCTATTTTATGTAATATATTCTGGGACAAATAAATCAAATTTACAGAAATATATACTTAAATTCAAAGTCTAAAATCATTATGAAATATGAATTTGTAAAAATAGCATGTACGCGAAATTCTGATACGCCAAGTTATTTTGTTAGTTAACCTGATTTGGTACTCCTAGATAGAACTTTGTGCACTGTAATAATCAGTGCTGTACATCGAGTGAAACAAATACAAAATACAATACAAACAAATACACCAAGCGAATAAAAATGTTTCGAAAATATTTAAGCAGATAAGCCTGCCTCTAAAAAAATAACCTAATAGAAGGGGAATTTAAAACTCTATATAGGCTTAAACAATGGATTTATAACTAAAGAGAAATTAATAAACGTTTAATTTAAAAAATCAAAAATCTTTATATAAATTAATAGTCTTATTTTAATATTTGATGCATAATATATAAGTGTTATAGGATTCTAATTATTGATTATTGATTCATTTAATGATACTTTCAAATTATGTTACAGAAGATACCAAAAGAGATTCCTTAAAAAACTGATGTTTTAAGTTTTTTTAATTTAAAGAATCATTTTCTATATAATTGTGTGAATGTATGGATATGTATGAGTGAATCTTTTTTGAAATTCATTAAAAAAAATATTTCTGATAATAAATGTACATTATGATAAAAATTCGTTTAATAAGTTACTAATTTATAACAATTCTTTACATAAAAGTTACGTTATACTAAATAACTTGAATTATTTTACCATTGATTTTTCAGTAACAAATTGCAAGATCTGAGCATACATATTCTAACATGAAATGCTTACATTTTTCAATCTTAAGACATATGTGTCTTAAGACTGTAACATTTTAACGTTCATACTTAACTATGTAAAACGTGTGTTTTACATTAGGTCATTCATAAATAGTTTTAGGATGCTGTTAAAAATTTCTTGTTTTTAATTTCAATATGTAGTCCTTGGGAAAATTAATGCGCCATAATTAGACTTGTATCTGAATTAAATTTGTTTAAATTAAATTTCTCTTAAAAAGCACAATAAAAAGAAAGCACAAAAGCACAATAATAAGAAATAGCTTTCTAGAAGCATTAATTAAACGCATATAAGAGCAACTAATTAAAAAATTGTTACTGAATTGTAAATACTTTTCTTAAAAAATAAAAATAATTAAATATATTTTTCTTTAATGCCAATTTTATACAATCCATTTTATGTTATTTCCTGAAGGTAGATTAGCATTGAATGGTTGCTATACTACACATATGAAAAAGTATAAGAAATATCTTTCTCGAGGCATTAATTGAAAGCATATAATAGCAACTTAATTAAAAAATTGTTATTGAATTGTAAATCCTTTTCTTAAAAAATAAAATATTTAAAGATGTTTTTTGTTATTGCCAATTTTATACAAACCACTTTATGTCATTTTCTGAAGGTAGATTAGCATTGAATGGATGCTATGCTACACATGTGAAGAAGTATAAGAAATATCTTTCTAGAGGCATTAATTGCAAGTATATAATAGCAATTAATTAAAAAATTTTTACTGAATTGTAAATCCTTTTCTTAAAAAAAATTAATTCAAGATATTTTTCTTATTGGCAATTTTATACAAACCACTTTGTGTTATTTTCTGAAGGTAGATTCGCTTTGAATGGATGCTGTACTACACAAAGTATATCTTTCTAGAGGCATTATTCGAAAGGATATAAGAACTTCCTTCATTTGACCTTACAAAAGAGGTTCTTCACTTTCTTTTTAACACCAATGACCTTCCACCAGAATTACCTTAAACATCATGTCACTGAACTTGCTATCCTGCATCAAATACGACTTGTTTACATTTTGAATCCTGAGAACATGAATATAATTTCACATTCAGAATGTTGCAAATGGCATGTGAGTGGGCTGCCATCTAACTACATAGGCGTCCACAAGCAGAGGTGTGGATCTACCATCAATATTGCCCACGTAATGAGGTCAATCCATCATTGTCCATGATGGACTGTGATTAAAGTGTCTCTGCAAGACATTAAGCTATTTGACAAATTGCTATGTTTCCATAAATTTCATGCAATTTTCACATACAGATGAATAGTTAGATTAAATGCAAATAAATGCTTTTGATCATTGCTGAATAGCTTTCCCTGAAGGTGAGTATTGAAAATGCTGGCTCTGAGGAGATTTCCCTTTCGATTGCTGTAATCTAATTGCTACAATAGTTTCATATATGAAATGTATTTGAAGTGCCTTGATGGTAAAGGAAGGATTTATTTTGAATAATTCAAATGAATTTAATGGAATAGAACATATTTTTATAGATTTTAGAGTGCTTTTTAAATTAAATTCTTTAAGACAAAACACAAAATATTTATTTTCCTGCCTCTAATGAGGGCCTACGTTTAACATTCTAGAATTCTACAAGAATGTCTATTTCCTTAATGCCTATTCGCTTTAAAAAAGAAAGGGAAAAAACTTTAAGCATTTAGTGTAATAAAGTAAACAAATGCCAGATTAAAGTATTATATCGTACTAGGCACCCAAAATTTGGAAGCCTCAAACTTTTTCAAATTTTAAAGCGGGGAACAAGAACTCCGTATTTTATTTTATTTCGCCTGAGACCTACTGGTAGGAATTTCTTGCCTGTATATTTAACTCGTTCTCCTCAGTATAGAGGCGGCTTGATGGCCAGTTGCTAGCGCTCTAGCCTTTGGCAAACTCAGGCATCAGGTTCGAATATTGGAGGTATCATGGATGTTTATTAGTGGTTCGGAATCCATGTTAAAATGTAGGTTCCGATCTAATTAGCCTAAAGTATGCACAAAATGACAGTAGAGCGACAAATCAAATCAAACCAAACCAAACCTCAGCATTGATATGTAAGCTTTTGGTTTAGCATCAGTTGGATTTCGAACCAAAATTCGTTAATTCGTAAGCCTTATATGCTACCCTTCTAGTCACCCCCAATACTAACAAGTACGTATTGTGATATATACTCAATCACAGTATTACGTAGGATAACATTTTTAAATTTCCTAAGAAAATTACATTAACATTTTTCCGTCTGTTTAAATTAAATGTTTTTTTTTTCTAATTGAAATATTAAAAATTAAGCTAAAATTTCGTTAAATAATTTATTCAAATGACGCTACAATCTTTTGAGTTCTTATATGGCTTTTTGCAAATTAATTTTTATTTTTAAATGAACACTCAATAAAAGGAGAATGATTTATTAAAGTCGATATTACCAGAATTATTATACATTTTATGAAACAATCATTAAAATACATTTTCTTTTCAGTAAAACAAATTTCACTTTCAAGTTAATATAAGAACTGATACTGGATGGAGTACGAAAGTTTTATTTCTTGAAAGAGTCCGTTCTATATATATCCTTAATTATAAATGGAGAATACTTTATTATCGTCGATATCATCAGAATTATTAAATATTTAATGACACAACCATTAAAATACATTTTCTTTTCAGTAAAACAAATTTTACTATAATTACTATATTTACAATTTTACTATTTTTAATATAAAAACTGATACTGGAGTACGAAGGTTTTTTTTTGAAAGAGCCCGTTCTATATATATCTGTGATTAGAAAGTCCTATCCGGCAACTTGAATTCACGGAAGGGTCGTAAGAGTGTCTGCTTAATTGCACGTGCACATCGAAAATTCAGAGGAATTAACCTTGGAGTTGGGAGTTCTTGAGATACAAAGATAAAAAAGGATGATGGAGATGAGGAAAAACTTAACTCATCGGCACTAGTCATTTGCATAAAAAGGAACCACGTAATAAGTTATGTAAGAGTGAGAAAAAATAAAGCTGAATTACCAGTAAATAATTAAGAGTTATTTTATTTTTGATCATGGCATACTTCTAATTGGTCTCTGTTCAATTTAATTTTTTGTAGTTATATGCAATATTGGCTTTTTATTATTCAAAGATTTGATATTTACGGCCCTGATGAATAGCTGTTGTAACAACCAACACATGAAGGTTCCTAGAGCTAATACATTATTTACACCATACAATATCGTTGTGCCCAGAGCTAACACATCACTGTACAACTGTAATAAGTTATGTAAGAAAAAGAAAGGAAAGCTGAATTACTAGTAAAGAATTAAGAGTTATTTTATTTTTGATCCTGGTATACTTCTCATTGATCTCTGAATGTTAAGGTTTAATTTTCGGTTCAATTTTTCGGTTTAATTTTTTGTAGTTGTATGCTAGATTGGCTGTTTATTATTCAAAGATTTGGTATTTATGACCTTGGTGAATAGCTTGTTGAAACAACCAACATATTCTGGTACTTAGAGCTAATACATTATTTACACCACACCACATCATTGTGCCTAGAATTATCACATCCCCATACAACAACACACCACATCACTGTACCCAGAGCTAACACACATCACTATACAACACCACACCACATCACTATGCCCAAAGCTAATACATCACTGTACAACTGTAATAATCATGTACCTACAGCTAATACATTATTTATACCACATCATATCATTGTGTCTAAAGCTAACACATCACCATACAACACCACACCACACCACATCAATGTGCTCAGAGCTAGATATAAAGAAGGCTTCAAGATTATAGAGAGTTCAATAAAATTAGGATATTAGAAACACGAGTAGGTTGAGCGTTGCAACAATTATTTATATAGAGCTGGAGTGAAGGAGACCTGAGGGGTTACAGAAATTAGGTTTGCAAGGATATGCAAGAAAATAAAATATTCCAGTATTCCCTTATAATTTTTGATAGACTGAAAAATGTTGATACGATTTTTCAATGAACTGTATAAATATAAGACAAAATACAAATAATTTTAAAAAAATGATTAAAAGTGATTAGCAAAGTGTATGTTTGGTATGTCTAGTAAATATTATATATCAGTAAGAAACTAAATGTTACATAATATTTACAAAAAACATATCGAGAAAAATATTTATATTACACTACAATACAGCATACCCAGCATTTAAGTATGTACAAAATTAAATAATACTCAACATCGGAATTTTCCAATGTAAGAACTGAATATTTAAAAGGAGAAATGGAAACCAACAAGTTAAATGTGAGTGTTGGTAAATGCAGATAGAATGCAAAATAATTTATTAATAATTGGAATTTAAATGCCTCAAATACTTTATTGCTGAAAAGTCCCAAAGTTCTTCTATACGTTAGAAAAATCATCTCCTTATCCATTATCTTCTTTTATTAGAAGATATTGGATAAGGAGATGAATTTTCTAACTACTTTTCTAATATCTTCTTTTATTAGAAGAATGAAATTCCATAAGCCAGAGGAATTTTAAATTGGAAATTGGTCTTACTTTTTGGACACAGCAATTTTCCGGTCATAATATCTGAATCTAGCTTAAGCCCTTTTTATTTTTATTTTTAAGAGTAACTGACGTACCGAATTAATTAGGTACTTTGAATAAAATAAATGGCTACTTTTAGAAAGTAAATTATCTGGCTAACTTAATTCATAGATGAAACCATAGATCTTCCCTTCAAATGTTGTACAACAATGGTAAAAATTTAGCAGATCAAATTATGGAACATGCAACAGATTAATAATTAATAATTAATTACAACAGATAATTAATGAAATATTTTGTTATTACTTATAACATGCTGTTTATGTAGCTCTATGAAAATTTATGTTATATATTCCGGTCTGAATATAATTAGGAATATCTAATCTAATATCTGAATCTAGCTTAAGCCATCTTTATTTTTATTTTTAAGATTAGCTGATGTACAGAACTAATTAGGTACTTTGAATAAAATAAAAGACTACTTTTAGAAAGTATATTATCTTTTGAATAAAATAAATGACTAATTTTAGAAGGCATATTAACTAGTTAATTTAATTCATAGATGGAACCATAGATCTTTCCTTCTAATGTTTTAAAACAATGGTAAAAATTTAGCAGAGCAAATTATGAAATATGCAACAAGTAAATTAATGCAATATTTTTTAAAACGAAATCTTAATTGATGTTAAAAAAACAGCACATTTTTGCAGCTAACATTTTAAAAGTGAAATATGGATCTTATTAAATTTTTTGTGCGTCTATGTCCTTCAGAACGTTTTTGCAATAAATTTTAAAGTGGTACTACTGAAAAATTTAAATTGAAGACGTCATAGTAGTCCTCTCTTCTCTGTTGCTGGTTAAGAAGCGGCTACTTTTAGAAAATATATAATCTCGTTAATTTAATTCACAGATGGAACCATATATCATCCCTTCTTATAAAACATCGTTAAAAATTTAGAAGAGAAAATTATGGAATATGCAACAGAAAAGTAATTAATAATTAATTGCAACAGATAATTAATGCATTATTTTGTTATTACTTATAATATGCTGTTAATGTAACTCTATGAAAATTTATGTTATATACTCCGGTCATAATACCTGAATCTAACTTAAGCCATCTTTATTTTTAAGATTAAATGAAATACAGAACTAATTAGGTACTTTGAATAAAATAAATGGCTACTTTTAGAAAGTATATTATCTTTTGAATAAAATAAATGGCTAGTTTTAGAAGGTATATTATCTGGTTAATTTAATTCATAGATGGAACCACAGATCTTCTCTGCTAATGTTATAAAACAATGGTAAAAATTTAGCAGAGAAAATTATGAAACACCATCAGGTAAATAATTAATTAATTCAAACAGGTAATAATTAATTCAAACAGATAATTAATGAAATATTTTGATATTACATATAATATGTTGTTTATGTAGCTCTACAAACATTTATATTATATATTCCGGTTTGAATATAATTAGGAATATCTAATCTAATATCTGAATCTAGCTTAAGCCATCTTTTTTTTTAAGATTAGCTGATGTACAGAACTAATTAGGTACTTTGAATAAAACAAATGGCTACTTTTAGAAATTATATTATCTTCTGAATAAAATAAATGGCTACTTTTAGAACGTTTATTATCTGGTTAATTTAATTCATATATGGAGCCATAGATATTCACTTCTAATGTTCTAAAACAATGGTAAAAGTTTAGCAGAGCAAATTATGAAACATCAACAGGTAAATTAAAGAATATATTTCGTTAATCAAAAAATTCCACATTATTGCAGCTAGCATTTTAAAAGTGAAATATGGATCTTATTAAATTTTTTTGTGCGTCAATGTCCTTCAGAACGTTCTTGCAATAAATTTCAAAGCGGTACTACTGAAAAATTTAAACTGAAGACGTCATAGTCGTCCTCGCTCCTCTGTTGCTGGTTGGGAACTTCATCTTTCCAGGATATAAAAGAGAAGAACTTGATGAAAACTGCGCGATAAAATCCTTCTTAAATGGCTTCGTTTTGGGCTCTAAGTGGTTGACCTTTCTGTCTGAAAGTGCAAGGCAAGGAATCTCATTTTTAATGCAAGAATTTAATGGAGGCTTCTACTTAAAAAAGGAAGAATAATTTAACATTTCACGGGATGCTCCAAGATCTTGTTCTCTCTTTATTATTTTTTTAAGAAGTCTAAGTCAAGGTGAAATAATTGTTTGTTTGAAAGATAGACGTCTGCTGTTGCTTTATCGTTGATCTCATCAAAAGATTCAATCAAAAATATTAATTAAGGCGAAAAAAGTATTATAATCTACTTGTAGATTCTTATCAGTTAGCACAAGAATTAGAATAAGAAGTAGATATAATCAATTATAACTACTCACGAAATATGTATTCATGTGTAATTAGTTATATTTTAGCCCTTTTAAAATTCATTTAAAATTTTAATTTTATTTTTAAATAGATGTCGAGTTTTTATATTAAATGTTTAAATCATTTGAATTCAGGGGTGAAATTTAATATAATCTGCATATATATGTCTGTAGCATTTCTTTTACAATAGCGCAGGTTGGCACGATTTGATGAAATATGTTAATACAGCTAGTTTGTTTTATTATAGACATTATCAAAAATATTAATTAAGGCAAACAAATTCTAATCTTGCCTTAGAATTTTAATCCGTGCAACATAAAGGAGGTTGTAATTGAAATGGAAATAATATATTACAACTATTCAAGAAATTTCTATTCATATGTAATTAGCTCTCTTTTAAATATTTAAAAAATTTCCTTTTTTAAGCTACTATTTGTATTACAATTTTAAGTCTTTTGAAGCGGAATTTATTATAAATAATTGCTCTATTTAAAATAACAGGAGTGGGTGGTAAAGGAAATTATATAATTGTTTTTTTCACTGTTTACCTTCAGTGGTTTAAATAACAATGCAAAATTATTATTTCTTTAAGTTCTGAGATGATGTCTGTAGCATATTGAAGGGTGTATTTAATTTAATCTAAAGTAATGAAAATTTTGCGTCAAAAGCAATTTAATTGTGAAGGAGAAACATGACTTTGTTCTGTTTGAATATTATATTTACAATGTTATTTTTATTTAATACTGAACAATAAAAAACAGAGAAACATTTTAATTTTACCTAATTTCAGATGTCCACATTTTAATGCTACAGCACTAATGAAATCTGACCAATTTTTTGAATTTCATTGTTGTAAAATAAATGATAACGTTAAAAATAAAAATTCATATTGTATTGCCAAAAAAAATTATTGGAACAGAGAAACATTTTAATTCTACCTAATTTCAGATGTCCACATTTTAATGCTACAGCACTAATGAAATCTGACCAATTTTTTGAATTTCATTATTGTAAAATAAAATAAAATTTTAATGCTACAGCACTAATGAAATCTGACCAATTTTTTGAATTTCAACGTTAAAAATAAAAATTCATATTGTATTGCCAAAAAAATTATTGGAACAGAGAAACATTTTAATTCTACCTAATTTCAGATGTCCACATTTTAATGCTACAGCACTAAAATGAAATCTGACCAATTTTTTGAATTTCATTGTTGTAAAATAAATGATAACGTTAAAAATAAAAATTCATATTGTATTGCCAAAAAAAAATTATTGGAACAGAGAAACATTTTAATTCTACCTAATTTCAGATGTCCACATTTTAATGCTACAGCACTAATGAAATCTGACCAATTTTTTGAATTTCATTATTGTAAAATAAATGATAACGTTAAAAATAAAAATTCATATTGTATTGCCAAAAAAAATTATTGGAACAGAGAAACATTTTAATTCTACCTAATCTCAGATGTCCACATTTTAATGCTACAACACTAATGAAATCTGACCAATTTTTTGAATTTCATTGTTGTAAAATAAATGATAACGTTAAAAATAAAAATTCATATTGTCTTGCCAAAAAAAATTATTGAAACAGAGAAACATTTTAATTCTACCTAATTTCAGATGTCCACATTTTAATGCTACAGCACTAATGAAATCTGACCAATTTTTTGAATTTCATTGTTGTAAAATAAATGATAACGTTAAAAATAAAAATTCATATTGTATTGCCAAAAGAATATTAAAATCTGACCAACTTTTAAAGTTATATTATAGTGGAATAAGTAGGAATATTAAGAACAAATGTTGGCATTGAATTTTCGACGGAAAATTATTGGATTTTTTTTTAAATACCACTATAGTTAATAGACGATAATACTTTACAAAATTTTGCGAAGTTTAGCTTCCAAGATTAAATTAAATGTCCCTAAAACCTCAAATCAATAAAATTATTAATAGACAACTATTTATTTTTACTTCTATAGATAAGAGTGTTGTGGGGTGTGATTGTTGTTGTCGTATGTCCTGAAGAGTACAAGAGGGAATGCTGTGAGAGTGGGGCTCCCGAATAATATTAACTATGTCGTTTGCCAGCTCGGAGTATAAATCCTCTTCCGAGGGATGGTCCGGACAATGCATGGCGGTTGCAACAGCTGGACAATCAAAGATATCATGAGGTGTAAGCTGGACATCAGGGTAGTTTGCCCATTTTTGGTATTATTTAATGGCATCCGTCACTACGACTATCGTTGTTTCTTTTTATCGGTGGTTCTATTTTTCTTGTCAGCCGCAGCTTTCTGGTGGTCCGAGAAGTATTGATCAATCCATTAAAACATTTATGGAATCTTCATTTATTTACAACAATATTTACGAAGATATACAGGGTGGATGGTAACATCTCAATGTCAAAAGTTAAACTGGAAGACAAATGTTCTTTTTAGAATAAAACAACTCGTTTCCACAGCAACAGCTGGTCTCCACGGTAACAGCCCGTTTCAACAGCAACCAATAGCCATCTCCACGGTAACAACGCAATTCTGAATCGGTTACAAACGATTTAATACGAAACTAACACGTGACGCTGCGTGGCGCGAACTAAAGCATAAGAATTCCAACAGCATCAGCAGAAATTTTCATATTTTTGTGGTGCTTCATCCTTACTATTGTGAGAGTAGTAGTTGTTTTTCTGTCCACATTTACTTCTGTAATTTGTTATTTAGTTTTGATCTTAGAAGGAATGATAAGTTTAGATTCTGCCAAGGCATTTGCCTCTGCAATGGAAATAGGAATGGCTGTCTGATCCAGACTTATGGCCTGAGGATTGTGATTCAAAATCTAAATGTTCCAGTTGAGATGATATGGGTAAATTTGTGAATTGATTAAAAACTTGTTCTATAGTAATTTTAACAATAAGTGTTAAATATAACAAATATAATCTTACACTGTTTGATGCAACACATAAGACATTAAATCCTCATTTGAATTTTGGAAATATGAAACAGATGGACAGCCGATAGCAAAGCTGAACAGAAAATTTCTAAATAAACTTTTTACAGAGATAAAATTTTTTATAAAACTGAATAGGCAATTCTGTAAATGCCTTACGTGCAAATCAATAATGGATGGAAATAATTTAAATTAGATACACGCTGACGAAATTGAAAGCCTGGTGTGGGGAAAGTAAAAGTATTTTTTTGTTTTAAATAATAGTTTTATAAAAGAGATGAAAAACAACCTTGATTATTTATTTTATAAAATTCATAAAGTTGTTTTTATTTTGAATGCTGAGCACTTTGAGGTTAATCATTCGCTACTAGAGTGGTGGAGATTTAGCAGATTAAGCCTTAACCATAGTGGCTCATGTGGAGCCTGGTATACATCCCCCCCTCCCATTATGCATCAACAATCTTGAAAGACCCTCAAGACTGTTGCCACATTCTTCCTTCTCCTATCATATCCTTGTTATTAACGATAAGAATCTTATTCATCTGTTGAATTCAACTGTATTCATATTTGAAATTTAAACACCAAATTTATTGACAAAAATAGTTTTTTAATAAATTATTATTATTTATTATTTATTATTTAGTTATTTTACAGAATGAAAGTTTCTTTTAAATCTTTTTGTTTCTTATCGCACTTGGTAGACAACAGCATCTAGACCAAATTCAAGAACCCTTGCTGTTTCATGGAAGGGGGTAGCTTCTATTGTGATGGTGCATCCGTAAGTAGAAGGTTTGGGCTTCGTGACGCTCACTTGTTACGGGATAGCGTTGTTAGCCCTACGCTCAACATTCATATTAGATCGAAACCTATGGCTTAAAGTAGATTCCGAACCACTACAGAGCTCCATGGTACCGGCGGATCCCGAAAGCAAAACCTGTAGCACCGAGCGCCAGAGCGCTAGTCACTCAGCCATCAAGCCCCTTTGAATCCTTTTAATTGTTTTTACTTATAACTCTACATTTAAAGTACGAGTCCTGCTACAAGAGTGATTTGACATAATGATTTTACGGTCCTAATCGCAGGCTACCATAAAAAAAACCAGCATTTTACATCCCTATTTGCTAGCTATTATGTCAAATTTTAATTTACAAATGATTCGTCACATCATGCAAGAAAAAAAATCATTTGAAATAAATACATTACAGCATATGACGTAATTCTACTTAATATCTACATCTCCAGCAATTTTAATTATTTTTTTTATCCATTTGAGTTACTGTAATTACGCTTTTGAATCATTATAGACTGCTCGAATCTTATTTTAAGCATGCAAGAAAAACAATTAGGAGAAAGATTACAAAGACACATCATTTAGAAAAACTACAACTGTCATTTTTTTCCTACACCAAATTCATTAACGTATCATTTTTTTGAGGAAGCATCATTCATCTATATTAATGGATTACTGTTGCTTAGTTTGATTGATGAAAAATATGATCTTTACTTTTTGCTTTTACCTTGAACTAACATATTATCTATATTTGTGTATTATATTTCTCTATGAACGGCCACAATTCACATCTAAATTTTATTAAAATTGTCGGGAATACTTCCAATACAAAACCTAGATTAACTGAAAAGGTATTTTAAAAGTGGATCAATATTCTGTAAGGAATTACCCAATTAGATTTTACGCCAATTTGGCAACTTTTCCTAATTGGTAATTTTTTTATGGTTGATGTTATTTTTTACACTATTATACTGTTCGTAGACGGAATGATGTAATTTAAAAAAATAAATAAATGAAACATATTAACCGTTAAATTGCAACTACTTAAAATTTTGTATAATAAATAAGAAAAATTTGCATTGTTAATTTATCAATAAAAATGCCCAGTTTAACATTGATTCTGGACTCCTGTATTCCCCATGAAATCACCAATGTTGCAACCCGAAGCGTATAACTAATTCCTATAGGCTAATGTAGTTCAATTCAAAGAATTCTCACTCTCCCGTTTCCAGATATTCGAAATTTGATAGCCAAAGGTGCGAATGGAGAAATACAATATAGAGCGGGGGGGGATGTGTAGGGGATGTGTCGTACTACACAATGGTTTCATTGCTAAATTTGCAATGCTGTCTAAGAAAAAAAATATTCAATTATATGTTAGAGCTGAAGAAAGCGAAGATGAGATTTTGAATTTTATTTTTTGAAGCCGTGCAAAGCCTAAATACACGTACTAATTCTATATATAAATGTTAAGTTGGATTCCCACCAGATACGAATATTGCTCGTCGTAAAACGTCAGTTAATCAAAAGACAGAATAGGTAGGGGATCAGGTTTCTGATTGGATATTTTTCGACAAGCGATTTTAGTGACTGGAGAAATCCAACTTTCCATGGCCACTAGACGCATATTAATCATTAATTAGTTTAGCCATACATTTAGTTGTATTTTCTTCATTACTTGTTCATCTGAAAAGAAAAAATGCTTGCAACTATTCAATCCATTAACTATACTCAGCATTTGTGTGTTGTATGAAAATAAACTCCAACCAGTCTGAAACTGGGATCCAACCAACAACTGGGTCTGTCCATACAAGACAAAGCACAAGCTCAAGTATAATCGTTTATTAGAAATGATTAAATTCATTCAAAATGTATATTTATGAATATTATATATAAATATTATATATTAAATATTAAAATGTATATTAAGTAACTTTTAAAACATATATATTGAAAACTATCTCGTATTTTTACTTTATCTGAACTGAAATATTCGAAATTTATCAGATTTTGTAACGTGCTAACTGTATTTATAAAACATAAAATTGCATCCTTTACTTCTAGGCGAAGCTATTAGGTAAGCTACTAAGTTTCTGGCTTGCACACATGGATGACGCTAACTGCACCTATAGTAGACATATGCATCAAAAGTTGTGTTTTTTTATAGGTTAGATATCCGTTAAGAATAATCAATCGTAATACCAATACACATCGCAATGCAAAAATCTTTTTATAGCAACCAAGATAGGAAGTTTTGTGCTAAATAAAAGCATTTGCGAGAAGCTTCGCTTCTCTGCTTTGACTTGAAAAATGTCAGTGGAAGCACGTCTTTTGCTTGAAGAGGTCTATGTTGGTTTAAATACTTCAGAAATGGTGATATCAATACTAAGAACAAGGTGAGCTCATGATGATAACCGCTAAAACTTGGTAAAACTGCCAATGGCATCTCTACCGACAACAACTAATCAATTTGGACCATGCATTGCTCGAAAAACGTCATAATGGGACACAATACACTAATGAGTGATATGCAGCAAGACAACGTTGCATGCCATCGCACTTCCGTTATACAGGATACCATTAAAACACAGAAATGGGATCTGCTACAGCATTCGCCGTATTAGCCAGATCTGGGACCTTCTGATTTTGGTTTCGGTTAATGGTCCATGGCTTTTGCCTGAACTTGGCATATTTTGAAAAAGTGCAAAATTAGTTGGATGAGTGGTTTCGGTCTAAAGACTCGTCTTTTCATCGTTCAATCGAGAGAATGACAAAAATGTATATTTAGTTAGAGACGATATTTTTAATAAAAAATTTTTTTTTTATTTCTTTTGAAATTTGCAATTTTTTATTGATAAAAAAACCCAGAAACTTAATTGGCCACCTGGCAGTTTTTTTCGAGATTTTATATCGAAGGAGTAAATTCAACCTCACCCATACTGCGAGATTTTGCGACCATCTTTCATTCCACCCTGCCCTACAGAAGGTATTTTCCTAATCCCTGGTCAAATTTCAAAGCTTCTAATTTTCAAATCGATTTGGTGCGCCGCTCTACGTTCATTTTTTGCACACTTTGGATTAATTAGACCGGGACCTACAGTTTAACGTGGTTTCCAAACCACTAACAATCATGCCACCACCAGAATTTCCAGTTGGTTCATCGCAGAGAAAGAGCTAAAATAAATTCAATAAAATATTTATTTATTTCATTATTAAAAGGCAAAAAAAAATGTCTTAATACTTCGAAAATGTTTAAATTAAGCTACTGAGTGAAAAATGCAAATAAAAATCTCTATTTTTCTTGGGAACTATTTTCTCGTTAGCAATGTTTAATTTTCCATTAGATAAGCCTTTCATCCGAAATGTCCCTTTTTTCATAGTCATGCACAACGGAAAAAAACTGGCTCTATTACTTTACTACGAACGTCTTAGAACTCTTTAGAAATAATATTCAAATAATTGTTATCTTATGGCTCCATTCGAAGTAGCGTCACTTAATGTCTACCCTAAAGGACTTAACATCAATTTTTATCTGTTTGAGCTACGGTAATTGAGTTCTAAAACATCAAGATAGTCTGTTATTTGTCAGAAACATTTAGATGAAGGATTACAAAGAAACCATCTACCAAAACTGAAATAATTTTTTTCTTACACTCACTTCATTAAAGTATCACTATTGCTGGAAAAACATCATTCATCTGCATTAGCGGATCAGTGCTGCCCAATTTGATTGATGAGAAACATGGACTTTACTTTTCTTCTTCTACCTTGATGTAACACGTTATTGTACCTGAAGACCATGACCATTAAACACATGTACGAAATTGATTAGTTCGCAACTTAACATTAAGTTGTATTCTTGTCATTATCTGCTCGTTTGAAAAGAAAACTTACTCACACATCTTTGGCTGATATAGCAAATGTAAGTATAGCTTTTATGTACGTGTAAAAGGAAAAAATAGCCATATAATAGCAAATAATTTCGGTTTAGTACACTATTTTGCTAATTTAATTAATTGCTGATCAAATTTAATTTCTAATTTAGTTTTTCAAGGCAGAATCATTGAAAACATGAGATAAAAATTTCGAGATTTTCTCTATAAGAAAATTTTTATAATCATTGCTTCTTTTAATCATTACTTACTCGAAATTTTGGCCCCCTGAGGGGCAATTGGCTAGCCTGATTGATGGCCCATTGGCGATTTTGGCGGTTTGATGGCTAGCTCTTTCTTTTAGTACCACAAGCTTCAGGTTTGAAACCTGACGGATGCATGGGTGTTTGTTAGTGGTTCAGAATCCACGTTAAAATGTAGGTCGCCGTATTATTACTTTAAATTGCACACAAAATGAATTTTGAGCGACAAACGAACCCAAATCACTTGAAAATTTGAATGAAAATTGAAGCCAAATCCAGGTTTCGAATTCCGTCAATTGCAGCTGGTTATTTGGAAGCATGTTTTGTATAAAATAAATAATTTTAATTATAAGTTAATTCAACATAATTTTTTAACAAAAAAAAAAAAAAAAACCCTGGAGTGTTATTTTAAATTTCTTGGTGTTTTTGTAGAAATAATTTGATTTTGGTTTGGTTTATCGCTCCACGTTCATCTTGTACACACGAGGCTAAACAAAGAGTGACTTTTACGCGGATCCTGAATCACTAACAAAATCCATGCCACAGCCAGAATTCGTACCTGAAGCCTGTGATCCCAAAAGCCAGAGCTCTAGCCACTTGACCACCAGGTCGCTAGAAACAATTTGAAGAATAATCTGAAAAACAAAGTACAACAGTTGCGTAATCAGTAGAAAGTAAATAGATAAGTATAAGTTAAGATTAAGAAAATTAGATAAATTAAGATCGAGAAAAGATATCATTTTCTAAAACTCATATTTCACAATCGTTTGATTTCCGTGATGGAGTCATATTCAATGAGGAAAGTAAGTTCAATGTTTTTGGTAGAGAGAATGATGCTATGCATAGAAGCAATTTAACTCTAAACTTCAAAACAACAATTTTATTGCCAAACATAGAGTCTGCTCGGTTCTTGTATGGGATTGTAAAACAGATGTAAAATATAGTTTTTATTGATGAAATCATGGAAAAAATGCAATGCTTAAATTTATCGAAGAATAATTTACCACAAAGAAAAGTTTACTCAAAATTTTAGTTTAAGGTCAAGTTTCATAAATAATGATTCGATTCACAACATAATGATTCGAAACACATTGCTGAAATTGTTAAGTTATGGTTGTTGTACGATTGCAAAATTACACTACATATCTTTCTACAGTCGTCGGATTTCAATGTAAATTGGTTCCAAAACGCTATATTAGTGGCAAAGAACCATGACAAAATATGTAAAAGTGTGTTGCACGTAGGGTCGAAAAACGTAGTTGTTGAACAATTGCAAAATGACATTATATATTTCTGTTCAGTCTCCGGATTTCACTTTAAATCGGTTCAAAAACGTGATGTTTGGGACAACAACCGAAGAATATACAAGAAGAAAAAACATTACAAGAAAACTGCATAAAAATATTCATTGAAAAACGAAAATTCATCAACGTAATGCCATGTTGTTTGAGAAGCATTTTCAAAGCAAAAAGAGGGCCAACAAAATATGTTTTTCTTTTTGGTTGTAGTTTTACAAAATGTATATTCAGTTTTAAAATTTAAAAAATATTTTAATAAAAATGTTATTCATATCTCTTTCACATATATAATATCACTTGCTAACTTCTCTTCAAACAAGAATAAATAAACTGTATTAATTGGTATGAACATAAATGTTATCATTATTCTAATAACAGAAATAGAAACTGAATAGAATAGAATTTTTTAAATTTGAACTAATGCATACACAAAAACTTAGTAACGAAATTTCATGAATTATCCTTTTATATCATCTATAATGATGATAGATAATGATAATTATACATTATCATTAATTCTTACATTTTTTGAGGTTTAGATATTTTGAATAATCCCCTTCACTTTAAATAATGATAATCATCAATTACTATTATCATAGTGATTATGCATAATTATCATTATCACCATGGTGATTTTATGGATTATACAATGCGATGATTATTATACGAAAATTAATAATCGAAATGATGAATTTTGTTCAACTTCCAAAGTGAAATTTTAATTATATATAATATCACCGATAATAAATATTGCAAGATTATTATATTAAAATGCTAATTATTTAATGATAATAAGCGACAGCTAAAACAATGAATACTATTCTGTTGATAAATAGCATTTATAACAATCTACTGCACTTTTACTGCGTAGTCCATGTTCATTTTTCTTTATCTAATTCAAATGAATAATGGCAAATAGAAGCCACAAACATTTATTATTTTTATCTGGTTCCAATTATAACCATAACGGTTGTATTAAAAACGCTTCTTTTGAGAAGACATACGTACCTGCAAAGTGGTCATTATGCAATAAAGCAAAAATATTTTTCTTTTTCCAATCATCATTAATTCCTTTCAAATACTTTCCGATGACTTCCTCTATACGTGAAACAACTTTAATTGATCCCCAAACCTTGAACTTAAACAACGGCTTTTATCAATGAAAAATGCAATTAGAAACGCGAAATATACCCCCGCTTCTATATTGCGTCTCACAATAAAGAATCAACCTTGCAATTTCAGAATTAATATTCACTATCGCTTTACTTGGATAATGAAGCACATCCGTTCTTTGCATAAATAATCGAGTCAAATTTGCCAATATAAATCATTGAGAAGTTTTATCAACTTCCCAAGGTCACTTGTAAATTGGTATGTAGCATAAATTATATTTTCAAATTTATAATTTGAACCATGTGATTAAAACACAAATTTTTATTCTACAACCAAAATGTAGAACAGGAACACATTCAATAAATTCAATTGCAATAAAAATAAATATTAGTAAATTATTTTATTTCATAAGTTAAAATTTATTACAGTGACTTGATGGAAATCATACCGCTATTCGAAGTCCGACAAAATGAAAACCAAAATTTTTCGCACCTATGTTATGTTCACCTTAAATACACATATTTCAAGGTAGGTTAGAGGGTAATGGGATTAAACGACTCGGGATGATGTCGATGCTGTATGGTTGGAAATGTATGAATGCCGAGATGATGTATGGTTGGAAATGTATTCCTAACATGATAGCGTACATAGAAAATACCAGAAAAGAAAAGATAAGTGAATATGTGGTTTAATAATAAATGCACCTTAACAAAAATAACATAGAAGATATTTCAAGCGTCCTTTCACGAACTGTGATTCAGATATTGAATTGTGAAGTCAATCCGAGAAAAGCAAAAGCAAAAGTTTTTGTGTCTATGCTATGTTAACTTTAAATATACAGATTTCTAGGAAGGTTAGAGGACACTGAAACGACTCGGGATGATGTAGTAATGCAGGGTTGGAAATGTATTCCTAACATGGTAGCATACACAGAAAACACCAGAAAAGAAAAGGTAAGTGAATATGTGGCTTAAATGCACCTTAACAAAAATAACATAGAATATATTCCAAGCGTCCTTTCACGAACTGTGATTCAGATATTGAATTGTGAAGTCAATCCGAGAAAAGCAAAAGCAAAAGTTTTTGTGTCTATGCTATGTTAACTTTAAATATACAGATTTCTAGGAAGGTTAGAGGACACTGAAACGACTCGGGATGATGTAGTAATGCAGGGTTGGAAATGTATTCCTAACATGGTAGCATACACAGAAAACACCAGAAAAGAAAAGGTAAGTGAATATGTGGCTTAAATGCACCTTAACAAAAATAACATAGAATATATTCCAAGCGTCCTTTCACGAACTGTGATTCAGATATTGAATTGTGAAGTCAATCCGAGAAAAGCAAAAGCAAAAGTTTTTGTGTCTATGCTATGTTAACTTTAAATATACAGATTTCTAGGAAGGTTAGAGGACACTGAAACGACTCGGGATGATGTAGTAATGCAGGGTTGGAAATGTATTCCTAACATGGTAGCATACACAGAAAACACCAGAAAAGAAAAGGTAAGTGAATATGTGGCTTAAATGCACCTTAACAAAAATAACATAGAATATATTCCAAGCGTCCTTTCACGAACTGTGATTCAGATATTGAATTGTGAAGTCAATCCGAGAAAAGCAAAAGCAAAAGTTTTTGTGTCTATGCTATGTTAACTTTAAATATACAGATTTCTAGGAAGGTTAGAGGACACTGAAACGACTCGGGATGATGTAGTAATGCAGGGTTGGAAATGTATTCCTAACATGGTAGCATACACAGAAAACACCAGAAAAGAAAAGGTAAGTGAATATGTGGCTTAAATGCACCTTAACAAAAATAACATAGAATATATTCCAAGCGTCCTTTCACGAACTGTGATTCAGATATTGAATTGTGAAGTCAATCCGAGAAAAGCAAAAGCAAAAGTTTTTGTGTCTATGCTATGTTAACTTTAAATATACAGATTTCTAGGAAGGTTAGAGGACACTGAAACGACTCGGGATGATGTAGTAATGCAGGGTTGGAAATGTATTCCTAACATGGTAGCATACACAGAAAACACCAGAAAAGAAAAGGTAAGTGAATATGTGGCTTAAATGCACCTTAACAAAAATAACATAGAATATATTCCAAGCGTCCTTTCACGAACTGTGATTCAGATATTGAATTGTGAAGTCAATCCGAGAAAAGCAAAAGCAAAAGTTTTTGTGTCTATGCTATGTTAACTTTAAATATACAGATTTCTAGGAAGGTTAGAGCACACTGAAACGACTCGGGATGATGTAGTAATGCAGGGTTGGAAATGTATTCCTAACATGGTAGCATACACAGAAAACACCAGAAAAGAAAAGGTAAGTGAATATGTGGCTTAAATGCACCTTAACAAAAATAACATAGAATATATTCCAAGCGTCCTTTCACGAACTGTGATTCAGATATTGAATTGTGAAGTCAATCCGAGAAAAGCAAAAGCAAAAGTTTTTGTGTCTATGCTATGTTAACTTTAAATATACAGATTTCTAGGAAGGTTAGAGCACACTGAAACGACTCGGGATGATGTAGTAATGCAGGGTTGGAAATGTATTCCTAACATGGTAGCATACACAGAAAACACCAGAAAAGAAAAGGTAAGTGAATATGTGGCTTAAATGCACCTTAACAAAAATAACATAGAATATATTCCAAGCGTCCTTTCACGAACTGTGATTCAGATATTGAATTGTGAAGTCAATCCGAGAAAAGCAAAAGCAAAAGTTTTTGTGTCTATGCTATGTTAACTTTAAATATACAGATTTCTAGGAAGGTTAGAGCACACTGAAACGACTCGGGATGATGTAGTAATGCAGGGTTGGAAATGTATTCCTAACATGGTAGCATACACAGAAAACACCAGAAAAGAAAAGGTAAGTGAATATGTGGCTTAAATGCACCTTAACAAAAATAACATAGAATATATTCCAAGCGTCCTTTCACGAACTGTGATTCAGATATTGAATTGTGAAGTCAATCCGAGAAAAGCAAAAGCAAAAGTTTTTGTGTCTATGCTATGTTAACTTTAAATATACAGATTTCTAGGAAGGTTAGAGGACACTGAAACGACTCGGGATGATGTAGTAATGCAGGGTTGGAAATGTATTCCTAACATGGTAGCATACACAGAAAACACCAGAAAAGAAAAGGTAAGTGAATATGTGGCTTAAATGCACCTTAACAAAAATAACATAGAATATATTCCAAGTGTCCTTTCACGAACTGTGATTCAGATACTGAACTGTGAAGTCAAACCGACAAAAGCAAAAAAAAAATTTTTTTCTTGTCTATGCTATGTTTACCTTAAATATACAATGTAACAACACTAGTTTCTATTACGGTTAGATCACACTTAAACGGCTTGGGAGGATGTAGCAATGCAGGGTAGGAAATGTTTTCCTGACATGGTGGAATACACAGAAAATACCAGAAAAAAAGGTAAGTGAATATTTGGTTTAGTAATAAATGTATCTTGACAAGAATACTGTCCTTTCACGAGATATTAATTGCATGGAATTTCGAATATTCAGGAAAGTTTCCGGTATGTTCCGGACTACCTTTTGCAGCCAGATCTTCGGCATTATGAATGGCAGTGTCGTACACCAGTATCTTTGAAACACTCTAAGAATAAGAAGGTATAGCAGGTTCAGGGATCGATCAGGCCAATCAACAGGACTACCACGCCCGATCCATTGTTGGACAAATGAGATATCTAAGTTGTTAAGAATCTTGAGAAAAGAAACATCTTTACTACTGAAATGGACGATGGGGTGCAAAGAGTATATGGCTAAGAGCATGCATCATTAGATAGGTGCATTACACCAGTGATGTAGGGCTTGTAAATTACACTTTTCAGGCTAATATGCCCGATGCATATCTACTAACTTCATATTTGTATTATTATCCATCGTATTATTTCTGCGTTTAGTTTGGTTTGTCGCTCTACGGTCATCTTGTGCACACTTTAGGCTAAACAGACCGGGACCTACTGTTTAAAGTGGATTCCGAATCACTACGAACAACCATGGCACCGGCGGGACTCGAACCCGAAACCTGTGGTACCGAGCGCCAGAGCGCTAGCCACTCGGCCATTCAGGCCCCTATTATTTCTGGGAGTCGCATATTAATGTTAGTTATCATTTTTATATGTTGCGATGAACGTTCTTGCGAGTTCTAGTTCTTGGCAAGAACTCCCATATCTGTGCAGTGCCATCTGGGGAATCTGCAAAGCAGTTTTGGAGTCGCATTGCTATTTGATTCTGAGTTGCTGTCAACGTGTTCCTTACCTTTCTTTAAACCTAGTGCTAGAACACATAGTATAGGATGAAAAACAATCAACTCTGGACTAAAGAAGAATCTATAAGCGAACTTATGGACAAACTGAAGTCTAGTCCTTCGTTCCAGTTTTGTACACACGCTGTGGCGCAGAATTAAATACAGACAATTCTTTGCCTGTCACCAGGGGGAATTTCAGAATTTCTTATACATTTTGAATGCAACCTACTTTGATCAGATGTTATTCCGACTGTAGAACGGCAAATATGTAACAGTCTAAGCGCTGCTCAAGGGCTTGCTATACTGCTACTTTATTTTGCTGTGCAAATTTGAAAAAATACTCTCAGGTATACAATATGAGGAATATGGCCCCCTCTCTATCTTCCTTGAGCTTAATGAAATTTCTGGTCTAGAGGTTTCCTGCCCTAGACATAGACATAGACATAGAATGAGAAACTTTCAATTAAGTATCGTATGTGAACCGAACCGTATCATTTGTCAACCTAACCGAACTGGAAGAACGGTATCATTCGAACCAATCTCCTTTAACTTTTGGAATCCTAACACATTATCTTGCAATGCATGCCATCCCACAATTAATTTTTTTTTGTCTGGAATATAAAAATGTACTCATATTCAGAATATTACATATTTTAAAGATTTATTAAAATAATAAATTTCTATTAAATCAATACTGATGATCAATAACGTAATGAAGCCTATCACTTTGTCCACAATTCTGTTCCAGCCACCAAAGTTTGGTTTCGAAAATAAAATTAAAAGGAATAATTAATTAATTAAAGTAATAATAATTTCGAAAATAAAATTAATTTCATTAAAAATAACAATTATTTTCCATAAAACGAACTAATCAATATTGATAAATGATTATTGAATCAATAATAATTATCAACATTGATAATATTAGAAGTTAATTTTTCATATTGGAACTGCTGTTAATTAAAATATTAATATAAATATTATTTAATGTTATATAATTAAATTTAATATAATATAATTAAATTCAATATTATATAATTAAATTTAATATTATCCAATGCCATCTCATTTTCTTATAATAGTGAATAAAATTGGAAAATTAAGGAAAAAAAAATATTTTAAAAAGGAAAAAATTCTTTCTATACATTAAAATTAATTGTACAAAGTAACTATAAAAAATAAATTTTTGTTTCTAAAAATTATAAGAAGCAAAATATAACATGACAATTTTATGAAATATAATATGAAAACTATAAAACATTTACAACGATATAACAAAATAAATTAAAAATTGTTTTGACCATAAGATTAAAACTCCAACAATAACATGTCTATATTTTGCAAGTGGTGATAAGTTTTATTATTGTCTTCAAACTACACATGTTTTTTTTTCTACTAGATCATTTAGACATCAAAACAATTCTTTTTTTGCCAGAATTTTACCTTGGAACATTGAATTTTTACATACCCTATCACTAAAGAGGTATTATTTTGAAAATGAAACGCCTCATGTTGTACCTGAATAGAACTTTGATTATCTTTGTCGTGCAAACTTAGACAAGGTCAGAAGATTCATTTTTTTGTTAGGCTTGGTATTATGATCTTCTTGCGTAATTACATCCATAACAGATTACATACTATGATGAACATTTTGCCTTTCCATTTTGTGCAATATATTAAGCTCAGTATGTGAAAGTCCAATATGAGTTTTATTTTTTAATCTTTAGTCCGATCTTTTATGAGTAACATTTCCTTTTGAAATATGAAGTTCCTGGCCATTGTTTGAACAGTTTAAGGTCAATGCTGAAGTATGTAGACAGGATTATAAATGCATTTGCATATAAAAGTAATTCATTGCAAATTTAAGCCTCCGAATATAATAACTCATCTGCATAGAATAAGTTGTTGGAGTAAAAATTTAAAGAATAAACTATCTAATCAGAAACAAAGTTAAATCAATGTTACAAGTTCTTTCAAAATCTTATGCTAATTTCTTTGTTATTAGTGTGCAAAATCAGCAATGTTCCCACGAAAGTTCTTCTGGAATATTTTTGAAGTGTTTAAATGACTGAGCGTAGTCGAAAAATGCAGAATTTATTTCCTAAAAAAAATAATTTTGCAGAGAGAAGCATGCGCATCAAAACAAATATCAATAGATCATTGATTATAAAATCTGCAATTATATGCTTGCTCCTAGGCATTGGCGAGAGCGTCTCCTGTGCCGTTCAAGAGAAATGATCACTTGGTCTACAGACTCTCACCCGGAGAGGAAGTATATTACTGGCATCTAGCGCGTACCTGTGTATCTGGTTTTCGGCTTAGATTGGTTTAGTTTAGTCGTTCTATGGTCATTTTGCGCACTCTTTTTCGGCTTAGAAGTGAATACTTCCACGAATCTATACTACTACTATTACACCACATCACTATGCCTAGAGCTTATATTGCCCCTTTAAAGTTTGGGAATACAATGAGTGAAAAGAAGTCTGATTGAGCTCAGTGACACTCTACGGTCATATGAGATACGGACCTACGGCTTAAAGTGGATTCCGAACCATTATAAACATCCATGGCATCACTGAACCTATGGTACCAAGAGTCAGAGCGCTAGTCATTCGGCCATCAAATGATTCTATAATTATATGCTTTAAATGTTTTAAATATTGTATGTGTGTGGTGTTTGTGCGTATGTAAATAAATCACTGTGTTCTCCAACCTGTGCCTCAAGTATCTCAACCTAACCACACCCAATTACGATTCAGTTGCATAACCTGCACACTACAAGTCAATATATATATATATATATTTCTAGAAGAGAATTTTATTAACTGATTCTGCTAGTTAAACTAGTATCTCTTAAATAATTGTACCAATAATACACACACATTAATGACAAGTAAAAAAAAATAACTTCAAGATGCTTAGCTAAAGATTTGCAGATATCTAAATATTCTTCATCTGTTTAAAATGATCGATAAAACTTCTACGGTTTAGTATATCTCAGCAGTGATTGTTAGAAAAGAAGCGTGCACTTTTTTCTGAAGCATTTAGGTTCACCGTAATAACTCAATACAAGAAATAGACCACAAAGATAAAAAAAATTTAGTCTAACCACTAATACTATTTTAATTAATTCTTAATTAAAGCAATTATTTAAAAATAGCTTTCACGCAAAAGTTATTTTAAATTAAGTGTTCGTTCCCGAAAGAACAATTAACTAGAACCTAATAAAAAATATTTTTTTGTTACAAGAATTGTGAAACTTTAAGTCTATTAATCACGATTTTAAGCTTTTTTGATTTGAACGTAAACAACAAATAATAATAATAATAAAAAAAAAAAAATAGTGGAGCAGAGCTCTAATTTCTACGACTTATTCTAATGATATATGGCATTGACTGATTATAAGTTTGTGAATTTGTAATGATACATTGATTTTGTTCTAACCATTGTCCAACAATGACAGCCAGTTAATAGCATGACCCATTTCATTTGTCAACAGACTAATTCCAATCAGTCAGAGCCAACTTCTGCTATCTAGATCTATCTCTCTCGTTCTTTCTTTGAAAAATAACTACGGGATACAATCAGCGCATACAGATTAAACTAATTTATTTTTCCTATTTTTTATTTAATATTAGTTACAGATATTTGAGCCCTTTTGGGATAGTTCACAGCGCATGAACAAACATATGTAAATACAATACATAATTATAGCCTTTAAATAAGGCATTATATAAGGTAAGGTAAAATAACTTTATTAATATCGTATGAAGTGCTTTTAATGTTAATGAAGTATAATATCGTATGAATACTATATCGAGAAGAATATCGTATGAAGTATTTCATTATGAAAAGCCCTTAGCTGTTCATCAATACATTTTATGTGCTCTGGAATTGATACCAGCCATGAAATTTGTTCAAAATCTTGTTCCTATATGGCTTATTATGTGATTGTAAAGTGACTCAGTCAATACTAATTACAGGGAATCTCGATTTTATTCAAACATACGTTATAAAAGATCAAAAATTCCTTCCACAATTTTTATACTGTCTTTATTTTTTTTATCTTATTGGAAATATTCTTATTTTTTGTTACTATTTTTCAATTATTATTATTATTTGTTTCGATATATGTATAATTGGTGACGTATAACATTGACCAAAATATTTTTTCATAACCAAATAACTAAAAGTTGTGAAAAAAAGCAATTTTCAGATTAAATAAATAATTAAATAACTAAATAATGACTTTACATATGTTTGTAAAATTTACGGAAATTAATAATGTTATGACAAAAATGTACAGGAGTTAAAAAATTATTGTTTTTTTTCTAATGCAGCTGGCAAACACTTACAGCTATCTTGGATACCTTAAGGCAAGCACTGCACAGACGTTACTCACTTTGCATTACCCAGGGGGCGCATGTAACTTGAAGATAAGTCACGGACGCGGAGTAACAATGCCCCCGCAACGGTCTACGATCCTATTAAAAATGGACCTACGGTTTAAAGTGGATTCCGAACCACTACAAACATCCATGCCACCACCCGGACTCGAACCCGAAACCTGTGGTACCGAGTGCCAGAGTGCTAGCCACTCGGCCATTCAAGCCCAGAAAATCATTGTATCTTTCACAAAATTATGTAAAAAAAAAAAAAAAAAAAAAAGAAATAGAAACAGAACAATGCAACTATAACATTTAACAAATTTCTGTGTGATTTGTTGGTTAGTTGGTTGTAGTTTTAAGGCACAAGGGCCAGTTTTTGGCCAAGCTGCGCTAAACATAGTGGTAAATTTCTCCGTGAGATCTGTTGGTTCCTTGTAGTAATGCCAAGCGATAATCAATTTCGCATTCTAGTATATCGGCGAATATCAGACGAGTTAAAAGAGTTAAGACAATAATAATTGCGTTATACTCTTCTTCAGTTTATGCAAATTAATACAGAGCATCTAACAGACATTATGTTTATATTAATTCCACACAAAAAGTCCGATGCAGTTAAAATCTGGTGAGTATCAACTAAGATATCTACAAATACTTGCCAAAACATCAAGTGAAATGGAGTGTCTGAACCTCTACGAGCAATGGATCTCATATTGGAATTTATTAGTTCTTGGGGTGACATCATATACTACTGAAGACATTTTCTTTGTCGCTTCTAGTATTTTTTACTAAACTCTGTAATAGTTCCAATAATCCTTGAACATCCTATATAACAGAATGGATTGGTCAAAATTAAAAGTTCAGTAAAATGTTTGGATGCACTTTTTTAGGCACTGGCGTTTATACAGGGTGTTTGGATGAGAGTGTCATGGCGAAAATCTTCGAATACATAAAAGTTTCCTAATGAATCATATATCTAGAATATCATAGAATTTCTCAACTCTAACTAAAATATATATTAGGTTGATCATTGGAAATATATTAAGCCAGAGAATAAAATTCAAATTTCTGAATATAAAAGTCTGTTTGCTAAACATATAATGCAATTTATAATTTGGAGAATGAATGAAAATTGAGCACAGTTTGGAACAAATAAATTTGTATTTTAATCTCATAAAAAATCTTTAAAAAACCCCATTTTTTTTTCAAAATATTTTATTTAAAATAAAGTAGGGTTGTTTTTAATGATACACATTATTTACGCAATATATTTTATCGAAGGAGAACATCACAGTAGGTAACAATTATGAAATGAGAATTCCCGTCCATTGCAAAAAAAGTATTAAGGTTAATTAAAACGAGTGAATCAAAAGTTTGGCTCGAAGAATTTATAACTTTAAGGAGGTTGAAGTGGTTACTTCATGTGATACTTATCGAATGTACAATTTTAAAATGAAAAAAAGTTTTTATCAAAATTTTAACAGAATATATTTGTAGGATCAAATAATAAACAAACCAATATATTGCTTCATAAATCACTGTTAATTTGATACCATACCTCGATATTTTTCTCTTGTGAATAGATGCGAGAATCGTTCATTAATCAAGTAGTTAGTCCGTTTCCTTTTGCAATCCGAATACAATACATCAGTGGTTTCCAAACTTATTGGTCCTACCACTCCCTTTTTAGAAGAAAAAATTTGCTTTTTGGAAATCTAACTTTTTTAAGCGCACAAACAGAAAGACATAGTAATTATTTCTCCTTTATTTTTCTATATATCTGCCTTTTTCTTAAAACATAGTAAATAACGACGTATAAATAAGACGCAATGAAACTTGAGATTACAATATTATTTGTATAATTTAACCCTAGTAACAATCACATTACACAGAAGATTAAGAATTAAGAATCATTACACGAATGATCACATCAACCCGACTCGTGGCTCAGTAGCAACACGAACAACTGTTGAACATTAGGGCAGAGGTTTAATGCGCTGGCGGCTTTGTTGTAGACACTGTTTAAATAAAAAGAGAGGAGCCTCGGTGGCGTTTGTAATGTTCAGCATTACTCAGACTACCTGGTGGGAGTTTTACGGGTTTCCTCCCTTACGATAGGCAAATGCGACGTAGTTTCCCCTAAAAGGGGACGGAGGAGCGGAGGGGCGTCATTGAGTCAAGTGAGACTTACGGGTGATCCATCACAACAGAAGCTGCACCCCCTTTTCCCTCCTTCCATGAGAACACACGGGTTCATGGACTTGGTCTAGATGTTGCTGTCTATCAAGTGGGATAAGAAACAACATGATCACACCAAAATGATAATCATGAAAAACCTTAAAAATGAACCCAATGTGAAGTATGAACCTGGTGTGCTATTATCAAAAAAATTGATCCTCGACGCTGTTTTTGTCAACAGTATTCTTAAAATAACTGCGATTCATTATTTGCAAGTGCTTTTTTTCTTTGTTAACAAATTTGTGGCAGCACTAAACCAATATTTCACTTTTTATGAAGAAGGAAAAACAATTAAAGACTTGTGTATTACAAACCATAATCCAGGATTAACTTTAAGCATCTTTGTATGTAGCCAGGATCGTTCTGAACCGTCGACGAATAATATTTCCTAAATTTCCTTCTCTTCCTTTATGCTTTCATCGCCTCCTCCTCCCCCAGTTTTTATTAAATGTCTCCTTTCCAAATACACTGGAGACTACTAACACTCCCTTGATCATTCCATTACCCTTTAGGGGTTACGCTTACACATCGCTTACTTTGTAAACCTGCGCATTAGATGAATATCTGGGAGCCTAAATTCCTATAATGATGCACGCCGTTGAAAATCTGAGCAGAGATAATGGTTTACGCCAGAAAAATACGCTATTTACTAATCAAAACAACGCCCTTTATTACTTAATGCTACATTTCTAGATGCACATTTTTTGATAAAAGTACATTGGCATTTATATATGTAAGCATAGAATCTTTAAAATTTGGTCAGGTATTTTTGTAATACCCATTTTAAAATAACCCATTTTAATTTAAATTTTCTCATTAACACATGAATCAATATCAAAATTACTTGGAAAATCATTTTTAACGTTTTAACCATTTTTTTAAACCATTTTTTATGACACAATTTTTCAGAAATATAACTATTTTATATTTTAAATTTTTTAGAAATATATAATTATTTTAGTATTTGTATCATGTCTTCAATCCATCATGTCAATGAAATTTACAGAAATTTATTTCATTATTGCTTGCTAAATAACTATTGAAATTTTAAACGCATATAACGATTAATTATTGAAGTATTTCCTCGTAAATTAAAAAAAAATAATTTTAATACTATAAATTATTTTTATAGCAATGAAATTATTTTAATTAATATATAAATTATTTTTATTTAACAATTAAAATAATTTTTAACAATTATTTTTTAAATAAATAATTTTTATATAAAAAATAATAAATTATTTTACAAATTATTAAATATAATATAAAATATAGATATAATAATAAAATATATAAATAATTATTTATTATTAAATAATTATAATTATTAAAATATAATATAATATATTTTTATATAAATTATTTTAATAATTTTATACATTAATACATATAAATAATATAAATTATTATTAACAATATAGTTAAATATATAAATAAATATATTACATTATATAAATATATGTATATATATAAAATATTATAATTATTTTTATAAAACATAAATTTTTTTTTATAAATAACATAATGTATTTTAAAATATTTTATAAATTATTTTCTTTAACATTTAAAAGCAAATACAATCACAAAATTAAAGTATTAGAATAAAAGATTTGTATTAGGGAAAAAAAAGTTACAATATTTCAATAAATTTTTTTATTAAATATTAATATAAAATATGTTAATGTTATGTTAAAATCTAGTAAGTTATTTTTTTTTTAAATTCTTGTCATGAAGTAGATGAATATCTATGCCGGAAGATTTAAGTGATCAATCATAAGAGATCTAAAGCAAAAGTTACTGTATTTCAACTTTTCAATAGACAGAATAAATAAGAAAGCAATTTAACAGGATCAGAGCTTAACCATTGTGTATTGTTAATCAGACTTATAAAAGAGAGTGGTGTCAACTTTTATGTTACGAGACATAGAAACAATCCAGGATGATATGCAATTTGACAGATTCTGATTTATTCTATTACAAACAATCGATCTGGCACAAAAATGATTAGCATGAAGTAATGAAGTCATACAGAAGTTCACAGTATATATATATATATATATATATATATATATATAAATCAATCAATTAATCATGCCAATGAAATTTACAAAAATTTACTTCACTATAGATTAAATAATTATTGAAATTTTAAGCATATATAATGATTAATTATTTGCAATATTCTCTCGTAAATTAAAAAAACAATTTTTAATACTATAAACTATGTATAGTTTTTAACATTTAAAAGGAAATACAATCACAAAATTAATACTTGTTCTATAGAGATATAGATATCTGTTAAAAAATAAAGTTGGTGATCGAACAGATTGTTGTTACGCACTCCATTTACTACTAAATCAGTTGTTCCCAATTGCATAGCGTTGGAAATTACATAACTGTAATTTTATTTCAGTGATTTTATAATTATTGGATAGATGGGAAAATGTAACTGTGATTTTGTATCAGCGATTTTATCGTTATTGCTACAGGTGATAAAATATCACTGTGATTTTTTTATTAGAAGATTTGAAAGTGATTTTAGAAATACATTTTGGAGTAATTTAATTAAATTTCATTAATATAAATCTACAATTTGTTTATCAAAAAGATAGATATAATAGTAAGCATTCAACATTCAAAAAACATCAAAAACAAGTAATTTGAGAAATACATTTGGAGTAATTTAATTAAATTTCATTATTATAAATACACGATTTATTTATTCAAAAAGTATATATAATAGTAAACATTCAAGTTCAAAAAACATCAAATATTGAACGACATCAAATATTAAAAAAACATCAAGCATTCAACGACATCAATTCAATCAGCATCAAATATTCAAGCAACATCAAACATTCAATCAGCATCAAATATTCAACGACATCAAACATTCAATCAGCATCAAACATTCAACAGCAATAAACATTCAACAGCACCAAACATTCAACAGCACCAAACATTCAACAGCATCATATATTAAAAAACATTCAAGCAACATAAAACATTAAAATCAATACTTAGTTCAATTAAATAACTTCTAATAAACTTCTTTATTGAAATGAACGAAGTTATCTATCAAACAAAAAAAAAAATCTCATTTATTTTCAAACCGAATAGAACGATACGCCAATATCAATTTTCTAATTTTGTTAAAAGAACTCCGATTTGCGATTACAAATCACTATCACACTTTTAATTTTATCTCTGTGATTTCTAATAATTTTTTTTTTATCACAGTCACATTGTTTTGTGAAAGTCATAATTTTCCCTTCAAAACTATGAAAGATAACGATGAAGTGAATCATAGATTTATTAAAAGTGATTGCAGACCCTCTAGTGGGGAAATAATGAAGTTAAGAACTTCTAACCCTAACGAAAAACGATTGGATTTACAAAATTGTAGATGCATCTTTGAATTATGAAAAGTCAATACACACACAATACACATAATAATATGTAATTAAATACTATAGAATTTTAATAATTAGAAATACATTTACTTAGAAGCGTTTTTAGCACATTTTTAGCTTTAGCTTTAGCGTTTTTAGCACATTTTTAGCGTTAGCGTTTTTAGCATTTTTATGTACATTGCTGAAAAGGATGAACATTGTGAACAATATCGAAGATAAATTACTGAGCTTCAATTTGTTTTTTAAGTTGTATTTTTGTAACTAACGTAGAGATTTTTTTCATGAAAATAAATTTGCAATGAAAATAGAAAACTTTATTTTAATTAACGCAAGAATATTTAACTTAAAATTTTGAAATTTACAAATTTCTAAGTTTTAGTTTTTTCAACTTTATATCTATTTGATTTATTCTCCGTTATATAGACCAAATATTAATGAACAGCTGTAATTAATTTTTTAATTCAGTTTTTTTTAGTTTATTATATGGTAGCAATATTTACAGAAACATTTTCGCTGTTTTTTTAACGTTGTAATAGGTATTATCTGAAAGAGAAGTACTTATCAAGTATTTTTAAATACCAATTTAACTGGAAAAATATTAATTTAATTTAAAAAACACTGATTTTTAATAGTTTTTATTTATCATTACCATGATGTTAGCTTTAAAATTTTAATCTAATTTACACTTTCATATTTGTGTACTTAATCAAAAACAAAAAATTAAATTAACAGATTTAACTTAAAAATTAAATTAACAGATTTAGCGCGCATGCTCATAGGAAACTGAGCATCTAGGGAGAAAAAGCTAACGGACGACGGTATGCAAAAACTCTCTATTATGACGATAATAAAATAAATGATGTTGGAAAAAGTGCATGATTTTGCTTTCGCAAGATCAGAAACAAATTGGCTGAGTTCTTTTTTAAGTTAAACAATAAATAACGTAGTGAAGATCGTTAAAAATGCTAAACAAGTAGGAAACACAACGTTCTTTTAGAATAGGTAGCAAAAAAAAAAAAAAAAAAAAAAAAAAAAAAAATTAAAAGGCAATCCATAAAAAATAGAACGGGCATTAACTAGAACGAAATAAACCTTATTTTGTTTATGATATTTTTACACTGTATGTCAATGCAAACGAGAACTGTTTGCACCATTTGAATATAAAGTACACAAATACATTTTCTAAACTTCCGATTCAGAAAGCGTTTGGAAAATACAGTGAGGATTAAAATTCTGTTCACGGAATTTTATTTTTGAGCAATATGTGTGATTTAAAGCGCTTCTTATCTTCCCATCTTCACTACTGATGCACTGAATTAAATTAACATAAAAAATTTCTCTTTGATAGTTAAACAGTGTTACAAAGGATATAAAGTGACTCGCAACTTTCGCTGATCATAGACATAATTTAAATGACAAGGACGTTTTGCCTTTCGTGTTTTGCTCACGTGCAATTAGATATTGATATAAACAAAATTAAAAATGGTATTCTGTGGTTTAGAAAATTGAGATCATGGAGGCGGATGAAATCTTGCAAAAATATTAAGTATGCTCGAATCAAGATATAATATTTTATATTTCCCAAGATAGTGTTGCTTTCTTCGTTAAATTTTGTCTGTATTTGGTACATAGTTTTATTCCATTATTTGGGATTTTTGCGAAAATGGAACGTGACATTTATTAATTAGAGGTAGTAACAATTTTTCATACGAACTCGTCATAAAATTCTAATCCTAAGATTTTTTCCCCTTTAAATTTTTTTGAAATTTGTATGTTCAATCTGAAAGAGACGTATGTTTTGAAATTATTAAAATATATAAAAGTGGTAAACAACAGTGGTTAATAGCATTTCAATTTCCTTAAATACTATATCTTCTATTTTTACAATATATTTTCATTTTAGTGATGAAAGCTTCTTCATTTGCCATTTTATCATTTTGAGGTTGAAAGTTTTTTCATTTGCCATTTTTTCATTTCAAGGATGAAAGCTTCTTCATTTGCCATTCTTTCGTTTTAATGATGAAATCTTCTTCATTTACCATTTTTTCATTTTAAGGATGAATTTTCTTCATCATGAGTGATTAATTAACCTATTTCATGGTGTTTATTTTAGATTATATAGTATTTATTAACCTTTTTATTGGGCAATTTTTGTAAAATTCATACAGTAGGCAATTACCTCAAAAATTTTCTCGATAGAAGGTGCCTTTAATACATTTCCTACTATTGAACTGTGGTTCTATATATAAATCGGTACTCATGGTCTATCGATGTAAGTAAAAAATTCTGCTTTCGACATATTTTTTAATGTTTAATTCTTCAAATATGGTTCATGATAGATTTATTCTCCAAACAAAGAAGATTAAAATAGAAAGTTGGAAAAGAACTAGAAGATTGCATTCATATATAATTCTTAAATTCGTATACATTTTATATCGGTGGGCAGTTACTTCAAAATGTCTTCGCGGAAGGTTATGCCCTCTGTACATTGCCCATCATTGGGAAGTTTGTGGTGTGCATAAATGAAAAATAAGGCCACAGATGTAAAAAATAATAATTTGTTTCATCAGAAAATTCAATTCATTATTTTTTCCATTTGAAGACACTCTTACATAGAAATCCTCTTCATTTTTTACATCCTTTTAAACGTGGTCTTATTGATTCACGCGACGAAATGTAGTGAAATATGAGTAATTTTCTATCAAAAATTGTTATTTAATTTGCTTTGACAGCAGAAAACACACGATTAGTTGTTAGAAATATCTTCTGCCACCAGGAAGTGCATGATTGGATCATAGGAAAATCCTCTGCCTTCCCATGATCCACTGTTGAAACGTAACAATGAGTGCGATGCCAAATTAACAGTTTTATACAGTTTTAAATTAAAAGTTACTTTTCAGAGAGCAAGTTGCTTTTATAATAATGTATAATTAAGTTTATTATCTTAGCATGAGTTTAAGAGTAAAAAAATAGGACTGCTGGAAGAATGTTGTGATTGAAAAAACTGAATTTAAAAATTAATGACTTTCTACAAGCAATCACTGAATAAAATTAATTGAAAAAATTATTGGTCCTGCTTAAGTCAATTTTGTTTAACCAAATAGATAAATAAATTAAAATGAAATCTTCTTTTTTTTCGAAATCAATTAGGAATTTAAAAACTATAATTAAATAATTTTTATTAGATATTTTATTCTTCTCGACTTATTTTGTTTTCTATTTTTGGATCTCCACAATAATATCTTATGTTTTACTTATACGATTTTCACTTAATACTGCACTGATAACAACAATAATAATAATGATAAATTTAATATCTTAACAAGTTTAAGTTTAAGTTGCATTTAAGTTTATTATTTTTATAATGAACTGTATTTAAATGTAAAAAAATTGATTAAGTAGGGTTTATCACTCACAATTACAGTTAAAAAATTAATCAAAACATTTCTTAAAATTTTTTCCTTTGTCAATTAAATTTCATAAATTTCTTTTACTTTACTATAGAAATATACAACTTCTGGGGTCTGATGGCCGAGTGACTAGAGCTCGGTGCTTGACTTGGTGTTTCGGGTCCGAGTTCCGGTGGTGTCATGGATGTTTGTAGTGGTTCGGAATCCACTTTAAATCGTAGGTCCCGGTCTAATATACTGCAGAACATTGAGCGTAGAGTTGGCAAGCCTACCTTATAAAAAGAAAAAGCTGTCTTGAAATCTGCCAACAGGCAGACAGCCTTGGTCTACCATGAGGCTGTTGCGCCACTGAAGAAGAAGAAATACAACTTCTAGAATTGTGTCGAGTTGAACGTAAAATGTATTAATTCCAACAGTAGCTGTTAAATAAGCAAACAATATACATTTTCAAAGTACCATAACGATAAGGTGGAAAAATATAGTTATAATAATCTAAACTCTCTTTAATAACCTATAATAATCGCAACAATAATAATATTTAGTATAATAATCTAATTCTACTTAGTTATAATCGTAATATAATAATCTCTTGGTTCTGAAAGTTTTTTAATTATAAAACAAACCAAGTAAGTTTAATGAGTGAAATATGACATAATTTCAGTAAATAGAAATAGTAAACGTAGATAAATATTTAAATAAAATAAAAAATTCCTTTACTCCAGTTTTTTCATACATTCAATTCACTCCATTTAATTCATATAATTATAATACATAAAAAGTCTAGTTTACCAGATGTGAAAGTTTTCAAACAATGATAAAACAGCATGTCCAAAAACCTTCTCCTTTTGTGAAATATACGTTATAAATACACGGATTATAAAGCAATTATTTAAAATCCTCTTAAAAGCAATTCCAAAAATTCGGTTCAATTTATTTTTATGAAATGAATGAGGAAGAAACCCTATGAATAAAAAAACAAGTTCCCGAATAAAATAAACTTTGCTGCCCTTCTTTATTTGCTCATATATTTCTCTCTTTTTAAGGACGACTACTTCCGCTATATCTAAGCATACCGTTCGCTATTTAAATGTCTTCGCATCTGAGTGTGCTATTATACGAAAATCAAATTTACTCTTTCGCCTACGAATAATAATAATGCAGGTTCTCATTTCCGGTTGCCCAAATGAAAAGCCGACAACTGGGTAAAGAACGTGCGTTCGTAGTTTACAAGTAGTTGTTTGCAGTTTTCCGTACGTTTGTACATGGTTAAAATTTTATTTTATTTCCATTTGGGAAAAAAAAAGATTGTTTTTCTTTGTATTTGGGTTGAACAAATAGCAAACAATGACATGAAAGGAAATAAATGGTATTAGTAAAGAAAAGGTTAAAAATGCTCCAATTTTGAAGTTTAGTCTGGGCTGAAATTAAAAAAAAATCTACAAATATTTGATTTCCATATATTTTAAAAAAAGACAATAAAAGAATGGCATACCTGAAAATTAATAATTGCAAACTTCACACGTTCATACATATAGACATGTATATATATATACCCAGCATACGTTGTCCTGCAAAAAGAAAAAAATGCATTGTAGAAAATTACATATAGCTATTATTCGCCATTCTCCAATATATGTACATACTAATTTTAATGGATATCATTTGAACGGTATGTAAGATGAAATGCTGCAGCACTATCTGGTGGCATTTTTTTTTCATACTCGAATACATATTATTATCAATTTTCATAGCGATTGGTTTAACGGTATAGAAATTAATATACTGCAGCACCATCTGGTGGCGACTTACAACAAAGGGGATAGCATAAAAACGTTCTCTATGTTTTGATAAATGCACAAAAAATTTCATCAAAATCGGTCGAGCTGTTTAGGAGGAGTTTAGTGACAAACACACGTACAGAAGAACCCCATTGCTGCACCTCCTACTAGGCCCTATTGTGAATCTAAACCATACAGGGACCCCCTCAAACATACACAAACAAGTTCATCAACATCGGTGAAACCGTTTATTAGTTCAGTAACAAACACACGTACAGAAGAATTATATCGACTGCAGGGTCAGATGCAGGGTCACCTACCAGGTCCAATTGTGAATCTAAACCCTCCAGGGACCCAGCCAAATACACAGAAAAAATTTCATCAAAATTGGTAAAGCCGTTTAGGAGGAGTTTGTGACAAACACACGTACAGAAGAATATATATATATATATATTAAGATAAATCGATTGCAGGGCCACATACCAGGTAAAATTGAAAATCTAAATCATCCAAGGACAAATTAAAAAAAAAATTATCAAAATCTGTCAAGCCGTTTAGGATTAGTTCAATGACAAACACAAGCACAGAATAATTATATCACTTGCAGCGCCACCTACCGGATTTAATTATGAATCTAAAACATCCAGGGGACCCACTCAAACACCCAATTTCACTAAAATTGGTCCAGCCATTTAGGAGGAGTTCAGTAACAAATACATGTACAGAAGAATATATACATAAAGATGCATTTGGGGAGGAGTCTACAAATATGACATTATAAACCATGGCATCAAAAATAGCATGTTTTTTAATATCCTGAGAAGATATTCCTTATGCAACTCATAAAAATTTATAAATATTCCGATTATCGAATGCGTGAAAAGACAAAGGACGTTAAAGGCAGGAACTGATGAATCGATAACTAGCTCAGTCAGATGCAATGACGTAACAATAGGATGGCAGGATGGACATAGGGCTTGGCCAGAGTAGAGAAGCTATGAGTATAGGATCCACGCTCGGATCAATTAAAGAATCGTTCCACTTTTATATATGAAATAAAAAAATCTTTTTGCATAAGGGAGCTGGTGGATTTATTAATCACAAGGAATCATTTTATGCCTTCAAGCTTTCCTGAAGTGCGCATTGCATTTATGTTATTGGTAACAACTCCTGTGACCACGGTTAGTGATGAGCGAGCACTCGTGAAATTAAAATTGATAAAAACCTATTAAAAAATTCAATGGGACAAGAAAGATTACGCCATTTGGCTATTCTATCCATCGAACATTCTACGGCTCGAAATTTGAACTTAATGTTGTATTTGACGCTTTTACTCAGCAGAAAACCTGATAAAAGATATTTCAATAAATAAAATTTTTATTAAGAAAATCGGTAATTTTAATTTAATATCCCTTTTAAATTAAAGGTTCATAATATCAACTAAAAATAATGCATATTTTAGGTAGTACTTTATTAAAAAGAAAATACAATGATACTTCGCATTGAGAAGCCCCCATTCGAAAAATTTGCCACGGCCCACAGGTAGAATAGTTATGCCACTGGTCAGATGCCAGATATGTGTAGAGCAAAGCAATTATGAAAGTTTAATAGTTATTGTGAAATTTTTTCATTAATATATCCTTTTGATTTTATGTACCTTACAATTCTAATTATTAAAAATTTAAATGATTTTTATTGTATCGATATAAATTTTGTAATGATATAAACTAATTGTGTCTCTAAAAAGTCATTATACTCAAATTAAAAAGTACCAGAAGGTCAAACTTAACAACATTAGTAAAATGAATTTGAAAAAAAATGGGGCCATCTCACTAATGTATATATATTTATATATATATGTATATATACATTAGTAAGATGGCCCTATATATATATATATATATATTTAAAAACTGTGTTATCTTTATGCAGTTATTTTGTCTAGCCCTGATATAGCATTTACAGCCCAAATACACATCTCATTTATTTCCTCAGTAAGCATAAATTACAAAACACTACACATATACATGTGCATGATAACTACACGCGAGCTAAAATCCACTTTCTACATCAAATCAAGAATAATTAATGGTAAAGGAAAGGTAAATGAAAGATTAAAAAACAAACTTACAACTATGTTTGCTTTTAGTTGATTACATATGCATAATTTTTAATCACAAACATTAGCAAGCTGTGAGTTTTATATTGTTATGGTCCATAATAAATCCTACCTGTTTATTACCAAAAGTTGTTTTTATTATTTCTTGTTATAATAATAGACGTTAATTAATAATTATGGTGAACTGTAATATTATGTCAAGGACAAGAAGAAAATATTAAATTAAAGTAAACTCAAAAATAAAATATAATAATAATAGACATCAGTAGGTCAGTCCTTCAGTGATACCTTTTGAACAACACCAATTTATATGGCGCATTGATGTCTAATTGGCTAGCGCTCTGGCATTTGGTACCACAGGCTTCAGTTTCGAATACTGGAGATGGCACGGGTTTGTTGGTAGTTTGGAATCCACGTTAAATTGTAGGTCCCGGTCTAATTAGCCTAAAACGGGCAGAAAATGACCGTAGAAATCAAACCAATTTATATAATGCCTAATATCTTCGATTGTAACTAGAATTTTAGATTACTTTACTCAAATAGGGTCAATATCTTTTGAAATATTTGGCCAAACATTTATCATATTTTGCATTTAAAATTTCAGTTGTATTCCATTTACTTACCATTATCTTAAACATCCGATTTGAAAATCATGAAAATATAATCAAACAAAGATTAATCTAGAGGAATTAATTTAAAATATTTAACTTGCTAAAAGCATTTTGATAACAATAATTCGTAGTTTTTGTTGACATGTTAACATGTTGTGCAGCCTGAAATTTATTAATAAAAATTTTATCAATATTTTTTTAAATCTAATTTTTTATTTATCCATTGAAAATGTTAATAATAAAATATCATGCAACACTTTCTACTATGACAACAATAAATCAATCAAAACTAGATTAATTGATTAGGCCATGCTGCATTTGAAAACAATTATTATTGAGCTGCTAATTTCATAGCAAACGAATCTTGTATAATGATAATCTTACATCGTATATAGCGTAAAATTTATTAATAAAAAATTTTATCAATATTTTTTTTATCAAACTTTTTATTTATCCACTGAAAATGTTAATAAGAAAATACCATGCAACACTTTCTCCTGTATGATATCAATAAATCAATAACAAGTACATTAATTGATTAGACCGTATTGCAATTGAAAACAATAATTATTCACCTGCTAATTTCATAGCAATCGAAAGAGATAAAAAAAAAAAAACTCCTGTAAAACTATAAAAGAATTGCATACTTGGGAAAGTAGCAGCCGAGTTTCAACTAGTTAACACGATCTAGAAAAAAAGGCACTTTTAATCAACCTTCAAGTGTTTATCAGCCTGAGATGCCAACCTACATATTTTTAATCTTTCCTTCGGTGTAAAAAAAAAAAGATTGCCCAAGGACAAGGCAAAGAAAACTAATTCTGCATTTGAGGACATTGTGATAAAAATTCTTTCGTAGTTCGTTTACATTAATATGCATTTATGCTTCATTTAATATAGAAGAGCAAGACAAAACAAAAACAAAAAACAAAACTTTGTGTGTGCAAACTTTTTGTACCATATATATATATATATATACATACAAATTATAGAAATTTAAATGTTATGTAATTTTGTAAAAAGAACAACAAAATTCATACCATTCTTTTAGTTTCTGTAATTTTTATAGCAACAATTGTAACAACACGGAATTGACGAAATTAAATTATTAATATTAATTAAATTTATAAAAGCAAAATTCAAATCGTAATAAATAATAATAATAATAATAGAAGCAAAATTCAAATGCAGCGAACAATTGCACTGATGTTTAATTCTGGATTAACGGATATTTTTTAGAGTTTAAAAAAAAATGTATTAAATACTGTAACCATACTTCCTCCCACATAACTATGTTTCCTCCCACGCACTGGCAACAGCGCCTCCTGTGGTGAAATTTGATCAGCAAGCCTCGGGACTTTTACCCGAGAGGAAGTATTGTACAACCTGCACTGCCACTGAGAAACGTTTAGTTTACAGTCTCTCAGCCCGTGAGGAAAATATATTTAATGCAACACTGCGTATAAGTTAGCTTACAGACTCTCACCTGGAGAGGAAGTATATTACGCGCACGCGCATTCCGCGCATACCTGAGTATCGGGGTTTTGGCTTAGAAGTGGAATCCTTCCACAAATCTATAATTTGTTAGCTACTATACTAGCAGCTCGTTGTGTCAGGACGAAATACTCTCTTTCTAATTATATTATTTTTTATTTACACAGTTAGTATATACATACACATGGCACCCTGTGCCTCTTCCGCAACAGTATTAATATCCAAGAGCCGGTCCCTGACCGTCTGTATTGATCTGACGCTCCTAGCGCTCATCTCGTGGCCTGAAGATCTCACCGCAACTACCTACCACACTGGACCACGCAACCAAGGTCCCAGCCATTGGCCACAGCCACCAGTCACAACCGCGACTTCTCGCGGCCACATATTAACAACAATTAAACCTTACAAATTATATGTCTTTAAATGTGTTAAATATTGTATGTGTGTAAATAAAGCTGCGAGTTCTCAAATGTGTGCCTTAAGACTCAACCCAACCACATCTCAGTTACAATCCAGTAGCTCCAACCCACAACACTACAATCTGGCGTCCAACATGGGGCCCGCTCCAACCGACAACACTACAATACTACTATTTATGATTAATTAAAATAAAAATACCATATATAAAAAAACTTTATGAGAATTATAATAGATACGCATAAAATATGATTTTTTTTATTGATTTAAAATATGAAATGAGAATTACATGTGAGCATATTATGTTGGGTACCTTTGTTTTAAAATTTTCTGAACTCTGATTCTTAGTTATCATTGGGATATTTAACTGATGGATATTATCAAGTACAATATGTCGTCTTTGCGAGGTTAGAAGTCAATTCAAAAACGTATTGTGATTGCAAACTTCTATCATTATTGCTATACTGATATGCATTTTCACAGTTTTGGAAATTGCTAGTATTGTTGGAAGGAGTATGAGGTTGACTCACCGCAATATTGAGGGGGGCGAAGTGGATCCACCTCCGCGTGGTGCCCCCTGGTAACGTCACTTAAGATGGCCAAGAGATCCTCGGTCTCCTGCGCGGATGTGCGCGGCACGCTCTATAACGTGTAGTTTCTTCCCCAGGTGTGTTATTAAAGCCCAGTCGAGGGCTGCCATAAGCGGTGGGGGTGTTGTACTTATTACAAATCACCCTATCCGGGGAGCCGAATAAGGCGGTACTCCGGTAGCCTGAGTGGGTGCTGTCGTGCTTCAGGTCATTCAGTTACCGCATACCTTCGGGTGGGACGGGTTATTATATTTTGAATTACAGCAATATTGAATGAAGATCCTCAAAGAGATTTCGTACTAAAAAGGGACTTGGATTGAAATCTTTTATGCTTTTGCCGGAGATTAATATGTTAAATCAGTAATCGGAATATAAAAATCCTTCCACTGGAGACGACAAGGATGAGGAAGTTTCGAACCTCACCTGCCATGCTTACAGACGTCCTTTCCAAATTGATGCGGTAAAACGTGCATACAGTATAACAGAGTTATTGTGCATATGTAACGGTGAATCTGTTATATAACCTACTGTTTCATGAGCGAATGCTTTTAGATGATATGATCTGTCATTTGAAACAGCAATAATATGCATATTTAATGAAACCAGGAAACGTGGGGTGATATTAGTTAGTACATGCATACCAACAATGGAATAATCCAAACAAATACGTATGTGAAATGATAATACGCCATATTTAATGAAACTGGGAAACGTGGGGTCATATATGTTAGTACATGCATACCAACAATGGAATAATCCAAACAAATACGTATGTGAAATGATAATACGCCATATTTAATGAAATTGGGAAACAATGGAATAATCCAAACAAATGGGGTCATATATGTTAGTACATGCATACCAACAATGGAATAATCCAAACAAATACGTATGTCAAATGATAATACGCCATATTTAATGAAATTGGAAACGTGGGGTCATATATGTTAGTACATGCATACCAACAATGGAATAATCCAAACAAATACGTATGTGAAATGATAATACGCCATATTTAATGAAACTGGGAAACGTGGGGTCATATATGTTAGTACATGCATACCAACAATGGAATAATCCAAACAAATACGTATGTGAAATGATAATACGCCATATTTAATGAAACTGGGAAACGTGGGGTCATATATGTTAGTACATGCATACCAACAATGGAATAATCCAAACAAATACGTATGTGAAATGATAATACGCCATATTTAATGAAATTGGGAAACGTGGGGTCATATATGTTAGTACATGCATACCAACAATGGAATAATCCAAACAAATACGTATGTCAAATGATAATACGCCATATTTAATGAAATTGGGAAAACGTGGGGTCATATATGTTAGTACATGCATACCAACAATGGAATAATCCAAACAAATACGTATGTGAAATGATAATACGCCATATTTAATGAAATTGGGAAACGTGGGGTCATATATGTTAGTACATGCATACCAACAATGGAATAATCCAAACAAATACGTATGTGAAATGATAATACGCCATATTTAATGAAACTGGGAAACGTGGGGTCATATATGTTAGTACATGCATACCAACAATGGAATAATCCAAACAAATACGTATGTGAAATGATAATACGCCATATTTAATGAAACTGGGAAACGTGGGGTCATATATGTTAGTACATGCATACCAACAATGGAATAATCCAAACAAATACGTATGTGAAATGATAATACGCCATATTTAATGAAATTGGGAAACGTGGGGTCATATATGTTACATGCATACCAACAATGGAATAATACATGTGCAAACCAACAATGGAATAATACCCAAACAAATACGTACGTATGTGAAATGATAATACGCCATATTTAATGAAATTGGGAAACGTGGAATAATCCAAACAAATACTTATGGTCATATATGTTAGTACATGCATACCAACAATGGAATAATCCAAACAAATACGTATGTGAAATGATAATACGCCATATTTAATGAAACTGGGAAACGTGGGGTCATATATGTTAGTACATGCATACCAACAATGGAATAATCCAAACAAATACGTATGTGAAATGATAATACGCCATATTTAATGAAACTGGGAAACGTGGGGTCATATATGTTAGTACATGCATACCAACAATGGAATAATCCAAACAAATACGTATGTGAAATGATAATACGCCATATTTAATGAAACTGGGAAACGTGGGGTCATATATGTTAGTACATGCATACCAACAATGGAATAATCCAAACAAATACGTATGTGAAATGATAATACGCCATATTTAATGAAATTGGGAAACGTGGGGTCATATATGTTAGTACATGCATACCAACAATGGAATAATCCAAACAAATACGTATGTGAAATGATAATACGCCATATTTAATGAAATTGGGAAACGTGGGGTCATATATGTTAGTACATGCATACCAACAATGGAATAATCCAAACAAATACGTATGTGAAATGATAATACGCCATATTTAATGAAATTGGGAAACGTGGGGTCATATATGTTAGTACATGCATACCAACAATGGAATAATCCAAACAAATACGTATGTGAAATGATAATACGCCATATTTAATGAAACTGGGAAACGTGGGGTCATATATGTTAGTACATGCATACCAACAATGGAATAATCCAAACAAATACGTATGTGAAATGATAATACGCCATATTTAATGAAATTGGGAAACGTGGGGTCCCCCATATATGTTAGTACATGCATACCAACAATGGAATAATCCAAACAAAAAAAAAAAACGTATGGAAAATGATAATAGTGTAAAAGACAGTGTTGATGAAATGGAAATGACGTTAAATATAGCGTAAGACTTGCTTATGAGAGCCGTATTTTAAATTTTACAGACATCGTTTTATGAGTATTCATTATTTATCGAAAAGTATACTATTACAGGAGATAATTTCCATGTTAAGTAATGAGTATTACTAAGACAAAATATTGTAAACTTGTCATTCCTCTTCGATTATATAATGCAGTATTTAATATCATTAAAAGTGGAGGCATAGCTGCATAGAGCATAGAGATACATATAAAGATTTTTTTTTGCGAAAACAGACAAATGATGTCAAATCGAAAGCTTCAGTGTTTTGTTTAGTGTTCATGTAAAGGGGGGAGGGGGGTACATTAGATCCATGAGCTGGAAATCTTTTTGATGGGCTTGAGGAGGAGAATGGGAATCATTATAGGAGGATTCGTAGTAGAACCTTTAGAAATTTTTTATGAATTGTAGTGGCACAGTTGGGGTGAAGCATAACAGGTTCCCTGAGGCACTTTGAGTAACGTTGAAACTGCTAAATTTCTGCCAACTAGTGGCGAATGACCTCAGAGCAAAGTGCCATTTAAAAACAACATGTTAAGCCAAAAAACAACAAAAAACATATCATGATCATAACATGTCAAGAGCCGCAAATATAGTCCTCATTAACTTCGTCCTGAATGACCGAGTATCTAGCGCTCTGGCTGTCACTGCCATAGGTTTTAGAGTTCGAGTCCCGGCGGTGCCATGGATGTTTGTAGTGGTTCGGAATCCACTTTCAACAGATTCTAGGTTCGGATTGTAAGTTCCGGTCTCGTATGACTGTAAGAGCGTCACGGAGCCAAGTCAGACTTTTACCTACGGGTGCTCTCTCACAACAGAATCTACCCCCTTTCCCTCCATCCATGAGAAGATCACTCATGGGATGTCTGTCCTTCACTGCACGACACTGAGGATTAGTCACAACACACACAACATAGTCACATAAAAAAATCACCAGTACAGATATGCCCAGAGAAAGATATTAATGTGCTTAGACAAATGCCTGGCATTGGAAAACAAGATATCCTCCTGTTTTTATTATATTTTGGGCATATATATGGGATTCCAAAGAATTCATTAAGCAAATAATAGTAGTAGAATTATTGAATAATAGCAATAATCAATAATAATCAAGTAAAAATTAATTAAAACGAATTAATTCACAGCCAATTTGAGAATACCATTTAGTGAATAAACACAATTTTTTATATCAGAGCTATTCGAAATTTCTAGACTATTTAAGAGCACTAATTGCTAGCAGCCAATTAACTGACACTTAAAATTCAACAACAACAAACAATGTAAAAATAAAATTATTCACTTTTGCTAAATATGATTAACTCTCATATCTCCATGCTGTGTGACTTCGCTGTTTAAACGATCTATTGAGATAAAAAGTAATGACGTTTCTCAGTTCCTTGATCCCGATAATATTTCGTACAGCCCTTACGTTTTTATATAACCACCTAGATGCTTATGTATTTCATATGCGTTTGTAAAATCTTTCTAGTTAAGTTAGATTTACCATTTACCTTGTTTTAATTTGTTTTTACTGGCAGATTTAATGTGCAAACTGGATTTCATTTCGCTTTATAATGACAAAAAAACTAGTTCTCCCTATTTGCTTGTAACTAAAGCACGTCCTGTTCGTTTTCTGTTTGCTTTTACCCAGAAAAAAAAATAGAAGTTTCCAGAATCTTCGTTATGCCTACGTCAACTTGACGACATTGGTCACACAGTTAATTAAAACATACGATAAGAAATTTCACTTTTGTATTCATAGTCTTACCTGTATTTGTGTTTCAAAAAAATAAATAAATAAATAAATAAAAAAAAAAAAAAATAAAACAATTAGAAAATTTCTTAAATTGACCTATATTTTCACGTATTTTCCACCTTTTCAAGTTGGTTTCCTAATCTAATAAAAGTAAAAAATTTCAACGAAATATCATATGCATTGAGAAGTCTAAGGAAATCACACGTGAAATGAAAAATATAATGCCTAAATCATTTTAATGTATGTGTTTCATGCTTTCATATTGAATAAAAACCCTCATATAAATAATCCATTAAGTTTCACTGAAATAAAATAATATGGTTGTTTATTCAATAAACAAGCTAAACCAATTTATAATATACTATTAAAAATTTCATGCAAATAGCAATTTATTCAGCATGAAAAATTATTGCTGTTTGCTTTTTAATGAATATTTCCGTCTTCCCAAATTATATAAATGTTCTTGTTTATTTTGTGTCAAAAAAGAGATGTATTTTTAAAGTACAAAATAAACATAAATGGATTATATTCGATAAATGAATAAATTATGTGTTGTTAACCAATTCAAAAATATTAATGATTGTTGGTCAATTTCCCAGTGCTTTGAAAAATTTCGATTATGAAATTGAATAAAAAGAAAACAATTTTTTAATTAATTTATCTTTTTTATTTTGCTTGTTGTATTTTTGACAGTATAATTAAGACAAATATGTAGTGGTAAAATTGGTACTGTAATCATATTTCAAAAAAATTGACGCCAGCAAAAAAATTACAGTAGTCAACATTGAATGTTTAGACGAAGGTCTCGATTATTTAAAAAGATTAATTTTTTTGTATGTATGTTATGTGTATTATGTTTCTGTATGTATTTTCAATTTGCTGTCATCAAGATACAACAACTTAAGCTTTCATACAACAAACGATAGATAATTGCACTTTTTTCCAATTTACTTTATTATCCTTTAATAAATATTTATCTATTGATAATGAAATTTTTAGTATTATTTTTTTTTCTTTCGAATGCAGCTATTGACATGGATGCCTTAAGGCAAGCGCTGCGCAGACGTACTCACTTTGCATTACCCGGGGGGCGCGTGTAACTTAAAGATAAGCCATGGACGCGGAGTAACAATGCCCCCGCAACGCTCTACGATCCTATTAGACCGGGATCTACAGTTTAAAGTGGATTCCGAACCACTACAAACATCCATGGTACCGCCAGAGCGCTAGCCACTCGGCCATTCAGGCCCATTTTTAGTATTACTATAAAAATGATTTTCGAATAGATATCATGAAAACATGATACGAAAAAAAAAAAAAACATCAGACAGCTGTTTACTCCATGAAAGTTTTGTGGAGTTATTGTATCCTTCATTCATCCTATTTAAAGTATGTGACAAAAATATTCCACAAAACAAAAGGTTCGACAACAATATATTGGAAAGTATACGTAACACTCTGAAGAGATATAGGAATCAACGTTCAAAATTCAGAAACATCTGTAGATCATATGTCAATGTAATCAGCGATGAATCAGTTGCTGATTTTGAGGTATCCAGTCCCATTACATGAGGAAACATTTTAGAAAGCAATTATAACAGGTGGGCTCTGAAAAATTAGTAGGCAGACACATCGATGGCGTTACTAGTATTAAATCTATATAATTTTTAGTTAGCCCTAACCTTCAAAAGACACGTGTATGAATTTGACAGCTGTTGCACTATTAGTATGGGAGTTATAGGATTTTTAGTGTTCATCACGTGCAGTCCACTCGGCTGTCTGTCTATTGGACTCCGGCGTGAAATGATGGAGCCATGTTTCATTCATTATCACATATCGACGTAAAAATTCGGGTTTATTACGATTGAAGAACTCCAAACACTGCTTGGAATCATCAATTCATTGTTGTTTTGGGTCGATTGTGAGCTCACCCACGCGTCACCCACTTTGAATGGAGCTTTCGCATATCCAAATATTCATTCACGATAGGTCCAACACGTTCCTTTGATATCTTTAGGGTCTCAGCTATCTCAATCAACTTTACTTTACTGTTATCAGAAATTACTTTGTGGACTTTTTTGATGTTTTCGTCGGTAACAGCCTCTTTGGGGCGTTCACTGCGTGCATCATCCTCGGTGCTCATTTCGCCTCGTTTAAATTTAGTAAACCACTTCTCTACGGTTGATTTTCCTGGTGCAAAGTCCGAATAATGTTTATCAAGCTAAGCCTTGGCTTCAATAGTATTTTTTTTTCGCCAAAAGGCAATGCTTTAGTAACACACGAAATTCCTTTTTATCCATTTTTTCCAAACTAACAAACTAAAAAGACGTAACTCACATACTAATAGTGCAACAGCTGTCAAATTTATACACGTGCCTTTTGAAGGTTAGGGCTAACCAAACATCACATGGATTTAATACTAGTAGCGCCATCTATGTGTCAGCTTACAAACTTTTCAGCCCACCTGTTATATGGCAATAAAACTCTTTTTCGATATTTGGTAATATTAATTTGATAGAAAAATAGATAAATTCTCTTTTTTTTCTAGAATTTCTTGAATTATCCATAGGTTTTATTTTGGATAATGCAGCACTAAATTAATTTGCATCAAGAAAATTTACTAATAAGTTCATAATATTAACTGACAAGAAAAAACGAAATAATAAGGATTGAAAAAAAGAATAAGAATAAGCGAAAAAATTTTGGTAAACAGCAAAAGGAAAAAAAAAGGTAAATCGCAGAATAGGGGCCGTTGGGATGTGGCGTCAAAAAAAATTTCCCCCAAAGGGTGTCAAGTAAGTGGTTGCGATTGTAAGTGAAGTGAATTGCAAACAGTACAAGAAACCCGGCTTACCACATTTGGAGACTTATCACCCAGTTAGCCTCATAAAAAAGTTGACGAATTCCAAATGCCCCTATTTGCAATTTGGCTAAAAAAAAAAATAAATAAACAAGACAAAAACAGTACACAAAATGATTAATGATCGCACATCTAGGTATAGATGGGCTCATGTATAAATCGTCTAAAAGTATCTTCTGTAGTTACTGCTTTCAGAAGACTCAATAGTGATTGTGATAATGTGTTCAAAGTATCATGATATTGGACTGTCTGGGGGGAGTTTTTGTGGGGTATCTCCCATACAACACTTAAATATGGAGCATTTACTCCTTAAAGCCTTCACGGATGGCAATGTTTTGACTCTATTCGTCCGAGGGCTATTCGTGGAATACATAAATGGAAAATAGTGTTCACCGAAAGAAAAACTGATTTACAATTTTAAAATGTACCTGGTTTCACCACTGATAGGACAGATATAATTCAGAATGACCAAAATTTAAGAGTAGATAACCGAGATTGTCGATCTGCTATTAATGTTTGAGTATCAAAAAAACGGCGAATGATGAAAAAATGGCAATAATGCGGTAATTTTGGAATAACAGTATATAACATAATTTAAAATGAGTTTCTAACGCAGATTAATGAGATCACATTATTAAATTACCAAGATTAAATTACTAGAATTACCAAGATTAAATTATCAGAATTACCACGATTTACGAGTAAATTGCAAAGATTGTCGATCTGTTATTAAAGTTTGAGTACTGATAAAATGGCGAATGGTGAAACGATGGCAAATGAAAAAATGACATATGAGTACCGAAAAAAACAACAACCTGAATGCCCCAACTGACACCCCAAATTTGAATAATATGGTAATTTTAGAATAACAGTAGTCTCATTTAAATAACATAATTCACATAAATTAAAATGAGTTTCTGACTCAGATTAATGAAATCACTTTCTAACACATATTAAAGAAATCATGCACTGCAAGAAACAAAGAGCAGGTATCCCAGTCACCAAAAAATGAGTCCATCTGCAACTGAATCACGTCTGCGTGCGAATTGCCTTTCACTGAGGACAGGCTCAAAAGATTACGGACGAAGTAGTAAAATAATCACGTTTAGAAGTTTGTTGCAAAAGTGGGGTTTTTGCTGATATTTGAGTGGGGTACATTCACTCGTTATCGTGTTTGACCCCGGATTCAGAATTTATTAGAATTGTTTTGTAGGCTAAAAGTGATTATTTTCCCTTCGCACTCGGCTTCCATGGGAAAGTTTATTTCAAAGTAGTTTATGAAACATAAACAATAAAAAAAGGAAAAGAAGATATTGTAGTGTTCTACTCAATGACTTTTAAAAGTCCTGAAATTTTTCACATCTGCAAAGACGATTGTTATTTGCTACTGATACACCTGATTTTGTGGTAGATTTGGGCGTTGCACGTGACCAACTTTACTAAAGAATGGGGGGGAGGTCTTCTAATATAAGATATTAGTGATAGGTACCACGCATTGATTGGTGATTAGGTGATTGTTACTTTGCAGAAAACAGAGAGAAATATAAATGGAAAGTTATACAATTAATAGGAGATACTTGTATCCTAAGCCTTCTCCTTCTTCAAAGCAATGACTGGAGCGCTGGTAGAAGTTAAATCATTGAACCAGTTATTGTTGGAACACGTGAGGAACATTTTTCTAGACAAGTTTGCAGTCTGGCTAGCGTTCTGGCCTTCGGCATCCCAGGTTTCAAGTTCGAATCCTGACGGTGGCATGGATATTTGTTAGTGATTCGGAATCCACTTCAAACTGTAGGTCCCAGTCTGTTTAGCCCTATTGTGCACAAAATGGCCGTAGAGCTACAAATCAAATCAAACCAATCTTTACTATATCAGCTGCTCCCCAACTTAATTGCCCTGCCATTCCTTTATCAAATAAAAAATTATAGAGTCCCCACCCATGTAAATCTACCTACTTTAAGCATACAAACGGGAATATATAATATAAAATTCATGTTATTTTTGTATCTATCTGTCTATATAGTAAACAAAGATATTGTAAATTAGACATCTTGAAGCTTGAAACTATTAAATTATCAAAATTAAATTTAGGAAATTTGCAAGATTAGCAGGAAATTAAAATAATGAAGTATAATATGAAAATAAAAATTACGAATTACATTAAAAGTTATCCTAATGAGAAGGATGAATCTAGTGTGTTGCTATTAATGAATATTAATGAATCAATCCTAGGTCTGTTAAGGTCTGTCATTATTTTCATCGAATCCTAATTTGCTTTTATGATCTTTTTTATTTAGGACAACCTCGTATTTTAATTTTTTTTCCTCTTTATTTTCAAATTGATTTTGTGTTGATAATAAATAACATTGTTAGAATTTTTGCTATATTGAAAATTTTTTTGTTTCATCCACATTTCCAACTTACAATACTCATTTTGTAAAATACATTTTCTAGTCATTACCGCAATTTTTAAATAAAGCAGTAAATTTATAAAACAATTGTGGAAATTAAAAATAGAAATAAATCGAATTTATAATTTTAATAAATGGTGATATTTGTTAAAAAATATAAAATTAAAAATAATAAAAAATTAAATTAAATTAAGTAATTATAATAATAAGATAATCAATTTATTAAAATAAATAATTATAATTTTAGTTATTGTAATTAAATTATTTAATTATAAAATAAAATTTAATTTAATTTAATAAATTTAATTTAAGTAACAAATTAAATTTAATTGTTAATCTTCTAATTTTTTAATTTAATTTGTGACTTAAATTAAATTATCAAAACAATTTGAAAAATAAAATAAATCAAAAATTAGGTAGTATAGCTGCAATATATTTAATTTACTTAATTTTGCTCGACAAAAAAATTTAATTTTGTTCCAAAGTTACACAATAAAGTTAATAATTTAAAAATGGGTTAGAAACCTAGTTATGTCTTCATCTCTACACATAAAACGACAGTCAGTCCGTAATTTGTTCTTCATTGTGCAATAAATACAGATTACAGTATTTCTATAGAACTTCCGGGTCTTTAGGTTACTATAATAAAGCACACTTTAAAGACCTTAATCTTTCAAATTTATTGCATCTTAATCTATGTGCGAGAAATAAATTTGTAAAACTACATAAAATACAGCTTGATACATCACCGTAAATTTTATTAACTGCCTTCTGTCTAAAGAGTGAGCCCAAGTCAGATGTTTATCACATTATCTATTTTAATCTATTTGTATTATTCTTTTATAATCCACCCAGTGTAACGAATTACTTTTAGGAGTCACTTTCGATGCATTCGTATTCGTTAATATTAGTACAAAAATTAGCGACGTTTCGCAACTTTTCAGCGATTTTTCTCAATCTTTGGCACAATAGAATTGTTTGCACAATTTTAGCCATAATTTTGATGCAAATAGTGCCATTTCTTCAAGGACTTTCTACGGCCTGATAGCCAATTGGCTAGTGATCCGGTCTTTGGCGCTTCAGGTTTGAATCCCGGTGGTGGCATTCATGTTTGTTAGGGGTTTGAATCCACGTTAAGATGTAGGTCCCGGTCTAATTAGCCCAGAGTGTGCATAAAATGACCGTAGGAACAAATCAAGGATTTTTTTCACTTCTTAAATAGCTTTTTTCAATCCCTTTCCGGGTTGAAATTATCTTCTTGTTTAGTTATTTTTTTTCTTTAAATATCACCAGAAAAAAACAACAACATGATGCAGCACCAGGACAGTTTGGCATCTACTGATGAGGCTTAATGATTTGCACTTTCTCCTGGTTGAGGATAGGGGTCAGTATTCCACGTTAAACTGTAGGTCCCGATCAAACTAGACCAAAGTGTGTCCAAAATGACAATAGAGCGACAAACAAAACCTTGTTGCGGAATTTCAAAATACCTTTAGCAATATGTGAAAATAAAGAGCCTTGATCAACTACTAAAAAAACTTTTTAAAACTTGATCACTACTTGGATACATTTTGTACAAAATCATCTTTTATAAAATTTTTAAAATTTTTTAAATGTTGTATTATGAATTTAGGTTAGTTCCTAATTGAGCATAACGATGTTTTGAATTTCCATTTGCAGAAATATTTTCCTAGACCATGAAACCTTTTGGATAGAAATGTTTTGGCTTTTAATGCACGTTGTCGTATTTCTTGGAGGAGTTTCTTCACTTCTTCTGAAATAGCTTATTTAATCTCCCTCAGGGTTGAATCCATCCTCTTGTTTAGTTCCTTTTTTTAATAATATCACCACAAAAAAAAAAAATAAATAAACATGGTGCAGCACCAGGACTGTTTGCCATCTACTGATAAGGCTTTATGATTTTTCACTTTCTGTTTGTTAAAGAATTTCAAAATACCTTTAGCAATTTGTGAAAATAAACATATCAGTAATATAATCATATCATAATAATATCATATGTGAAAATATTCTTAACTACTTGGATAAATTTTTACAAAAATTTGACTTTAAATATTTTAAAATGTTGCATTAAGAATTTACTTTAGCCCTTAATTGCACAAAATGACGTTTAGCGTATATATTTGCAAAAACAGCTACCTAGACAATGATACTGTTTGAAGGGTCTTTACAAGTTGAAGGACATAAATCTTGCTTGTTTTGATCTCTATTTAAGTATTGCACTTTGAGTTTTGGCTTGTATCTGGTTTGGTTTGTCACTCTACTGTCATCTTGTGCACAATTTAGGCTAAACAGACCGGAACCTACTGCTTAAAGTGGATTCCAAACCACTACAACCACCCATGGCACCACCGGGACTCGAACCCGAAACCTGTGGTACCAAGCGCCAGAGCGCTAGCCACTCGGTCATTCAGGCCCCTTGGCTTGTATCTGAGAGAAAGATTATGGCTCCATTAGTCGTTATTACTTTTCACCATCTGAGCCTTCGAAGATGCTTGTAGTGAGAGCATAGACGCTGCCTACTCATTTGTATAGCTTTATCACGTAGATGATGGTATTTAGATTTTTCATGTATTTCTTTCTTTAAAGTACGTTTTATTTGATAGTTTATTACTTGTAGATTTACATTAAAAAACTTAGCTACACTTTTCTATGTTGGAGGATCAACTTTAGAGTTCATCTTATTGAGGAACTGCGTCATAGTTTCTGCAATAATGATTTGTATATCTATGTATGGACTCTATAATTAATATCTATGACTGTATGGAAAAGACTCCATAAACGATCTATTTATGGACAATATTTTGTGTATATATGTATGGTAGTCCAGACTATGATTTTCAATTTATTCGGAATATTTGAAAAGATATTGTGTGGAAAAGGAGTACCATACATTTCATTTCTTACTCTTATGCATTTAAAATTGCATGAATCTTTTAAAACTTTTTGTCCACATCTTTCAAACTAATATGAAAAACAATTCAATTAGATTATTACAATTAACGTAAAAAGTTTTGATTTGGTTTGTCACTCTACGATCCTTTTTTCCACACAGTAGGCTAATTAGAGCGGGGCATACAGTTTAACATGGATTCCAAATCACTAATAAACATCCATGCCACCGTCAGGATTCGAACCTGAAGATTGTGATACCAATGACCAAAGCGCTGGTCAATTGGCCATCAGGCCGCTAAAATGTGTAGCTTTATAACGATAGAAACAATTACTCAGAGACAAAGAGATTTAATAGAGATCCACCTGAACGGCAGATATGCACCAGGTTCAGATTTATCAGGAACAATAGGGAGGATTATAGGAATTCTTATGACGCTTTTATTATTATTTTCTTTTTACGCTCAATACTCTACATTTATATTAGACTGGGAACTACGGTTTAAAGTGGATTTCGAAAATCACTTACAAACACCCATGCGACACCTAGGAATCGAACCTAAAGCCTGCGGTACCAAAGGTCAGAGCTCTAGCTAATTGCCCATCAGGCCACTGTAAAATTTTGAAGTTATCGCATTTCAAAGACAGATAATTTTCAAAAATACAGCTTATCTGAAGATGCATTTCAAAATAGCTACTCCCGGCTGTTTTAGTGGTTATCACTTAACAATAAAGTGCTTGGAATTTAATTTCTATTAATCAGAAAATCGATAATTTCTCCAATTTCCTGTTTAACATTACAAGTTTCTCACTTTCGGAAGAAGCAATGTGCATAGAAAGTAGGTACATAACATGTCAAACAGATACACTTTTCTCTAAAAATAAAAAAAGCTAAAGAGTATGCTGGAAGAAAATTTTGCATATACAATGAGGTGTATCGCGATCATCACTCTAAATACGAGTCAAGTTGAAACAATGGCCGGCTTAGTCTTTCAGATAGAATCTCGGCAGTCATGAATCACGACGAATTGTTCCACATAACGATCGCCATCTTTTGATCTTCGGTAATAGGATTACAAGATGGCTCTGATTCAAAGTTTCATTTGCTGCTGATCTTAACTCAGAGTTCTTTGGGTCTCAGTATTCCCGTTTGGACTTGGATAAATGAAAATGTTAATCATTTCGATTCTTTTGTGAGCTAGTTAAATTATTATATAATAACAAATTTGTCAGAAGAATGGGCGAATAATTTCTCTGTGATTTTATCAATTGTTTCCAGCATACATTTAAAACTTATATGTCACATACTGTTTCCTATCTATTTCAACTTGGCTACAGCAGGAATCTTTTAAATTGTAATCAATGTTTGTCCATTAATGTATCTTTATGAATGATACTGATAAAAATTAGTTTTTATACTTATCGTATTTTTAATTTTTATACTTATAAATTGCATCCCTTATTTGAAAAAAAAAGTTAAAAATTTTTCATAGGAAATAATCTGGTTTGGTTCTCCTGGTTTGGAAATTACCATCCAAAAACAAAATATTTTTAATCACAATATTGTCGAAGAATGTGAAGAATGATTTTTATAATTAAATCTAAATTATTTCATTCTTTTAAAATGCATGTTCTGTTTATGGTGTAGCAGGTTTTTCTCACGGGAAGAGTGTTTGCATTTTGTTCCCAGGAGAGAGGAATGTACATTCTTTGACAAGTACATAATAACAACCCATCAATCAAATTTGACAGTATCTGACAGCAGGTATTCAGTGTCATGTATAATGAGACTCATAAAATTAGCGATTGTCTGTGTGGCCTTCACAGGTCGAAAAAATTACAGATGGAATATGGACTACACCATCAGTTGTTGTATCGTGATTGATGATAAACCATGGGTTGAGAAAATGTCTACTCAAATGAGAAGTGAGGGAAGCTGCCCTTCCCCCCCCCCCCCTCCGTGACTGATTTTCGTAGTTTTGGAGAAGAAAGGAGAAAGTTATGTGACGAGTCGAACAAAGAATGTTGTTTTTTCTCTGTAGTGATAGAACAGGCCGGAGTTTCCGCTTATTTTTAAAGTGAGACCCTTGTGGTTTCGTGTATTACGCCGTGGGGCAATTAAGGTCTTCCACAGGCCAAGTGTTTTGAGATTCGACGCAGACCCGAGAACTCTTGGACCATGGAGGGATTTAATCATGCTTGATCAAATTTATATTTTTAATTTTTATTTCTTTGTATAATAACCCAGATTTATGTATTTGTATATAATAGTGTTTGTAAAAAAAAAGTAAAGTGTTCCCATGAACCAGTAAGTGACCGTCTTTCTGAAGTCGCTACAGGTCTAGTATAGGCTGCGACGTTAAAATGATTTTATATCCCCTTCTGTTTTTTCATAACCATAATTCAATTGCTTTTTTAATTACAATTGCGAAAAATTTATGAATCGTTGTATTTTTGAAATGTTCCTAGCTTTAAAATCGAACTTCAGCATAATTTGTAAATTTTTCTTTTTATGTTCGTCGTTTTAATATTATTAATTCTCCAACTTAAAAAAATGTCCTCTACTCTTAACTCATTAATCTAAGATTCCTTATTTAAATATTGTTACCCAACCTTTTGATTATTTACAAAAAATAATATTTTGGAAATATACTTCCGGAATAAGATTTTAACAACAAGTTCAATGCCAAAACAGCGAATAAAATTATGCAATTTAAAGTAGGAACTCAAGTCTGTTTTAAAGTTACATGTATTTTGCCATTTTTTTCTCCTTTTACATCCTGCACATGAAAGTTTGTCACTTTTATTATTAATCATTTCTTAACTGACTCGATAACTTTATTCTTTGACTTATTGACAGAATTCATCAAAAGGTTTTCCTTGTTATCAAGGTAATATCGATTCTTGTTAAACAAGACTGTTCTATTGATATTTTTTATCTTTGAGTTACCATAAATCTATACTTATCAATAGCGTAACTGAAAATTTAGGCGGATGTGGGAAGTATAAGGTATGCATTATTCCAAAAATGGACAGATATTACGATGCTTTTTCTTATTCAATATATATAGGTGAATTTAAGATATAAAATAATATGAATGTTAAATGAATAAGATATGCTATTATATAGCAAATGAAATAACAATTAACAGCATGTGAAAATATGCTATGCTGTTATTCATATGCTGTTAATATATGAATTTAAGAAATGCTATGAAATAATAATAATAAATGCTATGAAATAATAATAATAAATGCTATGAAATGTAAAATAATATGAATGTTAAATAAATGTCCATAATAACATTTTTACAATTTGTCAGATGAATTATTTAATAAAAGCATAATTTCAGACAACCTTACGGACTTTATTTAGATTAGCATACTAAGTAATTAAAAAGTTTTAAAAAAGTTAAAAAGTAAGTGTAATTAAAAATTAAATTACATAATGTTAATTAAGATGCATCCATGTCAAGGATTTGTTTTTAAGTACAATGACTTTGAAAAAAAGAGCTGAAACTTACATAATTTTGTAGGAAATAAAAAAATATTTACATATTTATATTTTATTAGTTAACTTTAACTTGTGTGCTTTTATTTTAAGAAAGACTATGAAACGATGTTGAAAATATTCGATTTTGTTTTATCACTGATTTAGTTTGGTTTATCTCTCTACCGTAATTTTTGTACACACTTCAGGCAAATTAGACCGGAACCTACAGTTTAATGTGGGTTCCAAACCACTAACAAACATCCACGTCTCCACCAGGATTCGAACCTGAAGCCTGTGGTACCAAAAGGCTTGAGCTCTAACCAATTAGCCATCAGGACGCGTTCCATAACTAAAGTTCAGCATTATCGTTTAGGTTTGAGGATGGAAATTTGAGAACACCTTCAGTAATCCATATTTAAATCTAGCCCAAAAGATTAGAATTGATGTTAATTGCGTTTGGATTCCCATATTGATTTGCATTGGGAAAAATTATAAAAAAACATTTGCTAAAAAATAACGTGGTAAATTTTAATAGTTAAGAACCAGTCATTATGAGTTACGCATTGATAAGTTCCTTACTTTTTAAGAATTGGTCAGAAATTTGTTAAATTTTATAAAAATAAATAAATAAATTTAACTATACGATACCAGATTTATTTTTAAAATTTCTAGTATGTAATATTATGTATATATTTTTAATGCTTATGATTTTAAATTTATCTTGTTCAGTAAAATTTGGCCTGATGGCCGAGTGACTTGCGCTGTGACGCTCGGGGCCGTAGATGTTTGTAGTGATTCGGAATCCACTTTAAACTGTAAGTGTCGGTCTAACAAGACTGTAGAGGGGGTGTAGGGTACAAATCCTCCCCGTAAAAAGAAAACCATCTCCTTTCTCGAAATATGCCAGTAGGCAGATGTCTCTGGCCTACCATGGGCTGTTGCACAAAATGAAAAACTAAAATTTGGGTTAATTTTAATGGGTTACATTGATAGAACACCATTGTTTCTATGGTAAAAGAATCGGGACCTGAATGGCCGAGTGTATAGAGCTCTGGTGCTCGGTGTCACAGATTGTGGATTCGATTTCCGGTGGTGCCATGATGTTTGTAGTGGTTCAGAATCCCCTTTAAGCTGTAGCTCCCGGTCTCCTATGACTGTAGAGCATCACAGAGCCCAATCAGACTTACTCACCTACATCATTCTCAAACTGTATAAAGGCAATTCAGTTCTAGACACAGTGATATGGTGTGGTAGTTGTAGTAGTATGGTGAGCGAATTAATGTTATAAATTGCAGGGATAATAGTTTAGCATTTAATACACAAGAAATATGAGAGTTGATACTAACTTGAACATAATAAACAATTTAGAAATCTTTTATGCATACATTTTATACATACATACATCCATTATACATACATGTTATACATTAGAAATCTTTTATATATACATACATTATTTATACATACATACACATTTTCTACATACATACATACATCTTTTATACATACATTTATACATACATATACATTTTATACATACATACATCTTTTATACATACATACATACCTGTATGTTGTTTCTTATCCCACCTGGACTTGGTCTAAATGTTGTTGAACATCTAGACCAAGTCCACGAACTCCTGTGGTCTCATGGAAGGAGGAGGGAAGCAGCTTCTGTTGTGATTTAGCACCCTTAAATAGGCGTCTGACTTGGCTCCTTGTCGCTGCAGAAAGAGGACAGTGCCTTCCCGGAGGAATTTTACGGAAAACTACCCCATATTTGCGTAATTCCGAGCAAACACTCTAGTTGCTGATTCAAAATTTTTCTAATTTATCCACTTTTCAAAACAGTGATGACAGAATGCGTTACCAGTGGAATAGAACCTTCGTCTTCTTATGAGCAATGCATCTAAACCATTAACGAAGTGAATTAATATGCCTTTACTTGTTACTTAAGAAATATTGCAATGATATCATTTTCATACCTTCAAATTAAAATTATGGTAAATTCATTATAATATCAGAATTTCAAAATTGAGCGTAAAAAGAAATAGGTTATTTTTTTACTTTTATTAATCCAAACAATCCTAATTTGTAATGGATAAATGCCATGATATAATACCGGAGACAATTATTTTCTTTCAAGGAAACCGACATGAACTTTAAACATGATGAAGAATTAACAACCTCTTAAACCCAGATCTCTTTCTCTCAACGACATGCATTGTAAGATTAAGTGCGGAATAAAATTATTGATCAGGAAGTAGAATTTTCTCTGCAATAACGTATGGAATCAACTAATTTCTTGATCAATTATTGTAAAATCTCAGTTTATTTCTTAATCAGTTTTAACAGATATATAGCGATCCATTTTTAATCCATTCTATTTATTTGCTTTTAAAAAATTTTATGCGTTTTGTTAAAAATTTTATGCGTACTTACAAAGGATTCTTTTCTTTATTATTTTTATTATTATCATAGTATAACTGAAATTTAATTAAAATCTATTTTAATTTAAATCTATTTTGAAAAGCATTAGGTAAGTGGGGCTTCAAAAAACTTTCTATATACATCTATTTTAGCTGAAATATTCAAAATATAATTATCTGTTTTTATTATTGTTTAATCACCTAAAATTTAAAATATAATTTTTTGTTTATGTAAGATAAGAAAGCCACCTGAAAAAATATTGGATATTCCCGTGTCATTCAAAACTTTTGATGAATTTTTGCTGTATTATGAACCGTTCTTTCAAATGATTTGAAAAGAAGTTTAGGAACAAAAATAAAATTAGATATATTATTTAAGGTAGTTGTTATTATCTTAACATTAAATTGCTTTTGGAAATAGAAGGCACTGTTTTCATTTGAAATGAGATATTATATTGACCGATGTTCTAAATTTATCATACTTATTTCCCATGTTAATCTCATTTATTACACGTGTCTTTAATATATTAACTTCGCTTGTTACACACATTCTTCATATGTAAAATCTCACTTATTTAAAATATATATTCTTCCAGTATGCGGTTGTACGAACTTTTGTCTCTCTTGGGAGTGGAAAATTGCTCTTAAAAAATTGCTCTGTGTTCTAAATTAACTATATTTATTTCTCATATTCACAGCATTTATTGCACAAATTTTCCACGTGTTAACCCCATTTATTACACATGTTCTTAATATGTTACCTTCATTTATTACACAAGTTCTTCATTCGTAAAATATCATTTATTTAAAATATAATTCGTGTATACGATTGTACGAACTTTTATCTCTCGCAGGAGTGTGACATTGCTTTTAGAAATAAATGAACTGTTGTTTTTATTACAGAATGCTTGCCATAAACAATAGGAACTGTCTAGAAAGATTTACAGGAGTTTTCCCATACGACAAGCTAATGCAGGAAGTACTCTTGAAAGTCACCCAAAAAGATATGGTTTCTTCTTATGACAGAAAGTAGTTGTGGACACCATAGATAAAAAGTAGAAATATATCAGTAGAGTTTATTCAGAGGACCAATTGCTGGGCTTTTATTAAAATATTTTGCTAATAAATAATTGCTTAGAAAAGTTTACAGGAGTTTCAGGAGGACAAACTAATGTAAAAAGTACTCTTGAAAGTGAAAAAGGCATGGTTAGACAGAAAATAGTTATGGACACCATAGAGGAAAAAGAAACATATCAGTAGAGTTTTGTCCAGGACTAAGTGCTGGGTTTTTACTTAATTTCTAAACCTCTTACATTTGATAAAAAAAACCGACAAAAAATATAAATACGAAAGTAATCATTGACATAATTTAAAGAAAACTGTCATTTAAAAGAAATCATATTGTTAGGTTTCTTATAAATGATTCGTGATTTGTTGTTTTTATTGTTATAATAGTTTAACCGAAATCTAATTTAAATCTTTTAAAATTAAAAACCTATTTTAAAAAAAAAACATTAAGTAAATAATTCTTCCCAAAAAAACTTTTTATATACATCTATTTTTGCACGATTATTCAAAATATAATTATCTGCGTCTATTATTGTTTAATCACATAAAATTTAAAATATAAATTTTTATTTATGCAAGATAAGAAAGCAACCTAAGAAAATATTGGATATTCCCATGTCATTCAAAAACTTTTGATGAATTTTTGCTGTATTATAAACCATTCTTTCAAATGATTTGAAAAAGTTTAGGAATAAAAGTAAAATTAGATATACTATTTAAGGTAGGTATTATTATTTATATTATTTTAAAATTAAATTGCTTTTGGAAACAGATGGAATTATTTTTATTTGAAAAATGCTATTAGACTGATCTGTGTTCTAAATTAACTATACTTATTTCACACAGCATTTATTACACAAATTTTCCACATGTTAACCCCATTTATTACACATGTTCTTAATATGTTACCTTCATTTATTACACACGTTCTTCATTCGTAAAATCTCATTTATTTTAAATATAATTCTTGTATACGATTGTACGAACTTTTATCTCTCGTAGGAGCGAGACATTGCTTTTAGAAATAAATGAACTGTTGTTTTTATTACAGAATGCTTGCCATAAAAAATTGGAAAGATTTACAGGAGTTTTCCCATACGACAAGCTAATGCAGGAAGTACTCATGAAAAAGGTATGGTTTCTCCTTATGACAGAAAGTAGTTGATGACACCATAGATAAAAAGTAGAAATATATCAGTAGAGTTTTTTCCCAAGACCAATTGCTGGGCTTTTATTTAAATATTTTGATAATAAATAACTGCCAAGAAAGGTTTACAGAAGTTTTCACATACGACAAACTAATGCAGGAAGTATTCTTAAGAATCTCCCAAAAAGGTACGGTTTCTCTTTCTGACAGAAAATAGCTGTGGACACCATAGAGGAAAATTAGAAACATATCAGTAGGATTTTTGTCAAGACCAAGTGCTGGGTATTTATTTAAATATTTTGCTAACAAATAACTGTTTAGGAAGGTTTGTAGGAGTTTTCCCATAGGACAAACTAATGTAAAAATCATGGTTGAAAGTCATCTAAAAAGGCATGGTCCCTCCATTTTGCAGAAAATAGTTGTGGACACCATAGAGGAAAATTAGATATCAGTGGGAAATTTTCCCAGGACCAAATGCTAGGCTAGATAGTGCTAGGCACCATACTAGAGGGGAAAAAAACATATCAGTAGAGGTTTTTTCTAGGACCAAGTGCTGGGTTTTTACTTACTTTCTAAACCTCTTACATTTGATAAAAAAAAACCGACAAAAAATATATATATACGAAAGTAATCATTGACAGAATTTAAAGAAAACTGTCATTTAAAAGAAATCATTTGTAAAAAAAAAAGGATGATATTTCAAATTAAAAAGGCCAGATTAAATCAAATCAATTTCCTATAACTTCATTAAAACACGTTTTTTTTATTAGCGATTCTTTAAGCAGTTATTATGTATATAAAATGCCTTTTCCTCCTTTCTCAGATGCCTATTACTATGGAAATCTGTAGAACAAAAGCCTCTTTTGACAGTTCACTTTCTTTTTGATCATAAATGTCCGTTTAGAGACGATTCATCAATGATAAGGAAGTGATCCTTTTTTCCAATTATTGTTAAGAATGGACGGCAAAGCCTGCATTTGTGTTCGAGATGCCTGGGTCACTGGGATCAAAGGTCACCCTTTACCTAATTTCAATGTTCCAATCTGCCTTTTCTTCCTTATGAATCCCTCACGTGGTAATACGCATGATGGAGCACGGATGTAGCAGTTAAGCTCAAACTTTTTCTACAGACCATCCACAGAGATTGTGGATAAAGAATAAGTATTTAGGTCAGGTGTAAAAGAAAGTGGAGTAGTTTTTTTTTTCTCCAATGAGGTTTATTACTTTCTTTCCTGAAGACAGGCCCTCTAAGTCTTTGTTTACAAACTTTTTCTTCTTTGCAGGTATGGACTCATTGTACCCTGATGCTGTCTTTTTACAATAGATGGGAATGGAAGGGCCCAGACAATAATCGGGAGGGGGGGATATACCCTCAGTGAAGGTGCTGTGTTCCCTATTGTTGTTGCTAGACCTACCTGGAGTCGTCTTTGGGTGCTCAATAAATTGGGCTAGTAATGAGTGGAAGAACATGGGTTGGTTGGCGAAAGTGGGTCGTGTCTGTTAAAGGATGGTACAAGTCGAATAGCATGTAATTTCATTTGAGGAGATAAGGATATTACGTTGTATTGTTTTCGGTAGGGAAGCTAAAGTGCTGTTTGGGTTGTGCCGGAAGATTCTGGAAGATTTCCGTTCGTAATTTAGTTGTCAGTAGAAGAAGAAAAAAAGAAGGATTTTTTCTTTACATCAAATAAGAGAGGAAATGGATAAAGTGCTTCAGAACATTCAATGAAATTAGAAATTTGGGACCAGAAGACTTTTGTGTTTGCTCTATATTCTTTTCAAAATCTGCAGGAACTTTAGATGATTTGTTTAAGGCTTTAAATGCAGTATGAATGAAAAATTATACTTTGCCAACGTTTATACAGAATAAATTAGGCTTCAGAGATAAAATGGGCATTAACAAACTGATGAAGTCGTGAAAGGGAATGCAAATAAGATTAAAATTTAATTAATATTAAAATCTTTATTTAATAAAAAATAATAAGTTTAAATTTTCGAAGGGATCTTCTAGTCACCCTATAACTAGACTAGAAACCCCTAACCCCCTAGAGAATATATCCCTTTAATGACATAAAAATTATGGTCATTAGCTATTAAAATACCAGAAGAGAGTGTAGGAAGATTGTACGGTGTGCATCTATGGTATTCTTAAAGAGAATCAAGAGGAATTTTTAATTAAAATAAAATTATAAATTTATTTAAGGATTCGTTGGGATGCAAATGTTTCATAGTATAGAAATAATAATTATATTTCTAAAACACAAAAAAATGGATTGCTATTTCTTTTAAAACCAAAAGTGAAAAAAAAATATTGCTTGCAATTGAAAATAAACTAAGCAATTAAATGATTGAATTTAAATTTTAATTTGCAACAGTTTAAGAAACTCAGACCACACACTTCTGTATGACTGATCATATACTATACAGCGAGCACTATAAAAGTTGGCTTCTGCATTGAACCTAATTGAGAAGAAGGCCTTTCTAGATGTTACCCTTAGAAAAAATACTGTATTGAGAGGAAGGCATCAAGAAGGTGTCCAATCAGTGTACTTGAAAATAGTGAATCATGTCACCAAAGCAAAGTTTTGTGATAGCATGTAAGCAGTATCATGAAAATTCAACACATAATCTGTGTTTTCGTAGAACCATGAAAAATCTCTTGCCATTTGGGACAGTATGTGTAAGCCCATTTGGCAGATTTCAATTTTTTCCATAAGGTACACAAATACACAACTGTTATAACTAAAAAATTTACAGTCCCTAAATTCAAGGTTATATACACACTATATATATATATTCTTCAATCTTATACCTGCTGACTCTATTCGGCGTTCCATTATTCCAGCATTCCGTTATTCTGTCTATTCCATGCTATCGGAATACATCGCTGGATGTGTCTTACTTGGATCCAACTAGCATTCCTTGATATAGCTATCCTCAAGAAGTTATAAATAACTTTTTGGGGGTTTCATAATTTCTTTCAGGTTTACGGATTTCTTGGACAGTATGTTTTCACACCTCATTATTGTAAATTTCGCACAAATTGTTTTGTTCTTTTTTAATATGCCAACACAGTTTTTGCTGTTCAAACTTTTGACATGTTTATTAAATGATTTCCAGTTTCGTTGTTGCAAATTAGGCGCACTTTGGAGATCTAGAACAATTTTCTTATGTTTGAATGTGAGACATTTTAGAATTTTTGCATTGCAAATACCTGATGGTGGTGATTTACGTGTAGCGAATACCGGTAGCAGCTTCTGGTCGTGTTTGGTTTGGCAGCTTCAGCACGTCATGTGTTCGTGTTTCTAATTCATTCCTTGTTAGTTCTTTGGTTTTTGTGTTCAGGTTTTGCATTCTTTATATATATTTACCGTTCCAATCCGACTATCTCTGTGCAACATAGTTGAGAATGTTTCAAACTTTTTGTTGTACATCCACTGAGCTCGTGTTCCATGTATGCATATATGAACAGTTCATCGACGGGTAAAAATGTGAAAAAACTGTTCTTCTGGCAAGACTTTTAAACATAGTTCCTTAACATTTGCATGCCGTATGAGAGAAAACACATAAATCATCTCCGAGACAAAATTAAAATCAAATCTAGGTCTTTCCGTATGCTAGCTGCATACTTTACTACTGAGTTACGAGTCATGAATTTTCTAGATGTTTTTATAAATATAATACTTTGCATCGATTACATTACATTTTAAATTATCGATTATATTAAATTTTAATTTATCCATTAAATGTAATTTTCGATTATTAAATTTTAAATTATCGATTATTGAATTTTAAATTATGGAGCCTAAATGCCCGAGTGGCTAGAGCGCTCTGGCCCTCAGTACCACAGGTTTCGGGTTCGTGTCCTGGCGGTGCCATGGATGTTTGTAGGGGTTCGGAATCCACTTTAAACTGTAGGTCCCAGTCTAACATGATCGTAGGGCGTTGCGGGGGTATTATTACTCCACGTCCGTAGCTTATTTTCAAGCTACACTCACCTCCTGGGCAGTGCTAAGTGAGTAACGTCGGTGCATCGCTTGCCTTAAGGCCTCCAAGACAATTGTTTAAGTGTTTGCAAGGTGCATTAGAACAAAAAATAATTTTAAATTATCGATTAAATTTAAATTTCGATATTGAATTTTAAATTATCGATCATATTTAATTATCGATTATTGAATTTTTAATTTTTTACAGTGTTTTACTTTATAATTTGAAATTATACAGTTTGCAATTACAAATAAGCTTCAAAATAAAGTTGTCAAACTTTAAAAATATTTTACTTTTCATTTATCAGCGTATTCTTTTTAAAAGTAGATTAGGTTTAGTAGATAATTTAATACCCACATTAATTTAATCCTGTTGAAGCGTTCATTACTTTATTGTGAAATCCAAAAGCTACACATTGTTTTATACCTTTAATTTTTTACGGTCCTTTATTGATAGATTTATATTCATATCCCCATAAATTGAGCTTACACACTAACGAAAAGAATTTTTTTAATGACATGCATTAATGGTCTAACATAATAAATGGATTAACCTAAATCAGCATCATCTTTAACAGCGCTTTGTAATCTCTCAGATAGCTTGTAGTCATTTTCGAAGGAAAAAAAATTAACTACAATAAAAGTTTCAGATCATTTCAAAAGATCTATTTCAAAGTTGCATTATCTTTTCCCATAAAATACTTTTTAATCCTAAGTACTTATTAGCCCTACAAGTTATATTTTTTCATTTATTATATCAAATGAAAGAAATTATAATACTATTGTGTCCAAAAAGTAAAACCAATTTTCAATTTAAATTTCCCGGACATATGGTATTTCAATTTTTTTTTCTTTTTCAGGTTGTTGTCACTTTTCTTGGCATCTGTGTGAAATTTAACGTTAAAATATTCATTAGTGTCTGAGTTACACTTGGTTTTGTGAGATGCTAAAACTGATTCCGGCGATTTTTGAAATGTATCTTCATTCGACTCAAAACATCCTCGAAGTGGTCTTTTGAGTTTAGCGAACAGCCAGAAGTAGCATGATGCTAAATCAGGCGAATACGGCGGTTGTGGAACGATATGGGTTTCATTTTTGGCGAAAAAGTCACGAAGAATCAATGCAGTGTGAGCTGGCGCATTCAGTGTTTTCAGTACCAATCGAGGCCCAAAACATCTTTTAAAATGGAATTTTGAAATTCTAACATCAGTAGCAATGTCTCTAATTGTAAATCGACGGTTTGCAAGCACCAAATCTTTAATTTTTAGGACATGGTCGACCAGAGGGCTCTTCATCTTCAACGCGTTCCCTGCCTTCTTTGAACTGTTTTTTACCACTACTAAACATTTCTTTCCGACATAGAAATGATCACCGAATGCCTTCTGCAACATTCTATACGTTTCCGCAAATAAAATTTAATGCAAGTTCTTTGCTCAATTAATTCAGACATTTCAAAAATCGACGGAATCAGTTTTAGCATCTTCACAAAACCAAGCGTAACTCAAGCAGTAATGAATATTTTGACGTCAAATTTCACACAGATGTTAATGACAGTGCCAACAACCTAAGAAAGATAAAAAATTGAAATACCATAAGCCCGAGAAATTTAAATTGAAAATTGGTCTTATTTTTTGGACACAGTAGTAAATGTTTTTAAGTGCCGAAGACACATTCACATACTCAAACAAAAAGACTTTCAGAAACAAAATTGTTGTTCTCTTCCTAATTATGTAAAAGTGATAATGTAAGCTGGGCACTTTTCTTTATTTATGTTGAAATTCTAAAGAGTGTAAAAAAGAAGTGACTTATTGTCAAATATTTTAACCTGCACGTTCTTTCTTTAATTGTAATTAGGAAAAACACATTTTCTAACAGAAAACACAAAACGCGATAAATTCTATTGTTTCACTGTAATAAAAGTTAAAAACTTCGTAAAAGAAAAGTTTTAACTTGTGAAAAGTTTTCGACTTGTTATCTCTTTTACTTGTTACTTGTTACCGTTTTACTTTACTGTTTACTTGTTTGATCTCTTTTAAGCTTATTACTGTCAACTTTTAAAAGTCTAATAAATAACCGCTTTGCTTTTTTAAAGTTCAGGGCATTCAGGTTCTTTTATATGAATCATTACAAACTTCACAATTTCGTGTTAGTAAAACAAAACATATTTATTCTTTCAAGGGATTAAAAAAAAGTGAGAAATAAATTTCATTACGTTTCTTAAAATTTAAGTATGATTTAGGTTGTAAAGAATACAGTTCAATTTTTTTTTTCACTTGACTATATTTACTTATAAATAATTAAAAAATATAAAATAATAAGATAATATTAATATAATTAGATTTATGTTAAATAAGTCAATTAGATAATTCAATTATTTTAAAGATTTAAATTTAATTAAGTTTATTTCATTTTTAATAAAATTATATTTTACTTTATTTCCATTTTTTTATTATTGTGAGACGAGGAATACTTATTCCCAAAGAAAAGTTGTTAGAAATATATTTAGAGCTTCCATCCATCATTTCATAAAGACAGATGATTTCTATCAGAAAACACCAGAACTATATTAAGCATATCAAATTTCCCTCAATAAGATTTTTATTCTCTCAAAAAGTTTATTATTTATTAGTCAACATCTCAGATATGGTTTATATTGAAAAGAATATATAAAGAAAGAATATATATATAATTTATGGTTCGCCTTCTTTGCCATCAAGGTATGAAATACCTTTTAAAAATTATGTAATGCGTTCAAGTTTTAAGTCATTTCTCTGATGACAGAAAATGCCCAAGAATGTTGGCCTCTGCACCATTCTTCTAAATTGACAACATAGTTAGATGATAAACAATGTATTTCATTTGTATCCACAAGGATGACTTCATGACCTTGAACAAAAAAAATATCCCATTCATATTATAAAAAAATCCTTTCCAAATAATCCAAACCATGCATGAAATCCTTTTTTTTCCCAAAGCCACTTTTTTTTGGATCCAAAAGCCACTTTTCCCCATTCATTCATTAACCACTTTCATCCCTCAGATAAAGCATGCGTTTCAAGACTTGAAGCAAATTTCTTCGTACAATTGAAATCTGCAATTTCTGTGTAACACAGAATAATTTTTAAGTTCTGCAATTTTTTGGTAAATATTTCAATAATACAATGATTCATATACTGGTATTTTTAATTATTCTGCTACTGGATATTTTTAATAATTTTTAAAACTGATGAGATGACATACTCCAAAATTTCATGGAAGGTATTTTGTTTTGCCAATGCATAATTGTACCCAATTTTTTGACCAAGTAATAACGCACATACCTACCACACAGAAGGGCTATGATTTGAATCTGCTGGAAATGCTCAATGCCATTATTGATGTTAGAAGGACGATTGTGATAACATACATAAATGTCTCGCATCAACTGTCAATCTCCTTTTATGGAACTTTCCGAATAATGTGCTCTCCTCATAACTCTAAAGGATCTCCCGGAATGCAATTCCTCTTTTCAATATCTATTGTTGAGCTGTTTGTGTACGAAACAAGGGCTGCATACAGATATAAGATGAACATGAGACCAACCGATGCCCGTACAAAAATAGATGTTTGTATAAAGGAAATTACATAGCTTCAGTTATAAATAAGAAGTCATTTTTTTCTTTAGCATCGGCGGGCTTCATGTACTTTTAGGGGTAACAACCCCACATTTGCGTATCATATGGGAGAAAACCCGGAAAACACCCACCAGATAGTCTTACTCACGAGGCAAGATACTGAACATCACAAACGCCATCGAACCTCCTCGGTTTTGAAACAGTGTCTGCAATGATGACACCAGTGGATTGAACCTCAGCCCTTATGCTCACCAGTGGCACATATTGCCACTGAGCCCCGAGTCAGGCACAAAAACTTATGAATCATTATATTTTTGAAAATTCCTAGTTTTAAAAATGAATTTCATAATTTACAAATTTGAATATTGATTTGCATTAAAATTCGCAGTTTTTTTTTATGTTTGGCGTTTTAATATTATTAATTAGCCAACTTATTAAAAAAAGTTCTGGCCTGAATGGCCGAGTGACTAGCGCTCTGGCGCTCGGTACCACAGGTTTCGGGTTCGAGTCCCGGAGGTGCCATGGTTGTTTGTAGTGGTTCGGAATCCACTTTAAAAAAGTAGGTCCCGGTCTAATAAGATAGTAGTGCGTTGCGGGGGCATTGTTACTCCGCGTCCGTGGCTTATCTTCAAGTGACACGCGCCCCCTGGGTAATGCAAAGTGAGTACGTCTGTGCAGTACTTGCCTTAAGGCCTCCAACACCAAGGTGTCTGTGTTTGCCAGCTGCATTAGAAAGAAAAAAAAAATTTAAAAAAGTTATCTACTATTAATGAATTAATTTAAGATTATTTATTTAAATATTGTTATTTATACTAATATTATTTATTTAAATATTGTTACCTATTCTTATGCCATCGATTCTCCTCGTTTTTAGAAGCACTGTCTATAAAAATGCTGAAAGCTGATTGAATCTCAACTCTAATACTGATCAGCGCGCACGTTACCACTGAGTCACGAGTCGGCCGTAGTAACCCATTGAGAGCCAATGGTTTACCCTTATTTGTTATACAAATCTTTGTATTTTTTCCTACTAAAAAAAAAAAAAAAGTCAAATATACCGAGTTATGCTAAATAATCACGCGATCTCGCTTTTGATCGCATGCATTTTTTATGTCGAAGTTATGAGCCTTTTTTTCCCTATTTTATAAGCCCATTGAATTATGGAGGAAAAATTTATTTAAATTATTATTTGCTCAAGCAAATATTTGTCACATTTACTTAAAAACTTCAATTTTCAGAAGTAATACACAAATGAAAATGAATCCCGAATTCTCAACAAGGCAAATATGAAAGATTTCATTACATAAATATTTTAAATTATCTTTCATAAAATAATTTCGACAAAGTATGGAGTATGTTTTTTTAGTGATTAAATACGAAAAATTAAATAATAATAAAAATTAAATAAAAGTTATCTTAATAGTTTTTAAAAAATTATTATTCAACTATGAAAGAATATTTTCTGAAATATTATACCGAGGCGAAATAACTTTCGACTGCCTTCAAAGAGTTTTGTTTACTGTCAAGTAAATGACATTCATTGTAATATGGAATTCATTAGCGAATAAGTTCGAAAACAAGCGTTGTTTATCTGGGACATTGTGATTGATTAATTATTGCAATCGAAATGACTTGAAAACAACTCTGAGACTTTAAAAATGACAATTAGATAGAAACAAAAATAAATCAACTGTGTTCGATACAAATTTTTAAAAAAATCCGAAATATGACATAAATTATACATCTGTAAATATTTTGTAACCCTAAAATATTTTAATTGACCACTTATAGTATGAAAACTTTTCTAATTTTCTATATCATTCTTTAATTTTATGACGATCTCCCTTAATTTTTAATCCGCCCCTCAATTTTTGATTTAATATGAAGGGAAATTCCCATATTATAGAAATTCCCATACGGGGATTATCCTCCACATTAAAGAAAATAATGTTGCAAGAAGGATCTATATTACGTGAATTGTTTTAGAAATGCTTATAGTGTTTATGCTTATTAGAATGATTCAAATTTCAATAAAATCAGGAAAACATTATCCCCATATGGGGATACTAAGAATAAGAAATCCCCATATGGGATTATTCTCCATATTAAAACAAATAATGTTACGAGAGTGCAAATAATGTTTGAAGAATTATCCGTATTATGTGAATTGTTCAGAAAAGTTTATAGCAAAATGAATCAAATTTTAATAAAACCAGGAATACATTATCCCCATATGGGGATTATCCTCCATATTAAAGCAAATAATTTTACAAGAGTGAAAATAATGTTAAAAGAATGATCTGTATTATGTGAGTTGTTTAGAAATGCTTATAGCAAAATTATTCAAATTTTAATCAAACCTAGAATACATTAATTGAAAGTGGGTATCATTAAGTAGGAAACAGTTAAATTCTCATAAATTTATAATTAATTAAATTTACCTAATTGAAATTAACATTATTTTGAAATAAAATATGTTAGATATGGAAAAAGTCATAATTATTTTTTTGCATAAAATTTTTTTGCATAAATTCTCGAAGTTAAATAACGATTGTATAAGAGAAACGATAGGGTTTCGCGTTACACAGTGGAAATTTGCCTAGATAGAGGAAAAAGGAGCTGAAATTAAAAAAATTAGTTTTCTGGATTTTATTCCTCATGGCACCAAATTTGGGTCAATAACTCATAAAAGTTGTTTGCTTGTTTGTTTGTGACAAAAATAAATGGGACACGAGGCTCACCAATGTAAAAAAAAAAAGAGATTTGTATTAAAATGAAAAATAATAATAATAATTATCTGAATTATATGATTATTATAAATATTATGATTATTTATATTTTCATTTCATTTACAATTGAATGTCCTTTTATTTTCATTTCATTCACAATTATATTGTGCACATGTAATGTTTATGCAACTTTTCTAAACCCTAGTGTAGTTATAGGGTGCCTGATGGCCGAGTGACTAGCGCTTTGATACTCGGTGCCACAGGTTTCGAGTTCCTGTCCTGCCGATGCAATGAATGTTTGTAGTGGTTCGGAATCCACTTTAAATTGTAGGTTCCGTTCTGATATGACTGTTGGGCTTAGAGCTGCCAACCCTACCCCGTAAAATGAACACATGTCCTGTTTCAGAATCTGCCTGTGCAGACAGCCTTGCCCATCATGGACTATAGTGTCAAGGATCTAGTAAGATTTCTATAAAAAAACATACGGAATTGAAAAATTTCGTTAATTCAGACAAATTGAACTCTATAATCGTGGTTCGGAACCCATCTTAAACTGTAGGTACCGATCTAATATGACGGCTGGTCGTAGGGTTGACGACCCTATCGTGTAAAAAGAAAACATCTTCTGTCTCGAAATTCGCCAGTAGATAGACGGCCTTGGCCACCATGGGGCTGTTGCACTAATGAAGAGCAAGTGTAGTTATATAATAAAAACTTTTCAAAAATTCGTTAGAAAAACTTATTTATATTTCTGGATGGGAAATAAAAGTCCCTTTTTAATTAAATGTTAAATTTGAATGCTAAACCTAATGTCACGTTTTGAAGTTTTTGAGAAAATTATCAAAATTTCTTGATTTGAACCAATAAATTAAACTTATCACTTTTAGATCTCTTGAAAATCAAAAGGCGTTGGCCCAAAGAGGTGGTCGTTATGGAAAAAGCGGTCTATCTTAATCAGTATTTCTTCTATGCCTTAAACACTAACTGAAAACTGTACAGATTTTGAATACCAACTACCAGTATAAAGTCATTAAAATTTTAATAAAAGATCAAATTTTCATAGAATCTTATGTCGTTATACATAAAAAAGTCTCCAGATTTTTATCTGTTTTATTTTACAATTTTGGAGTTGCTAATGTTTAAAAATCAAATCTTTTGAAGTGACATTGAACCTGATAAACCACAACCCTCGTGCTACCTCTAGAATTTCTGATGATATCTAAGCCCACACATATCACCAGCTACAGTATTCTGGTTTGCCAAGAAAGGAGATATCTTATTAATCATTCTTTTTTGCTGAGGATGATTTGCTATCCGTACCAGCAACTTCCAAGATAAAATAAATTCTTCATAACAGCTAATTCTTTTGTTTCTGCTACATAATGTTTTTGCGTCAAGTTGTTCAGATTTTGTTACTTTATAAGGATTTCATTACAATTTTTTATTTATTTCTTTGGTTGGCTGATAGTCATCAGAAAGAAAAAACGCATTTTGAATGATTTTGAAAATATTTATCATTTTGATTTCTTATTATGCTATCTTCGATGTAATTCGTTTCCTTTTGTGTCTCATTCTGTGTGTATAAGAATATGTGTTTTTGTATGTTTTTGTATTTTTATTTTTTAATCGTTATGCCACTTAATATGTCTAAAAAAAATCCACCAACGAATAATAAAATAAGGACATTGCCTTTCTGAAGAAATTTTAGAGTATTGCATTTGTGTGTCATAAGTTAGGAAATTCGGAATATTTCCACCAACACCCCGATTATCGATGCAAGACGTTTTACACGGGTTGTCACAGTCGCTATAGAGTCTCCTTGTTTCTGGAAGCAATGCGCTTAAAAACCTAAAATTTTATTATTATAGCCTATTAAATTTTTTCCTATGTACTGAATTCACATTTTTTTGTATTATATTTATTTGATAACAAAAATATTGAAATTCAGTGAATTAATACAAATTTTGTAACACTTTCGATATTTTTTGATTTAATAAAAATATATTTTTATTACACACACAAAACTGTAATTGTAAGTACAGTGCTTGTTCTTTTTTATCCTTTTTCTTCCTTGAAACTTTTTCAGGAACAAATTAATGGAATTTATATCTTCCTTCCCTCAAGGTCTGCCCTACAGGCTCTTAATAAAGGTTCCTCAAGTATGAACATCATACCTTTTTTAGAACAAAACGACTGCTTGTACAGAATGTATATCCTGCAATGGATCCCTGCTTATGTGAATTTGGAATTTAATGAAAATGCAGATTCTTTGATGAAGAATGCCAAAAGTCTCGATTATACTGCCATCCCTATTTTCCTTGCAGATGTTAATAGAGAGTTTTTGCATACCGTACGTTAGTTACCGTAGGACGTCCGTTAGCTTTTTCTCCCTAGCGCGCATGCTCATAGGAAACTGAGCATGCGCGCTAGGGAGAAAAATCTAACGGACGTCCTACGGTAACTAACGTACGGTATGCAAAAACTCTCTATTGTCTTGGCAAAATCTAAACTTATGATTCCTTCTAAGATCAAAACTAAATATCAAATTATAGAACAGCTACTACTCGCACTATTAATGATAAATCACCACAAAAATATGAAAATTTCTGTTGATGGTGTTAGAAAATACCAAAAATGTGGCAACTGTCCTGATGTCGAGCTTGTTACTCATCATCTCTTTTGATTGCCCAACTATTGCAGCCGCTATGCATTGTTAGGATCATCCCTCAGAAGAAGATTTATGCTCTGAGATGGAAATCAACATAGCCAATATTATTCGGCAGCACCACGATATTTGATTTTCTTGTACTCTTCAGGGAATACGACAATAACAACAACAACTTTTGCAGGAAACTATTTTGTTGTATCAAAAACCCTTACTTAATATTCACGAGTGATACTACGCAGCAAACATATTATGGGGAAAAAAACTTGCAGATTTATGTTTTGGATATTTTCTTCCGGTTTCTATAAAACATTTCTCTAGTTAAGGAAAAAAATACTGTTTTAGTTTCCGTCATAATGTTATGAAAATCATGTAACTTGATTCATAATAAATGAAGTCGTGTGTGTTGAATTATTTTAAAAGCAAATTGTAAGCATCATTTGTCATTTTGCATAAGAAACATAGCTTCAGAATTTCTTTAAAGGGAAGTCTAATTAACATGCATTCAAGAGGTAAATAAGAAATTCACCATTTTTTTTAAAATTTAGTTTCTTTTAATTTACGAGTCAAATTATCTACTTAATTCAACTGTTTTGAATAATTGGAAGTTCTATTAATTATTAAGAAATTAGATAAAGAAGTGGTGTAAGTCCATGTTTGACAAAACAAGAAATTAATGCAATCTTCTAGGAGCTTTTCATCTATAAACATCTCCCAAAAATACTTCAAAATTTTCTTCATTTTGTCAATATAAATTTACGTAATTAATAAAATCACAAATATAATTATTTTAAAGGGGTGTGAGTCCATTTTCTGTAAATACATAATATCTAGTTCAATAATTATCGACATAATTTCTCTACTTCATATTTTTAAGCGTGGAAACATTGTTGAGGTATATAAACATGTTAGTTCACTCTCTGGAATTTTGTTGTTTGCATCTGAATCATTGCCAGAGAGCTAGAGTTGAAAGCTCTATTAGTAGGGTGCTCTATTTGTTCACCATATGCAAAGCTGTATAAAACTTCATTTGATGAAAATTCGGAGTTTAAAACACTAGATTTATTACCCAGTCGAGGAAGCCCACGGAAATTTGAAAATATAATACTAGAAACTTTTATGTTATCAAGACAGGTCCATCACATCCGAAAAATTCAACGACATGATGGAACTATTACCTTATAATCCTCCAAAACATCATGACTATTTTCAAAAGCTTTGTCATAATGATAAAAAATAAAAATGACATATATTAATATAAAGTTGCAATGAAAGCAATTAATATGATATTACCTGAAGAAATATTGAAATAAAACCTTTTTATTTATTTATTTTTTTTTGACACATTTAATAATAATGTCATAAAAAAGGGTTTGATTCAATTGAAATCCCATATTTAATATTTTATAAATATATGATTTTTCACATTTTCGAAAGTGGTGTAAGATCATTTGAGATCATCAAAAATATAAATTTCTTTTAACTAATGTTTTAAAAACGATCACATTATAAACTTAAATTAATTTAATATTTAAAAAACATAAAATGAGCGTATTTACATATACCAATATTTTTCAAGCCATTCAAATATAAATCCCTAAATATCTGCATATACAATTTAAAATGGACTTACATCACTTTTTCAAATACTTACGAAAAATATGGTAGCTTATAATCGTGTTTAAAGAAGTTTAAAGACAAAAACCATTGAATAAACAAAGGATTACGTAGTGGAATCTTCTGATAAAAGCGAAAATGAATCTAAAGAAGCAACAGACATCTTTGAAAGCTTGAAAAGTTTTCACAAAATTGAAATTTGTTGAAAGTTGGTATTTAGCATATTGAACTTCTTGACAATTCGAAATAGATGACCACGATAAATCCGTATGTTGAAAAATATTCCATTGGATTACTAAAGAAGGCCAGGAGACCAAACTATATCACATTAAAGAAGTTTAAAGACAAAAACGTTGAATGAACAAAGGATAAAGGATTAAATAGTGGAATATTCTGATGAAAATGAAAATGAATCTAAAGCGTCTGAGATGTCTGGATGTAGATGACTCCCCATCCTTGTGATATTCTGTGGCTGATATTAAAACGGCTATATATATGCCATATCAGAGACATTTCTTCTACATATCTGTTGTATTTTATCAAAAAATTATTTTGCTAATTTGGAGTATTCATATCAAGAGCAAAGAGAAGTAACTAGAGAAAACGGCTATTCTTATTTTAAAAAAAGTGTTTACGCAATTTGGATTCTCAACTGTCATAAAATGACTAGCATTGAGGATTGTACATAAGAAAATAATAAAGTAAAAAAGGTACATTTAATATATTTTATTAAGCCTAATGCTTTATATTAATTTTATCTTGACATTGTGAAAGAGATTTATATGATCTTTTTTCACAATTTTCTTGAATTTTGAACCGACCATTTGACCCTATTTAAAACATTTACACAGTGCAGATGAGGAAAAAAACGTGATGTGAGGAAAGCGTTGCAAATTAATTACGACAGGAACCATCGGAAATTCGCATAACCTGGGAAAAAAATTCATAACGTTGGGACATAAAACGGAATTTATTGTAATGAAATAATGGGTCAAATTTCATGGAGAAGTCAAGTTTTTGAAGAAAAGAAAAATCTTTTGACTCTTAAATGGTCTTTTTTCGGCCAAAACGAGGCCAAACGAAGATTTTTCTTTAGACCTATAATTTGGGAGAAAGATCACCGTTAAAAGTGGAACAGTTTGTTGATTCCTATTGTATGTCGAAATTAACAAACACGAAGTTGGGGAACAATAATGAAAGACTTTGCGAATTTTCTTCAAAACTGCAGAAATTCGAAACAAGCATTCAGGTGGTAATTGCGTAATATCAATCATCTCTCGAGCGGAATGGGAGCGTTACGAAAACTATTACTACAGCATTCTTTATTCTTGACCATGACACGAAAATTACGAATGTTTGTTTATGTTGTGAAAGATGAATGAATGTGGTGGGAAATTAATCATATTTTTTTGTTATGAAAGGACATTCTTCTAAATACTATGGCAGTAATTTCATAGATTGTTTATGTACATTTTTTTCAAATCATCATGCATCACAAAAAAAGATCTGCTAATAATAACACAAGATATCTTGGAATTCAGGTATATTTCAAAATTATATGAAAAAGGAATCTAAAATAAATAGAAATAACATTTAGACAAACATTATAGAGTGTCGTGGGAAAGGTATCAACTAATAGGGATTTATTATGGGAGAAACCTTGCATAGTTGGTTTTAAATTTCAGTTGCTTTTAAGAGGGCAACTCCTCCAGTTTCTTTGCAGTTACGGCAATTCAATATGAGCAAATTTAGCAACTCTTTAGATGTCCAAATTATTATTGCTAAGCATTTAGTAGCATTTCAAGAGTTATAATAATCCATTTCTGCAGACATGTGATTTCGAATCATCCAAATTACGAACATTTTATCAATATACGGTCCCTTCAATGAACTTCCCAAGCAAATAAATCTAATGATTTTAAATTTAATATTTTTATTGCTAACCATTTAGTAGCATTTCAGGAGTTATAAATAATCAATTTCTCCAGATATACACCTATCAAACCATCCAAATTACGAACATTTTATCAATATACAGTCACTTTAATGAACTCCCCAACCAAAAGAATCTAATCGGATGATTAACTTTTATTGCTAAGCATTTAGTAGGAGGAGTTATAATAATCGCTTTCTGCAGACATACACTTTTCAAATCATCTAAATTACGAACATTTTATCAACATACAGCCACTTCAATGAACTCCCCAAACAAAAGGATCTAACGGCTTTATTAATTTTTATTGCTAAGCATTTAGTAACATTTCTGCAGTTATAATAATCCATTCCTTCAGACATGCACTTTTCAAATCACCCAAATTACGAACATTTTGATAATATACAGTTATTATTTGAAGTGACTGCCCTTCAAATAACTCCCCAAGCAAAAGAATATAACGGCGTTATTTCCGGAGATCTGGATGGTCAAAATGCTGGACTTCTTCTTCTTATACAATGTCAAAAAAAAGACACTGAAAGTACTCTTCAGATGGCCAAAAGACATTCGTTCTCTTGTCAAGCATTAGTAGTATTTCAGGTATTAATTAATTGCTGTAGATTAACCTTTTTCAAATCATCCAAATTGCAAATTTCTTGATATTACACAATCACTTCTATAATTCCCCAACACAAAGAGTATTGTGGTATTTGTTCTGGAGGTCTTGAAAGCCAAGTACTGGGACTTTCTCTCCCAGTACTTGGAGTACTGGGTACCGAGTACTTCTCTCCCTATTAAAGGATATTGATGCAGGCATTGAAAAGAGTTTTTAGATGTTCAAACTAAGTCTTGGTAAGCATTTCATGTGCTACCAAATAATTGCTGTAGTGATGCGCTTTTCAAATCATCCAAATCGAAAAATTTCTTGCTGCTACAAAATCACTTTAATGAATCCCCAAGTCCAAGAGCACAGAAGTGTTATTTCTGGATGCCTGGTAGTGGGCCTTCCTGTTTCGAAAACATCCGGGAAAGAACATTGAAAAGACTTTTCATATATCCAAATGTTATTATAAATTAGAATGTATACATCTTCTGCCTCCCAAATAAAAGAAGCCTTTTTTTATTCGAGATTAGCTTATTGTATATTAGTTTTCTTCAACATTTATACAGAATGTCATGGATAAATGCTAATTAGATATATTGCAAAATTATGTAAAAAAATACTTGAAGAAATAAAATGTTTTTACGAACATACAATTTAATTAAAAAATTAATAAATTTTGATGATAAACATTTTCCTACAATTGTCCATAAAACACATAAGCTATTTCCAACAGTATTTTATAATTAACATATTAATGACAAATTGACAATATTAATAATATGTTCATGTCAAATCGACATTAATAATATTATTGTTATTTCATAACAGATGGTCTTTATCAATGGAAAGCATAAGAAAAATAATCTAATTATCAATTTTGATAAAACAAATTCAGCAATACAATATACGGATTAACTGATAACAACGGATTAAAATGAATAAACTGTTTTTCTATTCAATAAATTTGGTGATGATTTATAACAAAATAATTTTTTTAAGTAATCTATTTTCTAGTCTCGTAAAATTGAATAATAGCAGATTGTTTGTTAATGAGTCTTTCTGCTTAAAAAACAACTATTGCATGCAAATTTATTTTTATAAAACAAAATTGAATACAAGGGTATTAACAATCAGACAATGGGAAAAAATTTATTATTCATCAGCTTTGATTTAGGATGTGATAAAAATTAGACGTGAAATTTATTAACTGTGTTTTTAATATATGCTTATTTTCACACGTAAGTTAAACAATGATATACGCAGAGGTTTCAATTTATGAAAAGTATTAACATATTTATCTTTAAGAAGCACAAACCCGAGCCTTGAACAAAATGTTAAAAATATGAAACATATTCATTGATTGTCAACGTGAATACCGTGAAGAATCGCAAATGATAAGCTAAATTCTTTAAAGAGCCAAGTTTAAGCTGAGTCTAAGATATTCCTTTGTATTCTCAACCACTTGGTACAATTTATTAGAATTATTATGATTCGATTTAAGATATACTAATCTTTGAAACCATGGTAGGCCTCGTTTTATTTATGAACTGCCCTGTATGGGCAATGAGAAGGGAGTTCAATGAGGGGAAATCCTTGCCTTCTGAGAGGAGGGCTATTCGTTTGAGGTTATATGGGAGAGAAACCGTTAAACTCCCACCAGGCGGCTTGGCTATCGATGTGAGGTGTTTTATACTAGTTGTATATAATTGTGATGAGTCTCCTTATTTCTTGTAGCAAGGATTGACAGGCCACTAGCGGATCCAAACATGAGTTCTCCTGCTCGCTAGCTGCGCATATTACCACTGGATTGGTTTAGCTTGTCGCTCTACGGTCATTTTGAGCACTCTTTAGGCAATTAGACTGGTGCTTACAGTTTAACGTATAATCCGAACCACTACTACTACTACTACTGAACAAACAACCCTGCTACCGCCAGGTTTAGAACCAGAAGCCTATGTTACCAAAGACCAGAGCGCTAGCCAATTGGCCATCAGGTCGCCCCATTGTTACTGGAAAACGAGTTGGTCTTTAATCTACATTTAACATTCTTAATGCTTTTCATTCCAATAATAAGAATAGTTGAAATTTTGGAGCAGTAGCAACATTAGCAGTGTTATGTGTAAGAGGGTTAAAATTCGAATCAACTGGCTAAATTAGTTATAATCACCTCTTTCAGAAATAAAGAGACTCGATGATGACTTGTGACAGCACATCTTCTTCGAAAGTCAGACCGCTTAATATGAGTTTTATAGGTTTTCTTCATGCATCACATAAATTCCGGGAAGCTACGCCTAAAATTTCTACCTTCTGTTGTTATAGGACACGAGGTCCACTAATCCACAACTAAAAAAACTAACACAGGAAGATAAAGCCGAGTCCAGATTTGAAACATTTCGCCCGTCCCTTGGCTTTGAAATTTGAACTCGATAAACAACCCCTTATCTACCCTTGCATGCCTTCTGTCGTATTTTGAAAGGTCGTAAAGCATTTTATGCGTAACCAAAACCGACTCTAGGTCGAGCGGAATTTCTCCTTTTCAATCAGCCGGCATACAAAATCTATACCTTTTAACTTCTGAAAAGATACATATAAGTTTCTGGTTTGGTGAGAGGCGTTCAAAACTTTCGGACGAAATATATACGAAACGAGAGGCGAAACATATGCTCTTCTGTTTCTTGACGGCTTGCGGAAAAAAGTTATTGCTAGTCCTGGTGTCGTTTTTTGGTTCTGGATCAAAGGATTTACGATCTTCCTCATAAGTCTGAAGGGTCGCTCCCTTCAGACTTATGAGGAAGTCTTCCTGCCTGAACTTCAGGTGTACTGCATTCAGACATATGAAAGAGTAAGGGAGGTAATGGGGTACGGAAAGGGGCATAACGTTTGTTAAGAGAGATAAGGACATCTGTGTGAGCATTTCTCTTTGTCATTTGTATAGCTTTGTATACGTTTCTCGTGTTTTCTCTTGTAGGGTACCCAAATTCAGCGCAATTAGCTCTAGAAGTCCTCTGAAAAGGCAATGGCCTACTTTCCCCTTCACTCGTCAAGGACAGTTCATGTAATACTACAGGGTTTTAGGAAAAAAAATTGGGACAAAAATTGAGATATAAATGCAGATAATTTGGATTATGATAATAAAAGGAAATATAAACAAACAAAAATCAACAATTCAGTTGCAAAACGTGAAGGTCCTTCGAATGATTGATGAATATCACTAAAAATTAATTCATATAAAACTAATACAAAGGCTGGGTATAAAATATTTCTAGTTACAAAATATGTCCTCTACAACAAAGATTTATTTCCGTACATTGGGAATGTAAACATTCCTTTACGATTAACATTTTACTACTTTCTTATACTAATAATATTTCCTTATAATGATACCATATTTCCTTACTATGATAATGTTTCTAATACATCATTCTAAGGAAACATCACTATTGTATTAGTCTAAAACTATTTAAAAATAATAATTGTGCAGATATCAATGGAAAAAAAATAGATTATCTCATTGTTTTTGTTGAAAAAATTGTTTTCTATTAGACTTCTTGAGGAAAACAATGAAAGATTTAATTTATTTCAATGTTAGACTCTCAAATTTATTTCAAAATTATGCTTGATTTACAAGATTCCGAAACTTAAAGTAAAGAAAACATTTTTGTATTCGATTTCGTATGTGATTTTCTGAAATTAATAAATAATTATTTTCAATAATTTTGTAATATTTTCAATGTTATCTCTTATCCATTATTAAATAACACTGAGACAAAAAAGTTTTTTTTATTGAACAGTAAAAATAAGCATTTACAAAGTAGAATCTATGTTAATTGAAAATTAAACTATGGTATGAAAGACGTTAAGTATTAATATAAGCACTGAATAGTTAAAAAAGCCCACGAATGAGATTAGTAAATAAATTAATATCATTGTTAGATCACAGTAAAATTTAGAGCTTTCTATATCTACTAAAAATTTCATCACTGAAAAGTTAATATAGTTTAATATTTCTTTTAAGCTTGGAGTGCATTAGATATGTGACCTAAGATTTGACAGTCGAATCTAAACCGAAAGTTCTGTTGTTGTTTCTTAATCCACTTGGTAGACAGCAACATGTAGACAAAGTCGAAGAATCCTTCGAAAGTAGAAAAAGGGGAGGGGATAGCTTCTGTTATCAAAGTTTTTAGTTGGTTTGTAGCTCTACGGTCATCTTGTACACACGATGGCTAAACAGACAGGGACCAACAGTTTAAAGTAGATTCCAAACCACTTACAATCCTTCATGCCACTTCCAGGATTCTAACCTGAAGCCTGTGACGCCAGCCACTTGGCCATCAGGCCGATCTGTTGTGATGGAGCACCCGTAAGTAGAAGTCTCACTTGACGCAGTGACGCTGAATTTTTACGGGGTAGTATAGTCAGCCCTACTCCCGTTGTCAACAATCATAATAGACCGGGACCTAGGGCTTAAAGTGGACAAACATCTATTATACCGTCGGCGCTCGAATCCGAAACCTGTAGCACCAAGTGTCAGAGTGCTAGTGGGCATTCTGCTTTCGGCCACCAGGCCCAAACCGAAAAGTTCTCATTTCTATTACCTAATAGGTACAACAAATCAGTTGGCTGAAAAGCTCTTCCATTGGGATGGAAAAAGGAGAGAATAAACTTACGGCCCCCTTATACTACTGTCCGGAAATGGTTGTTTCAAATTGTTGCTGTAATGTGGGAATATTGCTCAACTTGTTATCCAGCAGTAGATCGCAGAAGTATTCGGGATCTGGTAGTGTCCGTTGGAGTTACTGCTTTAGAAAAAAGACTCGATGTAGATTATGATAACGTGTGTAAAAGGTCTCATTGAGAGTCCAGATTTCTGATGGAAGTTTTCCATGTTTTCTCCCAAAGGGCACGCAAATACGGGAAAGTTACACGTAAAAAACCTCCCGGAAGGTAATGTCATTCTTTCATGACGTAAAACATATATGCAATACAAAGCATGACAGATTAACACATAAACATGTAAGTAACTCATGATTTATTACATAATTATGCGGGAAAGTTACACATAAAGATTTCCCCAAAGGTAATGTGCTCTCCTCACCATCCGTCGGTGAGCGGGTTGTAAACATAAGTGGAATATGAGTCTCACTGATATTTAATAAAAAAAACAATGCCGTATATCAGACCACTTGGGTAATTTCGAATCCTCCATTTGAATAAAAACCTTATGAAAAGTGTCCATTTTTCCTTTCTTTAACAAGACGATTTAAATAATATATAATAAACGCATTCCTGTTTATGTCTTAATCTGTCATGTTATGTCTTTCGTAGAAGTTTAACATCAACATGTAAATTCATTTCTTCTACGCCATTGGGATCTCACATCCCTTGCGTTAGATATTTTAATTTTGTATGGGAAAAATTTCACTATAGTTATAGATTCTTAAGTGCTTTTAAAAAGATTTATTATTAAATTCATCAAAATTTGCAATACCGACGCCTGATAAATGCAAATCGTTGACAAAAAAATTGCAGATTGTTACATTAGATTCCTGAATTAGTTTTAATGAAAGAGAAGAGTATCACATGTGGGCATTTCATTAATGTAAGGATTAATATACTAGCATTACTAAAAAAGTCATGAATGGTCTGTTAAAGCAAATAATATATTAATTTAATATCAATATTGTAAATGACTGGATTTTGATTTATACATTCTATGATGTTAAATGCTTCTAGTGCATAGATTTTTATAAATGAAATTGTTGAAAATTTGAATCATTTGAGATCATGTGAGATGATCGATTTCAATGATAAAAAGCAATCAGTACATTGCTAAACACTTGTAAAGGAATACATTACCTGGCAGCCAAATCTAATCTACTTCAAACAGTAGGAAAAAGGTTAGTATCTTTTAAAGTGGAAGTAAGACTGGAGTGGAATAAATTGTACAAAGAAAGGCTAAAATGTTATTGTATCTCAATGACAGTAGATTTGCCACCAAGGTAGTTGCTATGTTGAAGATTCAACATTACCCAGGATGCACCAAGGGAAACAGTTATACCGCACTCATTTAGTGCCCTCAAAAATTGAAACGAACATGGGTTAACCATTACACTAACCATATATGGTGAGATTACTAACCATTACACTAACCATCTATTGTTAGATTATTAACCATTACACTAACCTTCTATGGTTAAATTACTAACCATTACACTAACCGTCTATGGTTAGATTATTAACCATTACACTAACCATCTATGGTCAGATAACTAACCATTTCACTAACCATCTATGGTTAGATTACTCTTAGGATATTCGTCTCGCACTGCAGCACCCAGAGGATTAGAACAATACACATATAATGCTAATCGTTGTTTAAAAAATTTTAAATTAGCATAAAATATATATCTTTTATAAGACTAACTATTTCATAGATAAAATTTTGCATTAAATTGATAAAAGATTTTTTTTACTCTATTATATAAATAATTTATGAAACAACAGTAATAGAATTTATGTAAGGTCATTAAAAAGTCTTATTTTGCATTTTTATCAGTTGAAATTATTTTTATGTTCTTTGTTAATTAGGAGTATATCTATTCGCAAAAGCCAGTATTCATTATTTTGGACATTTTAAAAGATCTTTTCTTTATAAAAATGACTTTACGTCCTATTTCGTATTCTCTATAAGAACTAAATTTTGATAAAGATGGTTAAAAAACAAAGGTTAACGTCTAAAGAGGCTGGGATCTGATCATATGATGTGTCATAGCCCTGTTTTAATCTTCTGCAGAAACTTTATCACCCAACTACCAAGACGCCAGTGGAATTACCGCTGCTACTCCTACTCATCTACGTATGAACGAAATAAAAATGGCTTGTTATCTAGACTTGATTCGCACGATTACTTTCTTTTGTCTGTCAAATGTTTTCCCCGTCGGATTGGATTTCGCATTTCTAAATAAGGTTCAGTTAATTTCTTCAGACTTACATTGCCACAGGTGGGTTGTTGACGTGATTGTAATTAATTTTACAGCTCCAAACACAGTAATTATGTGTCATATCTTACTAAAAATTAACATGTTTTGTAAATAGTTCAAGAGGGCCTGATGTCCGAGACACTGAAATCTGAAAAAATAAACAGACAATAAATGCAAATCGGCCTAATATATATATACTCATGTTTGTGAAAATTGCAACACCATGAAGGAATCGTCATAATTGAATGAAATTTGATAAACAGCTGAGTGGTAGTGGTACAAATAAATGATTAAATGTTCAAAGCAAACAAACAATAACAAGAGATCGGAATCAGTATTTTGTGTAGGCACCACACGCCGCAATAAGTGCTGCTACACGACGTGGCATGGAGTCAAACAAATTTTGAATATCTGCCTGAGGAAGAGTATTCCATATTGTTTGTATGTGCACCCAAAGTTCGTCTGCAGAAGGACGAGCTAGGACGAGGATCACGAGCTAGACGCCGACCAACGAAATCCCACACATGTTCAATCGGTGACATATCCGGGGAATACGCAGGCCAAGGAAGAAGCTGCACCTGCCGCGTTGCAAAGAAGGATTGAACTGTCCTAGCGTTATGAGGGCGAGCATTGTCCTGTTGAAATACAGCACCTGGAAAGCTTTGAAGGAAGGGAAATGCTTGGGGCTGTAGAACTTCACTGATGTACCGGTTGCTGTTCAGATTGCCCACAATTCTTAGCAATTGAGATCGTCCACGATATGCTATGGCACCCCAGACCATAACTCCGGGTGTTCGTCCACTGTGGCGTTCGATAATGCACTCCGGAAGGTGGCGTTCACCGGCATAGCGTCTGACACGAATGCGGCCATCATGGTACCACAAATTAAAGCGGGATTCGTCAGAAAACACGACATGCTGCCAATCAGCACACCAGTCTCTATGCTGAGTGGCCCATTGTAGCCGCAGGCGGCGATGGTTTAGCGTGAGAGGGATCCTTTATAAAGGAGTCCTTGCGCGCAGTCCACGCTGCAGCAGACGTCTACGAATTGATGAAGCACACAATGAAACACATGTAGCTATTGACCACTGTGCTGCCAATTGTCTAGAGGAAGCTGTACGGTCCGTCAGCGCCATGCGGACCAGGTGTCTATCATCGCGAGCCGACGTCACATTTCGGGGTCCACTCCCGGATTTCCGAGTTGTCCGACACTCGTCCATCCACTGCTTCCAAAGATGCATCACTGTGCTGCTGTTATGCTGCACACGAGCGGCTACTGCACGATAAGACAATCCAGCTTCACGAAGGCCGATGATTCTCCCCCGTTCAAACTCTGTAAGTTGTTCAAATCTCGCTCTCTTTCGTCGAAGAGGCATAAGTAACGATTGAGCTAACGTTTACCACTAGCAGATAACCACCGATAACCATACACGCCTCACTACAGCCGTCTATTTATTCGGATCCCTCCGCCGTTCAGAGGGCGCTGCTCAGCATACGCATGCGCTACGGATTTGAAATTCTAATCATTTGTATATCATGCGCTAATTTGCTAAATTTCAGCTCACTCGCGTAAGTTCTTCATGGTGTTGCAATTTTCACAAACATGTTTATATATATATATATATGTGTGTGTGTGTGTGTGTGTGTGTGTGTGTATGTATATAAGCTCTAAGGAAATTAATTAGAAAAACGAGCATTTTGCACAACAAAATCAACAATTAACACATAGCTAGAAGCCAATTGTATAAAAAAATCATCTTTGCATTCGCAGTACAAAAACCCTAAAGTGCATCTCTTGTGGACTTCTCTGGTAAAGAAAAAAAGAAATTGTACGTAATTCGAAGTGCGTATAAGCAGCAAAAAGGAAACTGAAAATTATTAGAGAAAAAAATATCAAAATGTTAGACGACTAGATCTGAATTGGCAGAACAAAAAAAGAACACAATAATTTATACAAAATGCACAATAACAGGGAGTAAAACATGTTGTCCAGGAAATTCAGAAAGAAAACCAGAAAGAAATTAGTAAGACCGGAAAAAAAAAAAAAAAAAAAAAAAAAAAAAAAAGTAAACCCTAAAAAAATTTATATACTGCATGAGGTTAGCTTTAATAAATGTGTACATTCAGGATATTATAAAACATTCTATTTATGCTCGCTAGATAACTGGATCCAAGTCAAAGGCATAGCTAGCGTCGTATTCCGATAACATTCAATAAACAAAATAACCTTCCACACAGAATCGGTAAGCTAAAGGATCGATTCGTTAGTGTAACATGTTTTATATAGAAAAATCGAGTCAAGTGTCAGAACCCCTTTTTAGTATTTTGATAAAGATTAATCGAGTGATTGATTGACCTACTATGATCAATAATTTGTATACCTGTCGCATCTGAGTGGAATGATTCATTGCCCGCTGCAGCGGTTCTTGTTAAATAGCAGCATGGGAAAGTGGAGTAATGGTGTAGAAATTGATGCAGTGAATTTACTATGTGAAAAATGAGCTCCACGATGTTTGATTTTCTTGTACTCTTCAGAGAATACGAGAACAACATTGCATTTATAGGCTGTATGTATGTATATATATATATATATATATATATATATACAGGGATAGAGAGAGAAACAAAGAGAGAGACAGAGAGAAAATTACCCAGAAAATTCAAAAAGTTGCGAAATCGATCTAGAATATTTGCAGAGTTCCATCTAGGAACAAGCACCTAGAGAATTTGACGAATTTTAAAAAGGACCTATAAATTTAGTCAATATCGTCTAGTAATGAAAAAATGTAATGATGTAGATTTATGCCAGTTAACCTTGCATCACACCTCATTGAATAAAAAAAGAACAAATAATTGTGAAAGTATTTACAATATTCCTTGCCATCTCAGTGAAGATACCACGGCTTCTCAGGGGACGGTAGTGCACCCTTTTTAAACCACTTGCCTAATGTATAAATTAATAGCAATTTGAGCGATTAACAGGTGTAAGAATATATTGATGATAATATGGAACGATATCTTAAGCAGCCTATTTGGAGCGCTTTATTTTTCTGTTCTTAGGGGAACTAAGTTCGACGTCCAGCAAATGAGATGAACCAAAGATTTTCGTTACAACATATAAAATTATGAATATAATTATAATTATAATCCATACTTCAGAAAGTTACCAGATGTCCTCATGACAAAATTTTGTTTGAACTGCGATGGCACCACGACATAAATTGATTAACTTAAATGGATATCATTGTACTTCATATTGACAAACGTCAAAAATCGTCAGCAACATTTTTATAACAATTGTCAACCACAGTGAGTGTCAACGATTTTTCCCGTTCAGAAGAAAAATGAATGTTTCATTTTTAAATTTAATTCAATACAATCTGTTAATCAATATTAATTGTAAAAATAAAAAAAAATAAAAAAACTGGTTTTATATTAACATCACGAAAAGAATATGTAGGATTACTTCATTTTTCATTCTTTTACACCATGTATAATCTTAGGTTAATTATTTATATTAATTTTAGAATTTCCCTATAAAAGGATAGATAATATGAAATACATGTAAATAAATAATTTTATTTTTGTATTATTTAATTTACTAAATAATTCTGACAATTTCTTTAAGAAAATGTTTATCAATAAATAATCTGTTATTAAATAAAAATTAAATATAATGCATCTGTTAGTTGTATTTGCAAGTATTAGATATTTATAAATTTTCTCTTTTTTTTCATTCCTATAAAATAAACGCATTCCATGTTATTTAATAAAGATATAATGAGTAAAATATTATTACTTATTTTATTTAATTAATTCATTTTTATTAATTTTCTAAGAAACTAGTAATATAAAATTTTTTTTTTAAAAGTCAATTCCTACTTTTTTTTCACTATATTGCATAAAGCACTTTATAAATAATTTTCATTAATTTTTTTAAGTTTATCTGGTGCCATCTATTGGTAGATACATGCAACTTAAATATAAAAAAACCTAAAATTAATTAATTAAATTTAATTAATGAATTAATATCTGAAAAAACTGCATTAACAACCAGTGTCATCCACTGCAAGTTCAAAAAAAAATGTATTTGAACTTGAGTGGAAGAATAAAAAGTATTTTATTAACGATTGAAATTGGAACAAGATATATATAGGGAGAGTATGAGCTAATAGAATGAATTGAAAAAAAGAGTATCAGAAAGGGATACTATATATATTAAAATATTTATATATACCGATATATATCAGATTTTTTTTTCTCCTTTTTAAACGACTAGATTATAGAAATATACATATTTTTTTATAAAATTATTTAATAATTAGAGTTTAGATGCTATTTATAAAAATATTTAATAAATATTTTTTTATATTTAATAAACATTTATTTCCTAATCTTACCTTACCCATACCCAAAGAATTAATTCTTTACTGCGGCTGTATGATTTATTCTAACTACAATTTTTTTTCTATGTAAAGTAGGAATTATTTATTCGAACAGAGTTTTGACACAGTACATAGTTTTTAAGATGAATGCGTTTGTCGAAACGTATTCTTTTATGTGAATATGCTATACTAGCTATGTCATCAGGAATTTCTTCAATTTTCTATTATAAATTCATTTTTGATGCTCTTAAATCTATCAGTACTTTTTTACGACTGTCATTGAAAACGCAAGCAAATCAGAAATAACGTAAAGTGAAATAAAACAAAAACGTCTGTAGAATTTTACTTCCGTAACTCAGCGTTTTTTTATTCTTTTTGCGGCTACATGAAGGTCTGGAAGAAATTGCAAATAGCGAGCGGCTTTTTTTTACTGTCTGAATTCAAAATGCAGTTAAAATAAAAAGCAAAATTTTCACAGTTTATCGTTTATCTTTGTCCTTGCCATTTTTTAAAACCATTTTATAGTTTTCATACAGTTTTGAAGTCAATTATCTGAAGAGCCTTTCCCACAGGGCACATTTCTAGTAATCTTTTATTCAATTTAACCCTGCATAGTTTCAGTGGTGTAAGTAAATAAATAAATATCATTTTCGAAGATTTCCAGAAATGAGTTTTATTCTGGAGAACCGGTCCGGTAATATCTTGAATTCGTTGAAACTCACTGATCTAGAAAACGGACCGATGATCTGTTAATATAGGCCAAGGTTTCGATGATAAGGATTTTTTCCAACCATTTTCTCACCTTCTTCCTTTGTGTCGTCCGCTACGGATACAGTTAACGCCTGATTCCAATCCGGTAGATAATGAAGCAAAAGATTCCTCAAGAGGCGTGTCCACCAACAGTTTTTTCCCGTGTCCTTGCCATTATTGTTCCATCGTCTGCTTTTCTTTCGGAGTTCAGAACACAATGTTCTATTTGTATTTATCAAGGACGCCTTTTCCACCAGGTGGTTACGTGACGGACATTGAGTTCTTTAAACTCACCGGAAGTTGCCATTTATCGCTCATCGTTCAAATTAAAGAATGGATTCTTGAGACCTTGCCGCGGCGGACAAAAAAAACAAAACTAACTATTTAGATAATGGTATATTGTGGGTTGGTTGGCAAGATGTTATTATTATTATTATTTACCACAGAATGAGTGATTGATATCGAGAAAGTAGAAAACCTTGGTTTTTGATGTTTAATATAAACACCCATTTAAATTTCAGTTTGTCCATCCTATGATTAGTTTTTTATTATTTATCTTTATTCTTAAATTTATGAGTTCAATTCATTTAATTCTTATTTGAAGCATTTTCTTGTATTATTGCTGCACAGATGTTAGTTGTTTCCTATCAAACTAACAATAACAATACAATAAAATACCAATAGCAATAGCAATACCAGCCTAAATACCAATGAACTCAACACAAACATCGATGTCTTTCGTTAATTTGTTCGGCATCTTTACTACATTTAAAAATTTTATACCGTTTCATACCATACTACAAGAGTGTTTATCCCTTAATTTTGGAAATTTATGTCCAAATGACCATACATGCTATCTAGATATTAAACTCGAATTTGTTCAGAATATAAACTTCTCTTATTGAAAGTCTTCCATAATAAGTGATTAATCTGAATTTAAAACCACTAAGCTGCAGGAGCCTGATGGAAGGCTCATTGGATTTTAGACTAAAGGAAGCTTGGTTTGAAACCTGATTAAGTAATACTAAACCGAAAGTTTCTTCGTATCTATTCTGGAAAAGTGCTAGATAACTTCGTTGCTTCAAAAGAGGTGCGAATTCCTCAGATGACACTGGTAGAGAGATGGTGTTCAATCAAAACTGAGATGAAAACATTTGCTCAGAGTAACAGAATCCTGTGGTACATTCTTCTACGTCAGCTACTACATCCTGTTATTTAGAGGCCAAGACAGTTACCATAAGCTGATCATAACCTTACAATGGATTCCTAGCCACTGTGGAATCCCTGGCAATGGATGTTCTGATCGACTGGCTAAAATCTGGTTGCTCCTTGCCACAGCCATCTTGCTCCAGTCTCTATTATATTGCTTATAATGAGATAAAGCGGAAGATCAACAATGCAATTAAGAATTACTATGTGACGCAGGCCACCGGAAAATCATAGAATGTACTTTTGACTAATCCCCTCCCGGGCAATCTTCCCAGACAAGTGGCGACTGCCAATTTTAGATTCTTGATTTCACATGACTATTTACAGGGTCATTTACACCGCATTGATATTACCCTTCTCCCGACTGCCCTCTGTATTCAGAGGGAAACTTTGTGGATTTTAATTATCTTTTGTCATGGTCTGCTCTTCGTGACAAGTACTTTACAGTGGACAATTTTTGAAACCATGCTGATCTGTACCGGGTTGCTAGAGGAAACTCTGGTCATTAGACTTTTCCTGGGTTTAGAAGAAAAAAAAGTCTGCATGATCTTTCTCCATCTCACTCAGCCAAGGGTAATAGATCGCCATCTGTTGACTGCGAGACCCTTTAGATCTCTTTCGACTGAATCAACCCATCTGGTGGCAGGCCTTTCTCTTCTTTGAGTGCCTTCAGTTGTTGAAAAAGTAACTGTTTTAGTTAGATTTGAGTCGTTATATCTGAAAATGTGTCCAAGCCATTTTGTATAGTACGGCTTGTTATTATAACTTTAACAATATCAGCTTATTTGAATTTGTTGTAAATTTCATGGTTATATTATATTCTGTAGACATCGTGTTGCCTAATATAAAGTGGTACATACTGGGTAAAGTTAAATTTGCTATATATCTGCTAATGAAGTAACAAATGTCCTTAGATCAAAACGCCTAGCATTAGGAAAAAACTTGAGTATATCAAACATTCTATATGAACACAGAGTCTTGATGAAGTCAGAGTCATTCTTCTCTAACACAGAGTCTGGATGAACAAGAGTATATCAAACATTGCCTAGATCTTTGGATAGGATTTCAATATTTTGTTGAGACAGCCCTCTAAATAACTCACTTTATTGTTCGATTGGGAAAATAAATTTTAAAATAAACTCATGTTTGTGAAAATTGCAACACCATGAAGGACTTACGCGAGAAAGTTGACATTTTCGGGAAATGCAAATTAGCGCATGATATGCAAATGATTAGAATTTCAAATCCGTAGCGCATGCGTATGCTGAGCAGCGGCCTCTGAACGGCGGATGGATCCGAATAAATAGACTGCTGTAGCGAGGCGTGTATGGTTATCGATGGTTATCTGCTAGTGGTAAACGTTAGCTCAGTCGTTACTTATGCCTCTTCGGCGAAAGAGAGCGAGATTTGAACAACTTACAGAGTTTGAACGGAGGAGAATCATCGGCATTCGTGAAGCTGGATTGTCTTATCGTGCAGTAGCCGCTCGTGTACAGCGTAACAGTAGCAATGATGTGTCTTTGGAAGCAGTGGACGGACGAGTGTCGGCAAACTCAGAAATCCGGGAGTGGACCCCGAAATGTGACGTCAACTCGCGATGATAGACACCTGGTCCGCATGGCGCTGACGGACCGTACAGCATCCTCTAGACAATTGGCAGCACATTGGTCAATAGCTACAGGTGAGTCATTGTGTGCTTCATCAATTCGTAGACGTCTGCTGCAGCGTAGACTGCGCGCAAGGACTCCTTTATACAGGATAACTCTCACGCTAAACCATCGCCGCCTGCGGCTACAATGGGCTGCTCAGCATAGAGACTGGTGTGCTGATTGGCAGCATGTCGTGTTTTCTGAAGAATCCCGCTTTCATTTGTGGTACCATGATGGCCGCATTCGTGTCAGACGCTATGCCGGTGAACGCCACCTTTCGGACTGCATTATTGAACGCCACAGTGGACGAACACCCGGAGTTATGGTCTGGGGTGCCATAGCATATCATGGAAGATCTCAATTGCTAAGAATTGTGGGCAATCTGAACAGCAACCGGTACATCAGTGAAGTTCTACAGCCCCAAGCTGTTCCCTTCCTTCAAAGCTTGTCAGGCGCTGTATTTCAACAGGACAATGCCCGCCCTCATATCGCTAGGACTGTTCAATCCTTCTTTGCAACGCGGGAGGTGCAGCTTCTTCCTTGGCTTGCGTATTCCCCGGATATGTCGCCGATTGAACATGTGCTGGATTTCGTTGGACGGCGTCTCGCTCGTGATCCTCGTCCTGTTGCTTCTGCAGACGAACTTTGGGTGCGCATACAAACAATATGGAATGCTCTTCCTCAGGCAGACATTCAAAATTTGTTTGACTCCATGCCACGTCGAGTAGCAGCACGTATTGCGGCACGTGGTGGCTACACAAAATACTGATTCCAATCTCTTGTTATTGTTTGTTTGCTTTGAAAATTTAATCATTTATTTGTACCACTACCACTCAATGTGTATTAAATTTCATTCAATTATGACGATTCCTTCATGGTGTTGCAATTTTCACAAACATGAGCTTATGTAAACTTTTTTTTACTAATGCCTTTTAGTTTAAATAATGGCTTAAAATTTTTATTTTTGTTTTATTTCCTTTTTAATAAGGATAACATTATTGAAATCGATCGAATAATAACACCAGTTGTTTGACAACCCGATAAGGTATGCTTATCCATTCAAAAATAACTTGGACTCTTGCTTTCCAATATTTCTGAATAACAAAGTTTAAGTTCTTTATGTTTACACTCCGCTTACCTAGAAATTTAGATGTAGTCTTTCTAGTTAGTTAGTTAATAAATTTTTCTCTCAATAATGAATAGTTTTAAAGTTAACCACTCAGAAAATAATGTTGTTCAGAATTCAATAAATATTGTTCAACAGCAATTTGTTCGGAATCCAATAAATATTGTTCAGAATCCAATAAATATTGTTCAGAATCCAATAAATATTGTTCAACACCAATTTGTTCAGAATACAATAAATATTGTTCAACATCAATTTGTTTAGAAACCAATAAATATTGCTGAAAAACAATTTGTTCAGAATACAATAAATATGAGCAAATCTTGTCTAAAGAAAAAAAGTAATTGAACCAATTAAGGAAAATTAGAACTGGAAAACTATAAAATAGCAGATTTTAGAGTTTTTCTTAATTTTATTAAACATAATATACCTATATTTTTTCATTTCTAATTTTATTATCAATTTAGATTAAAAAATCTGCAGTACTACAGCCATAGCAATGGTTTATTATCAATACCGGAATAAAATTTTAAACATTCACATTTCCTGGGGCGTTAAAATATTCTGCTCAATGATGTAATTTATGTTTTTTGATATTTCTTATGCCAAAGCAGTCCAAGAAAGAAATAATAAACACAAAAGGATATTGAAAATAAAAATGCATTATTATATAACATTGAACTGTCAATCACTATTCAACAAATTCATCTTAAAAATTCAAAGACGTATACATAAAAACTTTTTTTTTTATTTTAAAATACGATTATGTAAAATATTTGAATTGATTAGAATGATTTGAGTATTTGAAGACTGAAAATGATGTTTGGATCTTGCATAATATGCAATTGTGAATGTTCCAATGACAACAAAAAACATAAATTGCTGAGTAAATAGGCGTTTCTACCAATTAAAGAGGAAGTATTGGTTACTATTAAAATTTGAAATCAAAACTTTTCTTTAAAACTGGCACTTGAAGGTGTGAGGGACTGTATCCATATTGCAAATATTGTATGATTGAGTAAAATAAACAAATGCAACACTTGGGAAAATTTCATTGATTGTTAAAATGCGGGGAACACTACACAAAGTACATAATATTAAATTATATACATAATATCTTAGTTATTACATAATATTAAACAATAACATACAATGGTTTTGTCTATTCTTCTTTTTCTGGTTTCCAAATAGAGGATTCGGTATTATTTTTTAAAATAAATTTTTAAGCAATTTTAAAGGAAATCAAATATTATCTCTTACCTTGGGATACTGTGTTTATCAGGTGATCATGATAAAATAATGTTGAATAATGGAATGCAGATCCATAATATTGTAAACGAATAACTGAATTTAGGCAACGTAAAATCTAGAAATAAAGATTCATCGAATGTTAAAGTGTATGGAATAATACTAAAATACATAATATTAAATGTACAATGACAACGATTTTATCTATTCTTTTTTCTTCTTGTTTTTAAGTAGAGAATTCGAAATTATTTTTGAAAAATAAATTTTAAAAATTTTAAAGGAAATCAAGTATTATCTCTTATTTTAAAGTTTATTCCCTAATCAGACAATCATAATAAAAGAATGTTGGATTATCGAATTCAAATCCAAAATGTTGTAAACGAATAAATTAATATAGCCAGCGTAAAATAAAGCATAATGAGATAAGGTTATAAGAAGATAATATAATAAGAAGATAATAAAAAAGAGGATATAATAAGAAGATAATATAAAAGATAATATAATAAGAAGATAATATAAGAGATAATATAATAAGAAAATAAATATAATATTTAGTAGACAATTAAGACAGAGCGTAGTTAATTGACTGTGATAAAAGGCATGTACAGATTTGAGAGAGGAACAAGCAATTTGAAATTGATTAATCTACTCCTATTTTTATAGACCCTTTAATATCATTTTGTTTTGAAAAATAGAGAATGTCGGTATTTCATCAAAATTAAAAGTGCTTTAACATTTTTATATAAGAATTTGTTCCGATAAATACTCAAAATACAAAAAAACAGTGAAAAGAATTGAGTACGAAACAAACATTTGTTTGGTAGATGCCAAAATGATTCATTCAACAAGAAGTTAAAAATTCGAATTTGCAATTGATAACATCCATTCTTCATTACTTCCCATAACTTGATTAGAAATCTACGAGGCCTTACTAGACCTGTAACGGTTTCAAGAAGAGGCCTACTTTCAGTTTCATGGAAACATTTTAATTTTTATTTTAAAACATTAAATATACTTGTACATACAGTCCGTGACTAAATTATAAGTTTTCCCAATTTTTTTGTGATATACCATCAATTAAAGATAATATAAAACAAATCTTTTTATTTCGATTAGTCTAGTTAAGTTGCAATGTTATTACTTTGCTGTGGGAAAATTTTAGTAGGATATTTTAACAACCCCCACCAATCATATGACCTCGTCCATGTAGTAGGAATGCTGGGGCTCTGGGGCGTTTTTCAGTTGCACCTGTGATAAAGATGAGAGTGGTTTTTCTCTGTTTCATTTCTATGATTGTTTAGGAATAGTTTATGTAACAATAAGTGAGATTTTTTTTCTTTAAAAAATAAATAAAGTCGTTTAGTTTTATAACGGTAAAACAAATGATGCAATCTATCGAAAGATAGCAAAAAGGTGTCTTCGGTCAAACTGAAAGAGCTGGTTGAATCGGAAAATTTTTAGTTTAAATTATTGAATCGAAATTTGAATATTTCTAGAAGGTGAAACGACTCAGATTAATTTGTGAGAGGTATCAAGAAAAAGGAAATTAATTAGGGGTGTGTTGTCTCCTAAAAACAGGCAAGATGCTGTAGAAAACTCATATTCACGCTAGGATTATATCGTCTTTTGAAGAAAATTTTTATTGAAAATCGATTTTCCATAGTAAAGCATCAGAGGGAAATGTAAAGCGAGAATTGGTAAAATTGAATTTTAATGCATGCAGACCTGCTCATAAGCCCAAGTTAACCTCATACATAAAATTTAAACTTTTGAAGTGGAAGTAAGACCACCAGGAAAAAGATCTATAATTATGTAAATCTATTATTGTTATTGAAAATTCCTGGCCATTTTTTAGAATCGTGTTGTTGTATTGTTTCCGGCATTATTTCAGCAGTCTTTTTAAAATTTTATCTCTTTATTTCGAGGTTGCTTCAACGATGAAATTATGAGCCACAATGCAATTTGTCCTAAGACAACCTGATGAAAAATACTCTCCAAACTGTATAATATCGATTGTGAAACATCTTATCAAAGTAATGATATGTTTAGGCATTAGTGACAAATATACTGGACGTCTTTAAGTAGTTGATGGTATTAAGCGACAGAACCAGTACAAACAAGTGTTACAAAACATGCTACTACCTCAGTTAAGGGAGTGATTATCATGTCTTCATGATAGGAGTTTCCTAGCATATGAATAGGAGTTTCCTATCATACTTGTACTGTTCATACTGTAAAAGCTTTTTTACAAGAAAAATTCTCTTTATTACCTTCTCTTGGAAATTCATCGGATACAACTCTTATTGAGAATTTGTGGGAGTTTGTAAAGAGTTAACCAGCAAAGTTTCGGTTTTGATTTGCGGTTCTACCGTCATTTTGTGTACACTTTAGGCTAATTAGAAGAGATATACAGTTTAACATGGATTCCGAGCCACTAATAAAACATTCATACCCCTGCCAAAATTCGAACCTTAAGCCTGTAATACCAAAGGCCAGAATGCTAACCATCAGGACGCTAACCAGCAAAGGAGTTGATAACCACAAAAACCACCTTATTGAAAGGATTACTTATATCCACAATCATCAGTAGCAATCAATAATCAAATATCAACAGCATGTTGGAAAAAATATTGGCCCTAAACGCTGAGAAAGTCGGATTAAACGCTGCGAAAGAAAGGCGGCCCGATGAAATATTAAAAAATGTAAGAAAATTACTTATTATTACATTCTTTGTATTTGTTTATAAAAATAATAATAAACTGTGTTTAACATTTAAACTTTTTATTATTCTTAATTATGATTTTATAATAATGTACTTAAGTACTATTTTACAGACAAAAATAATAAGAGACGCTTTATTTAATAAATACTCTTAAATATGTGGTGCGTCTAATAATATATGTGGGCCAGGACTTATATACTATACCATCAATTGAATTTTCTAAGTTTAAGTAAAGAAACATGCAACACAAACATTTGTATTTATTTATTTAGAATAATTTTATCTATCTATCTATAGATACATACAATACCAATTCATAAATTTATATTCGCAGATAAAAGAAATGCACCACATACATATTCCCCCTTTTTCTTTAGTTATTACTTGCGGCTGAAAGATGACATTCTTGTAGAGTTTGTCTTGAATTTCTGGGAATTTCCAAGGCGTTTTCCTTGGCGTGCTAATCTTGCCGTTTCGAATTATTGCTTTCAGTAACCTTGTAGCCTACGTATTATATATCATTGGGAATACCTGTTAAAAACAATTATGATAGCCTCACTTCGATAATTGTTCCTAATATGTCAATACATGAAAATGATATCTGAAACAGATGTTATGTCTTTTCAATTTTTAATTAATTATTCATCAGGGCCTTGATGCAAGCATAACTATGCTGAAACTGATTCTAATTAAAATGACATGCGTCAATATAAAAATATTATGATAAAATAAATTTTTCTTTTTTTGTATTTATTTGTGCAATAAAAGCTTGTATGGTTTTAAAAGTTCTTTCTGCCAAATATAAGCTCATTAACATAATGTGACATTGAGAATGACACATTAATCAAATTTGAATAAATATCTTGGAATCTTGTGGTAAAATAAAATGTGAAAATTTTGAGGCATTTGCTGCTTCATCATATAAATTACCCGAATTTTAAAAATGCAAATATGACTAAATAATTTTGTTAATAATTGGATTTAAAATTTGACAATTTTTGTATGTTATTTAAATTAAAGACTGATTTATTGATGCTTGATATGAATTTATTTGCTGCTAAGTGACTTAGAAATTCAATTACTTTTCTCTTTTATTACTATTCATATAGAAAAAGGCTGTAGAAAAATATTATTGAATCACAAAAAATTGACGTTTCTGAATCACGATTTTTCTTATCTTCGCTACAGTGTTGCGACTCTACAACTTTTCCCAATTTTTAATTTTTGCCATTGGGAATCTTATACATCATTAGATTTTAAATACCTTTTTGCCATTGGGAATCTTATATACCATTGAGTATCAAATACCTTTTTGCCATTGGGTATCATATACCTTTTTGCCCCTACAACCTTTTCCCAATTCTAAATTTTTGCCATTAGGAATCTTATACACCATTGGATTTTATATACCTTTTTGCCATTGGGAATCTTTTATACCATTGGATATCATATACCTTTTTGCCTCTACAACTTTTCCCAATTCTAAATTTTTGCCATTAGGAATCTTATACTCCATTCGATTTTATATACCTTTTTGCCATTGGGAATCTTATATACCATTGAGTATCATATACCTTTTTGCCATTGGGAATCTTACATACCATTGGATATCATAAACCTTTTTTGCCATTGGATATCATATACCTTTTCTATTGGAAATCTTATATACCATTGGGTATTATATACCTTTTTGCCATTGGGAATCTTATGTCTTAGCCCCAGGTTTATAAATATCTACGAAGGGTAAAAACACCAAACAACGTGAATCACAGAGGGACCTGTCATTTTCTACTCAGTAGAAAATGACAGAATATCATACATAGAAAACACTAGAAATGAAAGGACATCACGTAAATGAATATGCAGTTTATTATCCAATGGCGATCAACTCAAGTAACCCTCAATAGTAACAAGTGTGGATCATGGATTAACATAACATAGCAAGGCAATTAACATAGCAAGGCATCAAGCTGCAGTAGAACATCTCAACATGGTGCGTTTTAGCTTTTTTTTTTACTCGAAGTTGGTTGTCCTATACTAAATCTAGCACAGTCTCCTTGACATGTTCGAGTCTGTACTGTTTATTCATGACTCGTTAAAGATCTTTGGAAAAAGCTTTTACAGAGAAGCGCTCGTCTACAGTTATTATGAACAGAAATAAACTGCATAACACATTCAAGCTTTGCATGACTCACCATTTCTCTACTTTCAAGCGGAACCAGCGGATATGCATCTGACTCAACTAAGTCAGAATAACTAAGAGTCTGACTTATGAAGAACTAAGTCACTTCATAAGTCAGATGCACACCCGCTAGCTCCGCATTCGTAGTACCACTCGTATTACTACCGTTGCATCGATATGTAAAATTAAGAATCTTGAAAAAATGCTTGAAGTTGCGCCTGAATGGCCGAGTGTCTAGCGCTCTGCCGCTCTATGCCACAGGTTTCGGTTTTCAAGTCCCGGCGGTGACATGGATGTTTGTAATGGTTCAGAATGCACTTTAAACCGTAGGTCCCGATCTAATATGATCGTAGAATGTTGTCTTGAGGTGTCAGTCAGTCTTCAGCCCTTGTGGTCCCTCGCTAAAGCGCAGCTGCATGTTATCCTTAGTCATGGACCAGTCGCCTGCGACGGAATCTATTGGACTGGTGTAGGGGATTAGTAACAACAACGCTCGGAACTTCTGGGATCATGCAGCGTCATAAATCAATGTCTAGAAAGCGTTTCTGACTTTGCATTGCTATGTGAATCCGATTCATCTATAAGTATCCTACTCCTCCTAAAATATTGCAAACCTGTTGTTGAGATACTCTGTATATCTTACTTAAAGTATGCAACTTTATTCAATTGTAGAGAAAGATAATATCATCCAGCAAGTAACTGATTGAGTAATAAAATTTTTAACTCCCCCACCTGATCACGTGCCAAAATTAGAATAAATTGCCATAGACAGATCACCCAAATGGCAGAAGGTGAAGGACAAAATATCTGTTAGTGCGTACAGCCGATTTTTTTTTAACAATGTTTCAAAATAACTTATTTTTCGGAGTGGAGACTGAACATGACATTCCACAGGCAGATATATCGCACAAGAGTGCCTTATGATATATTGCCTCAACCTCGCTAAATCAGATGACCACAGTGACCCTTGGGTAAGGTACACCTTGACCCCTCACCCCCGCAACACGCACCAAGCGTACGCATCCATCTGTAATTGAATTCCTGGAACCAAAATAAGGAATAAGATACCAGGAAGCGTGCTGAAACAATTTGTGGGAGATTATCGAGATAAAAGGAAGATGGTTTCTAATGACTGATGACTGAAATGGCCCTACGCCATTTTGAGCACTGATTAAAAGTAGATATGTACCGTCTTGAAGCATTTTTAAATAAAAATTTATTTCCTCATTAATTTAATACTTGTATTTGTTGATTAATTAAAGGTTTCCATTTCAAATTTTCTCAAATTCTAAGCTAAATGCCAACTGGATAAGTTGTCACAAAATTTCAAAAATTTCATTCCACGTAGTTTTATTTAATAATTAAAAAAAAATATTATTTAATTTTTGCAAATGCTTTACAATTTTATTATTAGTAATATAATTGAGCTTTTTTTCATTTTGTAAAGACATTGCTTAGGTATTTTAATAAAAACAAAATAATAACTAATAAAATCATCCATTTAAAGTACGGGGCCTGATGGCGGAGTGACTAGCGCTCAATGTCACAGATTTCGTGTTCGAGTCCTGGTGGTGCTATGGATGCTTACAGTGGTTCGGAATCCATCTTATACAGTAGGCCCCGGCCTAACCCACTTTTATATCTTAAATAAAATTGTATACTTTTGTTTAAATTAAAAGATATAAAATTAGGTGTTATAATTCAATTTATCATCTATAACCTTCAGTATTACTTTAATCCCAATTTCATTATTCGACATTTTTTTCCATTAAAATAGTTCTTCAAAAGCAATTAATGTTCAAGTTTTCCGAGGTAAGGCTGTTAAAATTTAATAGCAGTCTAAATATAATTTTGGTGCCTGATGACCGAGTAACTACGTTCTGGCTCTTGGTGGGATTCGAGCCCCGGTGGTGCCATGGATTTTTGTAGTGATTTGAAATCCACTTTAGGTCTCTGTCTCATTTAACTGTGGAGCGTTGGACTGACAACCCTACCCCGTAAAAAGAAATCATCTACTGTCTACTATCAGCCAGCAGAAGGCCTTGGCCCATCACAGGACTGTTGCCCAATGATGATGATGATGATCACGGTGATAAATATAATTTCATTCTTGTTTAAGTGATATGGCAGTCCAATATTAAAACATGACTCAGGGTTTAGCTTGATTTCATGAAAGCAATGAGGTTATATTTTAAATTATTCAGGGTGAACGCCCATGGGGTGAGGAGAGTTTTGTCCCAAGCTGCTCCAATAGAGAGGGAAAAAGAACAGACGAGAAAGAATTTTAAACAAATATTAAGGAAGTTGAATATTTAAATTTTTCATGTTCCTTCATTTTCCACTCTAAAAAGCATTAAATTAGTTATTCAAGAGCATTACATCACCGAATTCATTACCACGCTCGGCATGCGTTTTCTAACTTCTCACCCGAACATATTCCCCATGAACTTTGCATCATTAAGTTCTGCTTTTCACGTGCAGATTATTCCTGCTGACGTCCGTATCCTCTTCGAAAACGTTCCTCGGCACTGTTTAGAACGCATCCCTCATGCCAATCCCTAGTGCAAGGTCTAGGTCGCACGAGGGGGGGAGGTCACTCTTTTGACCTTCCACCTTTGTCCTTGTGCCATGAATGGCTGTTTACATGCGATTAGGAGGACATTTATTGTGCCTTTTGTATTCAAAATAACTCTGACAGTTGAAGCGTTATGCTGGTACCGGAACTGGCGGAATTCTTTTAAGAGAAAAGAGCATTGCATTGCATTGCTTTTGTGTTGCATTTGTTGCTTCAACAACAGGAATTAGTTGCTGAAAGAGGTTTAACCCATTTGCATCATATACACTAGAAATATTCAAACCGCCACACAACGTGACATTTTTATTTTAAAACGTTATTCTATAGGTAACTTTTTGTAAAAAAGCAAAATTTTTATTTTGATAAAAATTAAAAAACATGGAATACGATTCTAAAAAGCTCATTTAAATATTAAAATTGTATTTTAATGTGTTTTTTTTTTTAATTTATTACAAATCTGCATATAAGATCTTTTGTCAATAGTGCTTTAGTTTGAATGCAGGGTCTAGATTTACAATGCGTTTTTCTTTCTTATCCTCACATTCCAACAATTACATTGATTATTAATACTTTGAAAGCAGGAGACGTGAATTACAGTCTTTTATTTTTCAATTGTTGGCTGAAAATTCACGTCATTTTCAGTAATGCCAACCATTACGGAATATATTAACCACTTAAAAATATTACGAATTACGCTTATTCAAAAAAATGTGCAGGTTATGCTATTAAGGTTACACACTTTTCGCTGCATACCGCTTTCATATGCATTAAAATGTTAACTATCCTCACAAGTTTCTTAGAAAAATTCATTACATATTTCTGAGATTACTAAACGCATGCCCATTTTAAAAATTTAGCTGCAATACATATACTTAACTCAAATAACCACGAGCCAATAAAAAAAGGCTAGTATTTGGTGATAACAGCTGCCGATGGACTTATAATACGCTAATAACGTTATAGTAAGTAATGAACCTTCTTAAAGACTTGGAGATATTTTTAAATTTCATAAGTTCATTGGTCAATATGGGGATTTCATGAAAATGAGAGAGTTAAATATATCACTAATAGTTCGAACACACTTCAAATAATTTTTATAATAATTGTAATACCTAACGTTATATGTATATAAAGGTGATATAAATAGTCCATATATTATTACGATTATAATTATTTGTGGGTTAAAGACCTGAACTTTAACTTAAAAATAGGAGAAGATGTTGATAATCTGGGAGAGCAATATCTTAAGAGCTATATTTGGACCTGTCGAAGAAGGTGACGTTTAGAGGAGGCGTTACAATCGTGAAATTGCAAAATTGTTTGGAGAAAAGAATATAAATTATATAAAGGCGAAGAGAATTCGATGGCTAGGACACTTAGAGAGAATGGACGATAGCAGAGACAAAAGATTTTTAAGGGGAAGTGCCAGGGCCAAGGAAAAAAAGAGATGAATTGATGAAGTGAAAAGGGATCTGAAAATCTAAAGATCACAAGTTAAAAACTAAAGCTCGAGACAGAGGACTTTGGAGTCGTATTGATAGGAAGGCCATGGTCCAACACGACTGTGGTGCCGTTAAGTTAGTTATTACGATTATAATGCTTAAAACAGTATAGTATAAGATTTATGTTACAATTGATGTAAATTAAATTAAATAATTAGCCAGCTCTACATATCACATACTTTTCATTCTACAATACTAAAACTATTTCTTCTGCAATATATATTTTTCATTTAATTAAATAATATCAATACAAATTAAAGTATGTAATTTGTTATGCATCATGGGAAAAAGAAAACGGAATGTTTATTGATTTTTATAATTAGAAGACATGAAAAAAGGAGCACAAAATGTACTTTCGAAAGAAAGCTGATATAATTCAGTATTAAACACAATTAATTTAAATTATTTAGTAATTTTAAGTAAATCCCGTGTACAGTTTTTTTTATAAGCATCAGTAGGCTTTGTGCTCCATTTTAATATCACTCCTCTGTACGATGGGTATTGAAGGACTATACATTGCTTTCTGAGAGGACTGGCCCATAATTGCACGTCCATCTGGTCTGCAGTTATACGTCATATAAGAGGAAACCTGGAGATCTCTCCAGGCAACCTGAGTATCAATACGAAATGCATACACACCCTGTTGCAATAGTCGAGAAGTCTCTTAGTTGTGTTGTTGTTTCTTATCCCACTTGGTAGACATCTAAACCAAGCCCACGAACCTCTGTTGTGATGGAGCACCCGAAGATAGAAGTCTGCCTTGGCTCTGCGGCGCCCTTACAGTCATATGAGACAGGGGCCTACGGCTAACTGGATTCCGAACCACTACAAACATCCATTGCACCGCCAGGACTCAAACCCAAAACCTGTGACACCGAGCGCCACAGCGCTAGACACTCAGCCATTCACGCCTCGGAGTGACTTCAACGAACATCAAAGAACGAATTCAGATTGAACTTCTTGCACGCTAGCTGCATTTGTTAGCACTTGATCACCAGTTGGGCAATCACATGATCTGGCATTATACTTTTCTGTTTTATAAGAAAGTGTTGCTATAGGTCACCAATGTTTCCAAATGTAAGTATAAATTAGAAGAGTAGTAATGAAAATTAAAAAAACAAATTTTCTATTTAATTGAGGATATTTTAACCAATATTGATGATTAATATATTTTTGAAAGTTAGTTAATAAATTTTAGAAAGTCTTTTAAAGCAGTTATTTAAAGAAAAATCTTTTTAAAGCAGTTATTATCAAGGAGTTAAATGTTATACATTGTCCTTGTTACTGAATATATAATGATTATTATTTGTTATTTAGATGGTTAATGGAACAATGCAGATATTTGAAAGGCTTAAGATTTTTAATGAAGAATTCATTTTTTTCTCGCTGTACTAGGAAACACTTATATCATTTCTCTAAAACAGGAATTATTTGAAATGTTATTGTTTACTTTAAAGCCAAAATAATTATTATTTGGTTGAATTCTCAGTAAAAATTGAATAAATTATTTATACAATTTTTATTATCCTTGTAAATCTAAATGAATCATTACTCAATGTGAAAATTATTATTATTATTATTTCTGAATATTTGACGAATTGCAGTTAAATACAATGCAATGTGTAAAAAATTGTTTACTTTTTTCAATGGAACGTGCTTATTAAGGTAAACAGTAGCTACATGTCAAGCCTCATTAAAATTACATCAGCATAAAAACATTATTATTTACTAACTTTTAACATCCTGTTCATTTAAGTGAACACAATAAATAATTTTATGCTTATGAATAGTTGCATAGGAAAAGAAATTTTCTTCTTGTCGAAGATTATTATTATTACTTTTCTTGACCTTCAATAATCGGCATGTAGCCAACCATCTACTACGCAACAGTATCGTTTGAGACAATTTTTTTTCTTCAAAAAGTAAATATGAAAATGCAACAAGGAAGAAATCAATCATCTATGATTTTTTATTCTAATTTTCCAGCCATGACATGTATAATTTTATGTTCTAATCATCCAGCCATGTATGACCAGCCAGCATGGCCTTTTATTATCAGAAATTTATCATTTTTTTAACTATGGTAGTTATCAGAGATAAAAAAAAATTCGACGATTTGATTTTGTCTTTATAAGATTATATATTTGAGAAAAATTTTCATTTACATTTGTAACTGTGTATTTTATTATGAAAGTAATTATTATCATACAAAATAACATTGGCCTTAATAAAACAAACAGAAAAAAAAATTTGCATTAGAATTAATAAGTTTTTTTTCCTGTCCTTGGCAAAATCTAAACTTATCATTCGTTCTACGATCAAAACTAAATACCACACAAAACTCAATGTAGACAGAAAAATAGCAACTACTCTCACAAGGTTTCTCACTTATGAAAATTTCTGCTGATGGGTTTAAAAAATACTAAAAATGTGGCAACTGTCCTCATGACGAGCTTATTCTTCATTACGTCTTTGATTGTCCAGCTGTTGCAGCCTCTATGCATTGTCTGGACCATCCCTCGGAATAGGATTTATACTCCGTGCTGGCAATCAACATAGCCACTATTATCCGGGAGCACTACGATATTTGATTTTCTTGTACTCTTCAGGGGATACGACAACAGCAACAACAAGTTTTATCCTTTCTTTTATGTGTGTCTATCAATAACAAAGAAGAAATTCATACTCACAAATAAATTTTCTGGATTTATATTTTCGATACTTTTATACTTTTATTTATATTTTCGATATTTTTTTACAAAAATTTGCAACTTTAATATTAGTACGAAAGATTACGATTTATCTTTATATATTCATTTGCTATTTTTTCGATATTGTTGTATAATTAACAATGTAAATTGTACAATGTTTATAAATTATACATTGAGACTCTAATATTTTGACTAAACAAGCCGTTTCTTATGCCAAAATGAAATTTACTTTCCAATCTCAAGCTTTTATCAGAGCGATTTTCTCATCCCACACATGGACCTTTTATTTAATCCTTTCACTTTACAAATTAACAGCAAACCAATCAAATTATAACAAATGAAATTTACACAGGAAGAGATATGGCGATTTCTAATCTAAAAATTACTTTAATATTATAAGTATGTTGAGGGTCTTTTAAGAAGTTCAAAGAAGAAGGTATTCTTCGATTGTAACAAAAAAAAATCAGTGTTATTATAAAATTGTACTCGTAGAAGCTTTGTATAACTTGTAATAGTCTTTGGAATTACATTTGTTTCTGAACAAATATTTTTAGTCATGAATGTTTACAAACCGAACGATTATTTTTTATTCCCAATGGCTAGGCACAAAGTTACATAGAACAATAGAATCCAGAGCTCTAACCAATTGACCATCAGGCTGCTGTACGAGACTGAAAATCCCGTAAGAAATTAGATGTAAGCAAATGCTTTAAAAGCAGTTTAATCCTCCAATAAGGAATGACTGTATTAGCATGTTGTAGTAAGCTGTCACCTCTTTTTGCAAGGAAGTCCGTTTGTTCACTGCCCCAAAAACCACAATGTCTAGGCACTGAACAAACCAAAAGATAATAACCATTTAATTATTCAATTTTGCGCCTTGATTACTATGCAAAATCCAATCAAAACACTTGTTAATAGAACTTGTTCCAATAAAACACTTGTTTAATCGATGTAATATCACTCATTACATTAAATAAATGTACCTGTGAAATAAGCATATAGTAAACAACTTTCAATTTATTTCTTTTAAGTTTTAGATTCAACAGATTAGATCTTTTCCTAGATTAATTCTGTGATGTATTAGTCATTTCTTTTAAATTTCGATTTTCATTCTGAGAAAGTTATTTTAATTAAATCGAATCGGTGATTGCTCTAACAATGGGAAATAAATAATATCATGCAGCAAATAGAAACTCCAATCAATGTAAATTACGATTTCACTTATAGATAAAATGGAGAAAAAAAATTTAGTAAACCAGGTCAATGAATGTTTACGTACAATGAATCTACAAAAAAATTACAATAATAATTTTTATTGATTACATTGAATGTTGAAATCTTAACTTAATAAATATTATGTAAGTAAAACCAAAATTTGGTTTAACTAACTGTCCTAGAAATAATAATAATCTAAAGATTTTTACGTATTGTAAGGAAGACTATGCATTTCAAATCATTATGGTGGGTTACCTTTTCGAAACAAAAACTCTAAGATACGCGTGTTGCCAAATGCTGTCGCAAAACTTCTGTCAAATCTTCAGAGAGCGCGTAGTAAGTAGAGAGTGCTTATGAGCGCTGCTGCAAAGATTTAATGCGCACTACATCATCATGAATAATTTATATATTTTTTTTTTTACGGGACATTGTTAAATTACTGCAACAAATTATTGAAAGCTAATTAAAAAAAAAAAAGGAGTTAATCCTGCAGAACTTTCAATATTTTTAATAAACTTAACAATAAAACATTTTCAAATAAAAGCAACACTAAAGTCGTCATATATAGTTGCAACATATAACACACCCTAACTGATAACATTAAACTGTAGATCCAGGTCTAATTAGCCTAAAAGTGTGCAAAAAAGGACCGTAGAGCTACAAACCAAACCATCCTGATTGAATTTCTCATTTGAGAACTTTTAAGAATTCTAAATGATTAAATCAAGAACCCACATAAGCTATACGGAAAATAAAAAACAATCAAGATATATTAGCCATGGAACCAAAACGACTAGCCAAACCAAATATATTAGCCAACCATTCATTATTAACTAGTCATTATAATAATAATATAACAAATAATGTTAATATAATCAATAGTCATTTTTAACCAACCAAACCAATATATTAGTCATCAAACCAAACCATCTTAATTGAAATTCTCATTTGAGAACTTTTAAGAATTTTAAATGATTAAATCAAGAACCCACATAAACTATACGAAATATAAAAAAAATCAAGATATATTAGTTACAGAATCAAACCGACTAACTAAACCAAATATATTAGAGAACCATTCATTATTAACTAGTCATTATAATGTTAATATAACCAATATTCATATAATGTTAATATAACCAATATTCATATAATGTTAATATAACCAATAGTCATATAATGTTAATATAACCAATAGTCATTACTAATAAATCAAACCAAATATATCAGTCATCAAACCAAACCAAACCAAACCAAACCAAACCAAATCATCTTAATTGAAATTCTCATTTGAGAACTTTAAGAATTCTAAATGATTAAACATGAACCCACATAAACCATACGAAACATAAAAAAATCAAGCTATATTAGTCGTGGAACCAAACCGACCAAACCAAACCAAATATATTGGTCAACCACTCATTATTAGCTAGTCATTATAATAATAATAATATAATCAATAATGTTGAAATAACCAGTAGTCATATGAAGTTAACTAATGTTAATATAACCATTAGTCATATAATATTAACTAATGTTAATATTACCCCTAGGCATCTAATGTTAATTAATATTAATATAACCAACAGTCATTTGTAGCCAACCAAACCAACTATATTATTCATCAAACCAAGCCATCTTAATTGAAATTATTTGTGAACTTGTAAGAATTCTAAATGATTAAATCAAGTACCCACATAAACCACACGAAATTAAAAAAAAAATCAAGATGTTTTTTTCTTCTGATGGATTCTTATTGCATAAGTTACCGTTAATAATTATGCTAATAATACTTCTTTGAACTTGATCCCATACGGTGGGGAAAGAACTTCGCGAATTTTCTTCGAACTTTCAAAAAAAAATATCGCACGTCAATAGCGTGATAACCCTGAATTACGATATGACTCGTTCGAAGCAAGGGTTACCGTTCGAACTTGTCGTGTGTTCCTAAAAGTTGCGCAAAACGACTTTCGGCCATGTTCCATACTTTGTCGCCATCTATCGTGTAGCGTTCAGCCTTCGCAAGGTCGCCCAGATAAAAAATAGCCTTTCCATCCCCTCCTGAAATGTCCTCCCTTGCTCTCTCTGGTGCCAGGCACCGAGTCGCCAGGCGTCAGCTGCTGACGATAACAAAGTAGTCATTTGTTTTAAATTGCTTTTTTATTCTAATGCACGTGGTTAAGTTTTTATTTTCTTATTTTGATATCATATATGAAGGTGTTATGCGCATGCAAATATATAACGGAGGATAAAAATGATGCGATGTTAAATTTTAGATAAAGTTTAATGTATTTCTGTCTTTTAAAAATAAAGCATGCACATCAACAAAATAAATCTAACTACTATCTTAATTTTTGAATTTTGTCCTTTATTGCGGTTCTGATAGCAAAAGGGGTTTTTTTTCTATCCTGATTAACATTAAATCTTCTTTATTCCAAGTATTGCAGCAAGTAAAACAAAACGTTTTTTACAAGTTAACTAATACGACGTAGAGCGTTGTCTTGAGGTTTAGTCAGTCTTCAGCCCTCGTGGTTCTTCGCTAAAAGTGAAGTTGCATATTACCTTTAGCCATGGACCAATCGCCTGTGACGGGGACCTTTGTACCTGGTGTAGTCTTTTCTGTAACAGGGGTGATTAGTAACAACAACAACAAAAAGTATTTAATATGAAGGAATGCTTTTTTACAATGTACCAGCACTGCACCACACCGCTCTTCAAAAGCCAGATTTTTATTCTATCGAACACTCAGGCACGCAACTAAGATTTTATCTAGGGCAGGGGTCTCCAAACTTTCCAGCCTTAGGGCCATACTGTTTACTCCAGTAAGTGCCAAGGGCCAAAACCGTTTTAATTTTTCTGCCATTATCTATAATTTCTAGACTAGTCCGTTCCTGGGGGATTTGCTGGATAAAAATCATATGTTTGATTCAGGATTAGTAGGAACGGAAATAAATAAATAGGTTCAGGAACATTCCAAACATCGATATACATACATATGCGATACTCTTTACCCAAACATAACTACCGAGGGTAACCGCGGGATGTTCACTAGTTTACAATGTTAGTGGGATTCATTTCAACTACTTGTTAGTTGTTTCAATTATTCAATTATTTGTTAGTTGTCGCGGGTCGTAGTTTGGAGACTCCTGATCTAGGGGGATTGGTCCCTCTCCCCAACCTAAACAAAATAAATCGGAATCATTTATGAGCATTGAACATGCTTAACTATAACTAATATCAACGATATCTGAAAGCGAAATCCCAAACATTAATTATTTTAACATGGCCTTAATTTGGTACAAATATTGAGAACATTAAAACAAAATATTTAAATAAAAGAGAAAACTAAAACTAAAATTTAAAAAAAATTAAATTAAAAAAAAAATTTAACAAATTAAATTAAAATTAAAATTTATAAAAACTAAAACTAAAAAAACATATAAGCGAAAAAGGGAACATTAAAATTAAAAACGTTTTTCAAAAAGAAAATAATGATATTAATAATAATTTCTAAAAAGAATTACGTCATCAAATTATAACTTAAAATTCACTCTTTTCCTTTTTTACCAGCTCATCTAATGCGTCGCTTATAACAAGTTCAATATTTAGATGAATATTTAATAAAAACTAAATCAGGAAAAATACCGACTGGATCAACAAATTCTGGAGTGATCATAAATTGACATTGATAAAAAAAAATATTGATTTATTGAAATACTAAATATTTATAAAAAAAAAGTTGGTTCTAAGTTGGTATTAGTCATAAGTGTGAACATATGCATACATTTATGTACTTGAAGGTAGGTCCCCCCTGGGTGTGCTTCTGCGAACACAGAAGAATTAGAAAAGACAGATTCCAAGATAAAGATTCCTTAAAGAACGTTGTATTGCAATTGTGGTTTGAAATTACGCCATATACCACATACCACCATATACCACCAAATCTTATTACTTCAAAGCCTAGGAGAAATCGTTATTCATCCTCAAGGCTAATTACATGATATTAAATTACTTTCGATTGCACAGGTTGCGGTAATTTTTCACTTTCCTTAAAGTGTATGTACATCGTTATGCTGTGTGGTTTTCAATAAATGAATTATTTTTCGTTTATCAGTAAGAAATGTTTCGTGTTTTAGCATAAATATGAAATTTGTATTTCAATATGGAAAAATATTGCAGCTTTTCGGTTTTTATCAATAAATAAAAAAAAAAATGTCAGTGATGACAGTGATAGTGTTTGACATTTCTGACTGACTCTATTAGCAAAAAATAATTCTAAAATTTAAAGTACATACACTACAACATTTACAATTTATTTTGATAGAAATAAGTTTCGTCATTTTTATTAGGATAATTCAAATTTATTTTTAAATATCAAATTTACTGTTCTCAACTAAAAAGTTTTTTAATAATGTAAGTTTATTATTACTAAAAAAACAAAGTTTGAAAATGTGAAGATATAAACATGAAAAGAAAAAATTTCATGCTGCCAGTTTTAAGTACATTATGAAATGTTGAACCTCATTTCCCACATATAAAGTAGCACTCATTTACAAGTTTCACAAATTTTGAATATCTTGAAATTTTTCTTAAGATATATTTGTTACTGAATCTCAGTTTTTTGAATTGACATTATATCAACTAATTCTCCTTTGAAAGCTAATTCTCATCAAGATAATTCTCACTTGAAATGTGATATTTTCTTTCATTAAACTACAGAATCATTCAATTTCAGTAATACTGTATACAGAATCATTCAATTTCAATTATACTATACTATCTACAGAATCATTCTCTACAAAATCATTCAATTTTAATCATACTATCTACAGAATCATTCAATTTCAATCATACTATTTATAGAATCATTCAATTTCAACCATACTATCTACAGAATCATTCAACTTCAATCATACTATCTACAGAATCATTCAATTTCAATCATACTATCTACAGAATCATTCAATCATGCAATTTCTTTAAACTACAGAATAAAATAAATCGCACATTATTTTAAAACTTAAAAGAGTAATTAATTTTTCTAAATTGATGCCCAGCAAATCAGCAGATTTGTTTCTGCAGGTATTTTAAAAATTTTAAGGGAGTCATATATTTTATAATTCAAATAAATATAACTGAAGGTTAAAAATTTTCAATACTTTTTTATTATTAAAAAAAAAAATCTTAATAACCTATTAATTTTTTAATTAGTTTCTATAAAGATTATTCTTTTCATTCATTTATTATTTTTTTTGTTTACTAGGATACAAATTTAAAAATACTACAGAAAAAGTGTGTGACAGGTTTCTGAGTTTCATTGTTCGTGAATTAAGTACACCCTTCCCTGAAATCAGTTGTATGGGTGACCTGCAAGAACTCCGATTTCATGCAGAGATAAAGACGTGAGATATATTTCACCTTCGTGGTTTCAATTTTCACCCCATAATTCTTGATCGCTGATTTCGCCAGAACTCTGCTTGTTCAATTTCGCTACGAGAATGTTACCCGCTCAGTTTTATTTTCGTTATGTGAAACAAAATAAACTCGAAAAGTTTTAAAGAAAGCACGAAAAGCACCGAAGAATAGGCGTAGCTGCTTTAGGGTTCAGGAAGTTCTCCAGAAAGTAGGTATAGAATATCATTTACTGTATCAACCCATGCATCATCTGATAATTAATCCTACTCTTTAAAATCAGGCATATCTTGAATCAGTTGGAACTTTAATGTTCTATAGATCTACAGGAAAAACCCATGTAATGTAGGGTTAAATGAGAACAATTATAACTAGAATTAATGTTGGCAAGAAATTATTTTGATTTATTTGAGCAAGAGATTTTAAGCAAAGCTAAGTTAAACGTTTACTTCTATAGATCTTTACAGTTCAGGAAGTCTCCATAAAGGTAGGTATAGGATATCATTTAATATACCAACCCATGCATCATCTGGTAATTAATCCTACTGCTTAAAATCATACATATCTTGAATCAATTAGAACTTTATTGTTCTATAGATCTGCAGGGAAAGTCCATGCAGCGTAGGGTTAAATGAGAACAATTAAAGCTATAATTGCTGTTGACGTGAATTCCTTCAGGACTTGTATGATTTATTTGAGCATTTGTATACCATTTATATGAGCTTTAAAATTCACGCAGCATAGGGTTAAATAAGAACAATTATAGTTATAGTTAATGCTGACATGAAATTATTCTGTACTCGTATGGTTTGCATGAGTATGAAATTTTAATCAAAGCTAAGTTAAACATTTACTTTTATAGATCTTTACAGCTCAGGAAGTCTCCATGAAGGTAGGTATAGGATATCATTTAATGAATCAACCTATGCATCATCTGATAATTAATCCTACTCCTTAAAACCAAGCATATCTTGGATCAGTTGGAGCTTTACTGTTTTATACATCTGCAGGAAAAATCCCTGCAGCGTAGGGTTAAATGAGAACAACTAAAGCTATAATTGCTGTTGGCATGAATTTCTTCAAGACTCGTATGATTTGAGTTCATTATTAGTATACGATTTATATGAGCTTTAAAATTCATGCAACATATTATTAAATGAGAACAACTATAGATATAGTTAATGCTGACATGAAATTATTCGGGACTCGCATGATTCATTTGAGCTTGAGATTTTAAGCAAAGCTAAATTAAACACTTCTATAGATCTTTTCAGTTCAGGAAGTCTCCATGATAGTAGGTATAGGATATCATTTAATGTATCAACCCATGCATCATCTGATAATTAATTCCACTCTTTAAAATCAGGCATATCTTGAATCAGCTGGAACTTTACTGCTCTATAGATCTGCAGAAAAAATCCATACAGCGTAGGATTATATAAGAGCAATTACAATTATAGTTAATGCTGACATGAAATTTTCCTGGACTCTTATTGTTTATTTGAGCATGAGATTTTAAGCAAGGCTGAGTTAAATGTTTATTTTAAAAAGAATTGAAATTAATTTAATCTTTAATTATAAAATGGCAAATGCATGTAAAAACCCTCTTCCCGATCAAATGCTGACAAAACATAAACGATAAATACACCATCAACGACACAACCGGTTTGGGGTTTTTCGATTTGAATGTAGATAGATCTTTGTAGGACTAAAGGCTCGTTCCCCCCGAGGAGTGAGGCGGCGACGCGTCACGCGGCAGGGAAGAAAATTTGTTCGCCCCTTCACACCGAAACGTTAGAAATCGCTTTACTCCTAGTGAAGTTCCAGCTACTTCTACTAGATGGCAGATCTACTATTGGCTCAATCCAAGTCACATGACGCTTCAAGCGTTTGAGAGTTGAAAGTTGGTCAACTCGAAGCGGTGGATTTCACCCGGCAGGCGAACGCAGTGAGGCTAGTAATTGGTCAACGCTTCATCGCCTCCCGCCTCGGCGGGAACGAGCCTTAACGGCAAGATCACGGACTTTCCCTGGGAATTATTTTTATGAATTACTCGTTATAGTACTCATGCTTTTCAAACAATGAGAATAATTACACTTATAGTTAATGTTTGATATGGAATTATTCAGTACTCATATTATTTACTTGAGCATGAGCATAGGATTTATATGAGCTTTAAAATTATTGCAGTATAGAGTTAAATAAGAATAAAGGCAACTTCAGAGAGAGAGAGACTCACAACTTCTACATCAGTCAACTCTGTCAAACAGTCTCGAAGTTTGTTGTCAAAATTACCTGTTATTTGCCTTTTGATTAGTTTTTTAAAATACTTAAGTTTGCAGTTTGTAATTATTGTTTTATAAAGTACTCCAACCATAATATTTTGAAATAAATTAATAGTTTAAAAAAAACTAAAAAATACGCTTTTAGAGTGAATCAATCTAAAAAGTAAAAAATAATTGTTAACATAAGAATAAAATGACTGACGAGAAAATGAATGTCACTGTTCTAAAAGCGTGGGGTGCTCGATATCAATCGTTATAATTTTTCACCAGTTTCATTCCGAAATGCAGAGTTAGTTTAAAAATGTCATACAAAGCACCCCACGCTTTTAGAACAGTGATATTCATTTTCTCGTCAGTCATTTTATTCTTATGTTAACAATTATTTTTTACTTTTTAGATTGATTCACTCTAAAAGCGTATTTTTTAGTTTTTTTTAAACTATTAATTTATTTTTTACTTTTTAGTCTGATTAACTCTAAAAGCATATTTTTTTTTAGTTTTTTTAAACTATAATTGTTTTTATTTTGTTTTCCACTTGGCCGGTTATCCGCTAAGTTTACATACTTTTTACCCACCGCGATTTTCTGCCAATAGGAAGAGCGCAATTCGACATGATCGCACTCCTATGCCTTTGAGATCCGCCTCTTTTTAGCCACCGAAATTTTCGGCCAATAGGAAGAGCGCAATTCGATCGCGGATCAGTTGACTGACTCGCCAGTAGATGGTGCCATCAGTCCCAAAATCGAGCCCAAAAAGTGAGTTACATACAAACATACAGGTGAAGCTAATAAAAGCGTATTAAAAACAAAGAATAATCCAGTAGTAGTATTTTTAAAATACTTCAGAGTATTGTTCCTATCGAACTAACTAGGAAAAACTAGGAAAATTTAACCAAAACAATCTGTCCGACTGTCAAACTGAACTACCATTACAATCAAATTGTTTGGTTTGCAACCCCACTAATGAATTCAAGGTTTTAAAAATCAAAATTTGATTTATTGTAAGACAAACATTCATACTTTACTATTAGGTAATTATAAGCATCTTAGAAAAATAAAATTAATTAATTTAATGCCAAAAAATCCTTAATGAAATGCTGTTAAAATACTTAAATTGCTCACCCATTGTTATTTATTTTATAAAACCATAATTTTGTTTTATAAAAATAAAATGTTTTCGTATTGATAAGTTTAATATTCCTAAACGACAATTATTGTATTGACTTATAATATTCTATGGGTTCATATGTTTTGAATGTATTTCATCTTTTACATTTCAACTCACACAAACCAATGATCAAATGAATTTAAAATTTGAATTTTGAATTGCTCTCTTATAAAATGCAAAATAAGATAAATCAATGATTTCATGGCATTAGAAGTTTTACAAATAAATATTTTTAAAATTTGGTATTTTTTTTATATAAAACTTAGGCATACTCTGACTGGATCGAAGGAAGCATGACACAGCTAAAGATATTCAAATTTTGGATTATATGATACGTAAAATACTCCCCAAAATCACATTTCTATATGGAATTAATTTCATAAAAATAATCATAAGGTAATAATTTCATAAAAATATAATAACTATATACATAAAGATATAATAATTTCATAAAGATAATCGAAGTATAATTTAGTTAATACTTATAAATAACACGTATAAATGAGTGTGATGCGTTTTGAATTGATAGGCAATCTGCCTGATACGAATCTACCATGCGATTTGAAAAGTGAGTCAACTGCCCCTAAAAGTAATTCCGGAAGACAAGCCCTCTTTTCACCAATCTTCGGAGGACTTTCGTACCCTACATAAGTATCCAGCGATTTCAGGGGCCAATAAAATTCTACAGATGCACCAATAAAATAATACTTGAATTCTTTTTCAAGTATTATTTTATTGGTACATTTATAAGTACATTTATTGGTACATCCTTATTAGCCCCCAAAATCGTTGTAACATGCTTTAAGAGCTAAAAAAAGCACCTTTAGCTAACCTATAAGTATTGACAGTAGGCGCCCACAAATGAATTTGTCTTGGAGGCGGGATGAAGGGTTTAGCAAAGTATATAAATATTTATGAAAGTTCTATTGATCATACTAAATTATAGGTTATAGGAAAGATATCTAATGTCAAAATTCCATGCATTAAATACTTTCATATTGCAATAATTTGGTACAAATTCAATTGGCTAAAAAGGAGAACATTAAAACTAACGAAGTATCGTATAAAGTATTGCATATTTATTGGTACATCCTTACTGGCCCTGAAGTCGTCGTAGCCCCTTTCAAGAGCTAAAAAAAACCACAACCTTTAGCTAACCTACTAGTATTGACAGCAGATGGCCACTCCCAGGATTTTGTCTTGGGGGCGGAGGATCAGCAAAGTAAAACGTAACTGTTTATGACAGCTCAATGGATCATGCTAAATTATAGGAAAGATACTTCATGTAAAAATTCCACACATTATACATTTTCACATTGCACTAATTTGGTACAATTTCAATTGGCTAAAAAGGAGAATATTAAAACTAAAGAAGTATTGCATATTTATTGGTACATCCTTATTGGCCCCTGAAATCGCTGTAGCCTTCTTCAAGAGCTAAAAAAAGCACAACCTTTAACCTTAGGAAAGCATTGACAGCAGGCGGGAACCCAGGATTGTGTCTTGGGGTGGGGTGGGGGGGGGGGGCTGCACAAAGCAAAATGTAACCTTTTATGACAGCTCAATAGGTCATACTAAATTATATGTTTTAGGAAAGCAATTTAATGTCAAAATTCCATTCATTAAATATATTATTCATTTTCACATTGCACTAATTTGGTACAAATTCAATTAGCTAAAAAGGAGAACATTAAAACTAGGAAGTGTTGCACAAAAAAATAAAAATCGAATTTCTTAAAAAAATTACATAAGAAAATTATAAATTAAAATTCCATCTTCTTTTCTCTTTTGTCAGCTCTTTGATTAAATATGTCAACTTCAATATTTCAATGAATATTTATTAAAACTAAACCAACTAAAAAGCCGTCTCAATCAACAAATTCAGGCGTAATAATAAAATTGAAAAACACTGACTCATTGAAATGCTAAATATTTAACAAAACAAATTGGGTTTAAGTGGGTAGTGACCATAAGTTTGAACCCGTGCCCACATTCCTCTTATGGGTTTTGGGAAGGGGGACAATCCCTCTTAATACAACCTGATTGGGATGTTTTTAAGCTGTTTTAGTTCTAGATTTTTCTTTCTAACATAGTAAACAAACTCAAGAAGAAGGCGTTTACTGTATTTGCAATATTTTGACAGATGGTTAAAATATTTTGAAATTGATTTTCTTTAATGTTTTTTGTAATGTCAAGTTTTGATATAATTAATATTACATGCATTTAATCTATGAAAATATACTGATGTTTACATAATCTAAAGAATAAATCTGTTTACATACTATATATATTAAAATTCAATCTTCTTTTCTCTTGTCAGCTCATTGTTTACATATGCCAACTTCAATATTTTAATGAATATTTATTAAAACTTTTTTTTTGTTCTAATACAGCTGGCAAACTCTTACACAGTTGTCTTGGATGCCTTAAGGCAAGTGCTGCAAATGAGGGGCGTGTAGCTTGAAGATAAGCTAAGGACCCGGAGTAAAATTACCCTCGCAACGCTATACGACCCTTTTAGACTGGGACCTACGGTTTAAAGTGGATACCTACATTACATTACGTTTTTACATTCTACAAAATTGGCTATTTTTTAAAGGATTTTTTTATTATAATGTAGCTGGCAAACACATAGACAATTGTCTTCGATGCCTTAAGGCAAGCGATGCACCGACGTTACTCACTTAAGACTATGTGACTCACTTAGACCCAGGAGGTGCGTGTAGCTTGAAGATAAGCTACGAATGCAGAGTAACAATATCTCCGCAATGCTCTACGATCCTGTTAGACCGGGACACAGCTTAAAGTGGATTCCGAACCACTACAAACATCCATGGTACCACCGAGACTCGAACCCGATACTTATGGTACCGAGAGTCAGAGTGCTAGTCCCTCGGCCATTCAGACCCCATTTATTAAAACTAAACTAAGCAAAACTCCGACCCAATGAACAAATTCAGGCATATTAATAAAATTGAAAAACACTGACTCATTGAAATAGTAAATATTTAATAAAACAAACTGGGCTTAAGTGGGTAGTGACAATAAGTTCGAACAGGTCTAATAGGATAAGTGCCCACATTTCCCTTATGGGCACTGGGAGAAGGGACAATCCCCCTAAATGAAACATGATCATGTTTTTATGTTCTTTAATTCAAAATTGTTTTTTCTTTCAGACATTGTAAACAAAATCAAGAGAAGGCGTTTGCTGTATTCGGAATATTTTGACAGATGGTTCAAATATTTTGAAATTGATTTCCTTGATTTGATATTATTAATATTATATGCTTTTAATCTATGAAACTATACTGATGTTTACATAATCTAAGAAATATATATATATACACTCAAGTGCCAAAACATTATGACCACCTGTCAATAACGAGTTGGCCCACCTTTGGCGAGCAACACAGCTTCAACCTGTCTTGGCATGGATTAATACCACCACTTAATACCAGTTAAACACCACTTCCACCTGATCACGTGCCTTCCACGTCATCCAGGCGAGTTCATTGCAAAATGTAGGGGTGGTCATAATGTTTTGGCTCTTGAGTGTATATATATATGTATATATATATGCATATATATTAAAATTCAATCTTCTTTTCTCTTGTCAGCTCATTGATTAAATATGCCAACTTCAATATTTCAATGAATATTTATTAAAACTAAACCGCAGTTTCAGTAACCATAAGTTTGAACGCGTGCCCATCTTTCCCTTATTGGCTTTGGAAAGGGGGGAACCCCCCCCCCCTTAGTGCAACCTGATTATTTTTTTATGTTCTTTAATTCAAGATTTTTTTTCTTTCAGACATTGTAAACAAAATCAAGAAGAAGGCGTTTGACGTATTCGCAATATTTTGACATGTGGTTCAAGACCCTTTTCTTCGTAAACACGGGTTAACTTACACTCTTTAACCCAAAAGAGCTTCGATTTCACGCTGAGATTAAGACATGTGACATCTCTCACCTTACGCCACTGCAGCATAACTCCTTAATCAATGCGCTAATCGGTATGCCGTGCTTTTTTTTTTGCTCAATTTCGCTTTCATCATGCAAAGTAAAATAACTCACAGAATGATTTCAAGCCAGTGAAGAAAATAAATAAAGAAGAATTCACGAAGGCGTAGCTGTTTTTCCGTAGCTGGGTGTCCCGGAAGTTGGGTATGGTAACAGTTTAGATGACTTTTGGTGCAAGCGAAACGGGTCAGATCTCACCAGGAACTGAGCATTCACTTTTTTTTCTCTCTCTCTCTGGTTTCTTGAGCATTAGGCGATAATGAATTCCGAGCGATTTGAAAGAGCACAGCAGCAAGCAAGCAACAACAACAACATAAAAAAAATAAACAACAATAATGTAGTAAGTGAAATTAATAATAAAAAAATCAATCACTTTTGGAAGGCACACATTTTTTTTATCTTTTAGTTTTGAAATAAATTCATTTTGGAATTAGGCTTATTTCACAAGCTGCTTGTTGATGGCCTATTTACCACATTGTCAATGTGGATATTGGAATAAAAACACATTACACATTGACGTTCAAATATGCGAAATAGATTTTGATTGCGAAAAGGTTTTTTTTTTTGTTTTTTTTAGAATTTCTAGACTTTTATTTATTCTCGATTAATAAATAAATAATTTTGTAATATAATAATCCAGGGTTATATTGTTTATGTGTGCTATATTTTCCTTACCTTGTCAAGGTTGTCGAGAAGTATGAGTTGCTTAAATCTGTGACGTAAATGCGGATACGTATTGATCTGGATGGATTTGACCTCTTACACAGGAATCCTATCACTCATGTTAGCAAAATGTTACTGCATACATATGAATCACCAATGAATCAGACAATACTTTTTAAAAATTCCTTGACATTGTTGCTTATCTAACATCTCTAGAGATGCTGTAATTCTCTTCAAATACTCTGTAAGAAAAATTTCTCTAATCCTTTATATCAACTCTCTAATAATATATTATATCAATTTTCTCAACGACGTATTTTCTACTTCCTTAGATTACTATATCTGATGTAAATGAAAAATCAATGAAAAATCAATAAAAAAAATGAAATATAAAATTTTTGGATGGACATAATTATTACGAACTTACAAAATTATTAACAAATATTCTGTGATAGAAGAAATTCATAATTTTAAAACAAAAATCTCGATTCCTTTTCATGAATTTTAGTTTTTTATTTGCCTATTGTAAAATATTATCATTAATATTTCTTTCAAAATCTACGTTGAGATTTCATATTATTCATCAGATGAATCATCTATCTATTTCATAATTGATGCACTGAAACATTAAAATATTTGCTTATTTCTGCATTAGGAATCGTTATATTTGAAAATATCTGATTAATTAAAAATATTACTACCAATAATTATAATAATATGAATATGCTCGTTTGGAATTAAGAAAGTTCTATTGTTCATACACACTGCAAATATAAAATCAATTTAATACAGCCCGATTCGTAACTCAGTGATAATGTGCGCCGTTGGTGAGCATTAGGGCTGAGGTTCAATCAGATGACGGCTTTGTAATGAAATTTCTGTAAATACTGTGTCACAAAAGAAGAGACTCGATGTTGTTTGTGATGTTCAGCATCTTGCCTCGTTAGTCAGATTACCTGCTGGGAGTTTTCCGGATTGTCTCCCATAAGATACGCAAATGCGAGGTAGTTCAACCTAAATGTCCTCTTGGAAGGCACTGTCCTCTTTCTTCAGCGACATTGAATCACAGTTTGGAACAGATGGAACACATCAGAACAGAAGCGGCCCCCCCCCATCCTTCCCTTCTTCCATAAGTACACAGATTCCTGATCTTGGTCTATATGTGGCTGTCTACCAAGTGAGATAAGAAACAACAACATGAAAGCTGTCATAATATTTTGTATCCCATGCCATTCTTTTTTTTTTCACCATTATTTTTCACTTCTGTACTGTAGACTTTTCGTTATACTCCTCCTAATTATATAGCACCATAGCGTATTTGCTATACGTCCATGAAACTCTAAGTAAATTATTTAAAACTGATAAAACAATTTGCTGGACAAAAGATTAAATAATTTCTTTTGAAACTCGATTTCCATTCTTGCAGATGTAAGACAGAATAACGTACTCCTTCAATACAAACTGTAAATAATAATTAAAACATTCTTGTCACGCGCAAACTCTTATATCATAAATAGGATTTTTTTTTCATCAAATGACATGATTGTTGGAGAGAATTTCATTCAGTTTCACTTGCCCGAAAAAAGAACTACTAATAATATTAAGTGGCAGCATTCCCTGATCCATAAAAAGTTCAACTGAGAAAACCTTTTTCTCTCATACCGTATTCACGTCAACAATGGCGAAAGCTTTAAAATTCCCCTCGTATTCTTCTCCCGTTACCTAAACCCACGTTAAAATTTCCTTTTATAATAATTCCAATCCTTCCGTGGAATACAAATGCAGTTTATACCCAGTAACACCAATTCCCGCCACGACCATCTCCCGCATAATACTCGTGTCACGACCACAGCAGAGAAACACAACAGCTGTGGCAAGGAAGACACAGCAGCCAAAACGGATAATAAATCCAAAAAGAAAGAAGACCATCCAATGACTTGAGGCTACACACCAGTCGACCAGATCCAGGAATGACTGACTGGCAATGTTATTTGTTGCATAAGCCACTGTCCCGAGGGGTGCTAACAATGAATTTAGTGATGAGCATGAGGATATGAGGAAGCGATTCAGTTCCAGGTCAACTCAGGAGAAAGAAAACTGAAAGGAAGGTATGGAGTCTACTAGAAGGTGGTCATTAAATTATATGTAGGTGAGAGTATTTTCTGATGTTCCATTTCACCTTGAGATGGAATAGTGGAGCATAAATTGATGATGTTTTCGTGGCTTGAAATGAGAAATTTTTTTGTTCAACAATGCAGGGCAGGACTGGAAGCGTAAGATTACCATCTTTACTGTTCTGATGATCTGGAGAGGTTAGAGAATGCTTTTTCGGTTCCTGCAGGGTTAAATCTAACATTCGCATTCCGAAGAGGTTTTCTTATTTTTAAATTTATTTTTAATTAATCTTATTTTATTCCAGTTAGTTTTTTTCCAATGATGTGTATGTAAACAATTGTTGGTATAAATTAGATATGAATAAAGAAAGAAAAAAAAACTGCTTCTATTGGATTTATTTCTAGTATTTATTTACGTTTCTCTAAAGGATTATAAAATTGTAACAAGTTGAATTTTATAGTTGCAATTTTAATATCTACCTCATTTTTTTATTGTTACACTAATACCTTAAGGAAATAAAATAAGAAATGCTTGTTTCAGAAAATATAAGGATTCAAATTTTACAATTATATTTTTAATTATGGTTTGGTTTGTCACTCTACTGTTATTTTTTGCACACTTTGGGCTAGTTAGACCAGGACCTACAGTTGAATGTGGATTCCGAACCACTAACGAACATCCATTCCACTGCCAGGATTAGTACCTTGAAGCCCGTGATACCAAAGGCGAGAGTGCAAGCCAATTGGCCATCAGGTCGCTAAAAATCACGGAGAAAATGTAAAGCTATTCTAATTAATTAAGCTTATTATAGTTTATTATCTTATTATGGCTAATTTTTAAAATAAAACGTAGGCAAGAAGATTAACAAATGCAATAATTATTTAACATTTATGATATTAAAATCTCAAATAGATATCATGACGTTGTTAAAAGTTTATAAGTTCTGAGAATTTGGTCTTTGCTTGAGTACTAATACTATTTTTAGACGAACATTGTACACATTTTGCTAAAGAAATGAACTAGCATTCTATCTTAAAATAATATACTCAAAAATATTCAAATAAATTATCACATTTTGTAAAAAATTGGTAGTAAATTTTCATTGGACAACAGTCCCAACAGCTTCATTGGACAACAGCCCCATGGTGGCCCAAGGCCGTCTGCCTACAGACAGATCTCAGGCAGGAGATGTTTTCTTTTTAAGGGATAGGGTTATCAGCCTTACGCCTAACGCACTACACTGATATTAGACCGGGACCTGCAAATTCGGTCTAATATGTGTAGTGGAAAGTCTAAATAAAATTGTAAAGTAGTCTAAATTCGAATTTGCTGTAGAGGTACATTGCAGTTACATTACTTTTAAATACTAGGAGTCTCGATAGTGATTGAAAAGCATATGTAAATCAGTGGCAATCAGTTTGCCTGATAATAATTGTTCTGATTCCAGTGGATACGACATAATTTGAATAACAATCCTCAATAATCCTTATTCCAACTATTTGGCTTGTCGCTCTACGGTCATTTTATGCACATTTTGGGCTAATTAGGCAAGGATCTACAATTTAACGTGGATTCCAAACCACTCACACACATCCATGCCACCGTCACGATTTCAACTTGAAGCTTGTGGTACCAACGGCCAGAGCTCTAGCCAATTAGTCGTCAACTCTTTGGGATTATTCGTGACAGAAATATATTATGTGGAAATAAAAGAAAAAGATTAATTCTCAATTATAAACAATGTAAGAAAAAACAAATAAACATAAACTCGAGTTATTCAATAATGCAATAATCAAAGAAATTTAATTTCCAACTCTATTTTCATTTACATTACTTTCCTTTTTCAATTAAAATAGTCCTACTTATCTCATTAAATATCAATTATGAGCTTTCAAAATTTACCAACCAGCTAATAACTCAACTTGACCATCGTCCTAGATTTGCAACCTAACGCAACGACCTTGCTGGAGAGCTACACAAACACCGAGGCATTCGAGAGCTATCAAAAGATACATTGCTAAAGAGCAATTAAGAAACATTGCGTTCCATTGGCAAATACTTGTACTCTTTGCTTTCTCTTCCTGAAAGACAATGAAATGAGGGGGTACGCTCAAGAAAAATCGTTAATTCATTGGCTGTTGTAACCGGCTGCAATCTTTAAAGGCGATCTTGAAGAAAGACCAGTAGAGCAGAAAGTGCATCGGGACCGAATGAGTGGCCACTGAAAAAAAAACGGAAAAAGGTTTTCCCTTTCAACTTGATGTCAAGAAGCATGAAGGATCTGGACTTCGGCCATATGTTTATAAATATGCTAAGTTGATTTTAAATGTTGAATATTTAGTTTAAGTCTTTCGACATTCAACTGATTCCAGATATTAAAATTCATTTGTTCTTGATATTTGTTTTTAAATTTTTATGACGAAAATATTCACGAATAGTCTAAGAGAATAAAAAAGGAAAAGTTTTGCAGATTTACTACTGTGATTTGACAATTTTGGAGATTTTTTCTTTCCGTTATAACTTAACTCCTATACAATATGTAAATTAAATCATTAAAATAGGACATGATATTTTTATAAAATTCATGCTCAACTCGTGGCTCAGTAGCAACGTGCCACGGGGGAGCATTAGGGCGGAGGTTCAATCCGCTGGAGCCTTTGTTGTAGACACTGTTTCAAAAAAACGAGAAACGTTTGCGATGTCGAACATCTTGCCTCGTTAGTCGGGCTACCTCGTGGGAGTTTTCGGGGTTTCTCCTGTACGATACACAAATATAGAATAGTCCCCCCCTCCCTAAAAGACCTCCTGGAAGGCAATGCCCTGTTTCTTTAGCGACACGGAGCCAAGTCAGACTTTTACCTGTGGATGTTCTTTCCGAACAGAAGATGTCCCTCCCCCATTTCCCTCCTTCCATGAGACGACATTTAAGTTTCCTTTTTTACATTGGGTTTTGGAATTGATCCAGATGTTGCTGTCTACAAAGTGGGATAAGAAAAAAATATATAATATTCGTAGCTTCTTAAATAAATTTTGTAAGTCAACATTTAACACATCTCTCAATAAAAAAATAAAAAAAACTCTCTATAATTTTATAAGTACTTTTATTATTTTTTTTTTCAGTATGAAAGGAATTTGTCCTTGAGTACTCAATTCATCGATTCATCACTCCATCCGTTCAAAATTCATCGCTGATGATAGTTTTCAACATGTCCTTTAAGCTCTCATCAACTGCAATGCATTAATGAAAATTTCCTTTTTTACACCTTATGAAGAGAACGCTTCACAAACATCTTTTTTAAATGAAATTGCTCCACATTAGCATAATAATAAATAGGGAAACCAGGAAATCATTCACTCAACTAGTCTAATAATGACAAATTACCAAAGTGCATTTGAATTTGACACTAAACTGGTCAATTTGACTTAGTAAGATGCAAATCGAACTCACTTCCTAACTTTTTTTTCTAATGATAAGTTACGATCCAACTCATGTTGATGGTGAATTAATTTGATTTAACGTTCTTGGTTTCATTTTCTATCCTTATTTTTTTATCTTTATTTTAATTTTATTTATTCATATATTCAAATAAAATATAGATTAAAATACCTTTTTACGATAAGAAACAATTTTAATGGTCATCTGTATCTACCATCTATTTTCTCAAAATGTATAATTTTGAACTTCATTGTACTTTTTTATAGAAAACTTTTCTAGACATAATGTGGCATCCTGATAGCCAATTTCACTAGTGCTCTGGCCCTTGGTACCCCAGGCTTCATATTCGAATCCTGGCTGTGGCACGGATGCTTGTTAGTGGTTCGGACTCTACGTTCATCTATAGGTGCCAGTCTAATTAGTCCAAAGTGCGCAGAAAATGACCACATAGCGACAAATCAAACCAAATTAGACATAATGCACTGAAACTTTTTACATGGGGATAAATAAACTATATTTCAATCTGAGGTTAATTATAAAGCAGATAATTTTAGCTGAAATAAAAAAAAGTTAAAGACTATATGTTTAGTTGTCTTTGAGAAAAGATATATCGAAGTAAATGACTTTAACATTGCGTAATAGGGAGCCTACTTAACTGACCAAACCTGGGTTAAGTTAATACCTCAATCAAGAATTATCCATTTATTTGGTTATATTATGGTATAGCTTGGACGCTTGTCTAGTTCGGGTTGCGACAGGAGATCTACCTCCCCATGGTGCACCCTGATAATGTCCTAGGCGGCTAAAAGATGTACTACTATCGGCATGCAACAACGCTTCAAGAGGGATCACCTTCGAGGACTTCGTTTAGATTGTGTTTTGGAATGGAATGTGGGCAGCTTGTCCCAATCTAAGAAAGTAGAGATTTAACATTCCGTTGCCAGCTACGATGTTGAGACTTGCGGTGGGCTATGGCTGTTTGGCGATCCATCTGCAACCCATTGACATTTTTGACATCCCAAATTCCCAGCTCTGTAGAAAAGATGCTACCATGGACAGATACCATGTAGCAGGATGCCCGAACTTGCGTGCGGACTCCGAGATGAAAAGATTTTGGAGTGCTAGAACTTTGCTGATGAAACATTGACTTTTTTCTCTTATTGTTTTCTTTTTTTTTTTTTTTTCTTGTATGTGTTTTACACTGTTTTGATCTCGTAAGAGTTTGTGAATTAAAAAAATTGTGCCTGAAAAATATGCATTTGTGCAGACAGGTTTGTGTTTTCGGTAAAATTACTGTGCACAATTAATCATCATCATCATCATCAGTATCAGTAGTGCAACAGGTCCAATGGTGGGCCAAGGTCGTCTGCCTGCTGGCAGATTTCAAGACAGGGAATGTTTTTTCTTTTACGGGGTAGGTTGTCAGCCCTACACCAAACGCTTTACAGTCTATATGGGAAGAGAGTTTAGAGCTGGTGCTCATATAGACCCAACGCAGACAACTCAACAACCCCTGCTCATATAGACCCAACGCTCTATAGACGACAGTCACCCAATTCTCTACAGTCTAATATACCAGCGGCCTAAATGGCCGAGTGTCCAGGCGCTCGGTTCTACAGGTCTCGGGTTCAAATCCCGGAGGTGCCATGGATATTTGTAATGGTTCAGAATCCATTTTAAGCCGTAGTTCCCTGTCACATAAGACTGTAAGAGCGTCACGGAACCCTTTCAGACTTCTCACCTACATCATTCCCAAACTGTATAGATGCAACTCAACTCTAGGCACAAGGATGTGTTGTGGTATATAAGTAGTAGTCATATTAGACCGGGACCTACGATTTAAAATGAATTGAGAACCATTAAAAACCTCCATGCCACCTCCGGGACTCGAACCCGAGACCTGTGGCACTGAGCGCCAGATTTCTCAATTAATAGCTAAAATAAATAACTTCGATGACAATTAAAAGCTACTTATTTGAACTTTTTTTTCCGTGTCTTAGCAACGAAACACCAGACTCTTACAATCTGACCAAAACAACCGCAATTTAAGGTAACAAAATACTATGTTTAAAAGTATTTTGTTACCTTAAATTCATTCTAAACATTTAATTTTCATTACCCCCTTAATACCGAAAACTAATCTTCTTCGAATACAAAAGCAGCCTGGATCCATCCTGTTGAACAAGCCTCATCTTTACTGACCTATTGTTCCTTAAAAGAAAAAAAGCGTTCTTTTGTGCTTTTGGAGATAAATTGACAATGGAAAGCGTTTTTGCAATGTTTACGTTGTTCTGAAGTTGCATACAATGGCGTACACAAAACGAACAAAAATGCTTTTCAGAGAGAGTAAAGCATTATTGTAATAAAAGCCGCCACCATCAATGGTCAGCAAGAAGTTGAATTCTCCTTGACCGTTTTTTTTCTCCCTGAATTCATTCATTTATAATATTTTGTATTTATTAGTTTCATAAAGAATCTAAGATTTTTTATTTATTTATTTATCTATCTACTGTTTTATAATTTCCCGTTTTCTTAAGACTACGTGATACTGGCTGCTGAGAATTTCCTCTCCAGTTGGGTTTTGTTCTCTTTCCGCCGTCCCAAAATATTTATGACCTTCTACCCACAAATAAAGGTGAATCTTTGTGTACATCTTTTGATTGTTTGTTGGCATCACATGAAAGGCACTTTGGAATAAATTTGTTTATGTAAGAAGCGGCGGATAATAGGATCGGGTTTTAAAATTTGTATTCACAGATTCAATCAAATGCTTTCATAAAATAATTCTACATAATAGGGGTTGTAATAATATATTATTACGGAATTTATTGTTTACTTTATTGTTTACTGTAAGTTTAAAATCATAATATAAAAGTCTTTAACTTCCACTTTTGGAGCGTGGGTGTTTATATTTATATTTTTATTCAATATGAAGTGTAAATATAGATTAAAATTTGAATAACATATATATATATATATATAACTGATTTTTAATAAATTTTAAGAAATAGTGCATTCAAAATTTATAGTCGGTCTCAGTACAGTTTTCGCTATGACGGTCAGTGCCACAGGTTTCAAGTTCGAGTCCCGACGGGGCCATGAATGTTTGTAGGGGTTCAGAATCCAGTTTAAACCGAAGTTTGGTTGTCGCTCTACGGTCATTTTGGGCATATTTTGGGCTAATTAGATCGGTACCTACAGTTTAATGTAGATTCCGAACCCTTCACAAACATCCATGCCACCGCCAAGATTCGAACCTGAAGCCTGTGGTATCAAAGGCCAGAGCACTAGCTAATTGGCCGTCAGGCTGTCGTTAAACTGTAGGTATGGGTCTAATATTACTGTTGGACGTAGGGCTGACAACCCTACCCTTTTGTAATAAAAGCCACCATCAATGGTCAGCAGAAGTTGAATTCTCCTTGACCGTTTTTTTTTTCTCCCCGAATTCATTAATTTATAATATTTTGTATTTATTAGTTTATATATATATTAAAGATATATATATATATATATATATTCTGGGTGTTTATATTTATATTTTTATTCAATGTGAAGTTTAAATATAAATTAAATTTTGATTTTTAATAAATAAGGACATAACAATCTAAAATTTTAATAAACTGGCCTTGGCCCACCTTGTTGCTCCAATGAAGAAGTGTGCAAAAAAAAAGACCGCAGAGCGGCAAACCGAATAATATTTCTTAAATTGTTGTTTCATAATTTTTATTATACCATTTGTCAACTTCTTATAATTATTTTGCTTACTATTACTGACATAAACTTTACGAGTATATTACTGCAAAACAAATTTTTGAAAAAATATATCAGGAATACTGAAATATCAAAATAATAATAATAATAATAATAATAATATATGGAGAAATAAATAAATAAAATAAAAACAGTAATAACGTTTCAATGAAAGCTTTTACATGAAACAATGTGAATTATTCCATCATAGCAATTTCTCATCAAAACTATTACTTTTTGTTTAACTATTGATATTTGCAATTAATTTTCCATAATTTTTTTAAATAATTATTTCATATTATCATTGAGGTCTTCAAGGACATCTTAAATATTTGTTTCTTATGAATACTTATTATGTTTCTTTGTCATATTTAATTATTTGATAAATATTTGTATTCTGTATTTGTTTCTAGAAATGGAAGACATAGTGGTCCACTTTTAAGCAATTAGCCACCCTAGAGATTCACTCTCAATCTTTCCTGTAGTTAGTATGAGACATAGTTTGTTTTGGCAAAGTTCATACTGGTTTTATTATTTCAAATCACGTCGCAAAACTCAAATGTGTCTTAGAATCCTTTTTTTGATTGAAATCTACTTATAACACTGTATACAATATTTATTTTCTGTCATCTCGTTGTCTCATTTTTATTCCTTTAGCATTTCAACCTAATTATATTTTATCGTATCAAAAGAATGAAGTAAAAGAACCAATTTAATAAATTAAGGCACCTCGTTATCAGTGATAATACATCCCTTGAGTGAAATGCAGTGACGATAATAATTTCCGACGCTGTGAAATTTACACATAGGCAAAACTGTGAAAGCAGACTAGGCTAACACTTCATAATGCGCTCATTATGTAAAGAAGTTTTTGTTACATACTTTAAAATTTAATTTGCATTCTACCATTCGTCATTCCCATATATAGAGCGAGCTGATTAGTAGCTAGTTTTAAAGTGAAAATGGTCACTATATGAGCAGGAATTTTGAAACCGTGCTAAACGGTTTCCACATTATAACGAATTAAAAAACAATCCGAGTCTGGTTTGATTGCGTATGGAATTTTTCAACAATCGTAAAGATATAACACCAAAACCATAAAGATTAAGCAGTCTGCTCTAAAAAGAAACATTTTATTCAAATTTCAATTATTAAAGGGCACATTAATCAAAGATTCTCTTATCAACTACTAATAAAATCACAGTAATAAATATACCAAATTTTCCACATGAAAACAAAGAATTACCAACTTTTCATTCACAACTGCACAGACATTTTTTTAATTAATCATGGTTTCCGGAATTTTATTGCGTTAGACAAATTCTGAACTAATAGCTGTTTCAGACTTTCCAGAAAATGTGTGAAAATACACAGGATCTCATTTCTACGAACTCACAAACTCTGCAGCCAAAAAATGCAAACTTGTCTCTCTCTCAGTCTATAGAGAGAATATATATATATATATATATATATATTCTTCATTGACGCAACAGCCCCATGGTGGGCCAAGTCCGTCGGCCTACTGGCAGATTTCGAGACAGGAGATGCTTTTCTTTTACGTTTTAGGTATATCAGCCATTCGTCCAACACTCTACTGTCTTATTAGACCGAAACCTACGGTTTCGGTTAAAAAGCATTAATTAAAAAGCGGATTCCGAACCGTTACAAACATCCACGGCACTGCCGGAACTTGAACCCGAAACCTGTGGCAGCGAAAGCTAGTCACTCGGCCATCAGACCGATCATATATATAATATTTCAGTGTACAATGTGAGTTTTCACATAGTGAAGCACAATTTATACTAAAACCACAAATTCCACAAATTCAAAAACCACAAAACCACATTTTCTACAAACACTAACAATTTTGTGTATTTTTACAAAAGAAAAAGCATTTTAAAATAATAGAGTTGATAAATTAATTAGAAGTATAAATATAAATAATTAATCAAGTATAGATACTTAATTATTTAAATTATTTTTAAATAATTTTCGTAACGATATAAGTAGAAAAATTTATAAATGTATCACCATCATCATCATCATCATCATTGGCGCAACGGCCCCGTGGGGGGCCAAGGCCGTCTGCTTACTGGAAGATTTCGATACAGGAGATGTTTCTTTTTTACGGGATAGGATTGTCAGCCTTACCCCCAACGTTCTGCTGTTATATTAGACCGGGACCTACGTTTTAAAGGGGATTCTGAATTACTACAAACATCCATGCCACCGCCGGGACTCGAACCCGAAAACCTGTGGCGCCGAGCGCCAGATTGTAAATATATAATATTAATAAATAACCTCTTACAAAGTAAAAAGTATTTGGCTGATGAATTCTCTCCCCTACCCTGTCTTTTTTTCCTTGTATATATCTATAAAAAATATATCCATAAAAAATTAGTAAAAAAATCAAGATAAAGACAACAGCAGAAAAACAACAATAATTTATCACCAAAAGAACACAATGCTCTCGATAGGGAACTGCTTACTTAGCATCCAGTTTTCATTGATTTATCAAACGTGAGAACTGAATCTTTCTCCAGATGAGATTGAGCGTCATTTATTTATTTTTGCAAATAATACTTATAAGTCTTGTAATATACGATTGTCCCAGTTAGCTCTCAATATGTCTAATGAACAAAACGTAAAATATTCAAATAATTTTTGTATAAAGCGTACATATGAGTTTGGCAAAAATATGAATATTTTATTCAATAAAAATATTAGAACAACCAGAACTAATAACGATGACTTTTTTTAAGCGACCAGAAATCAGTTGGTTTTTAAAAGTGATGCCATCAAAAAACCGGTTTGGGCATTCTTCATTTCGTCATTAAATTTTTTTTATCATTAGAAGGTTTTATCATTTACATAGTCTGATTTTTAAAATCTCACATCATTTGATCATCTCACACATAATGAGCAAAATAAGGGCATTTCTAATAAAATATAAAAATGACAACAGAATACGAAGGAACGATACTCATTAAATAAAGTATTATTTCAATTTTCTTAATTGCATTTAACTTATTAATAATGCCTTATAATTTATGGGAAGTTGTCGTTTTACAAGCATACCATGCGATTTGGTATGATATTGGAAAGTGAAATTCAATCGGTAAACTAAACATAATGTATAGCAAGGATATTACAATGAAAGCTCATTATTGTAATAATACGAGTGTGCAACTAGCAAGCTGGACGGTTCAGATTCGAATTTACTGCTGGCGTCCTTTGCAGTCATTGCAGAAATCAGGAGTATATATAGTATAATCTATAGTCTGGTGGAGTTTTACGTTATCTCCCATACGACACAAAGATGCAGGATAGTTACCCATAAAAATCCTCCCGCTAGACAAGTCCCTCCCTGTCATCCCTTATTTAATAACTTCCTTCTTAATAACTTCCAATGAAAGTTATTTGTATCATATACAAGTGGAACACGAAGCCCACTAATGTTAACAATAAAAACATATACATGTGCTACATTATACAATTATTCACTGTAAGCATACGTTGGACTGTTGTAGAAATCGTTGGATGTCATACTAAGGAAATCCAATCTTTACCCATGGAACCCAGGGTTAGAACATGTATCAGAATCCGGTCAATGTTAACAAATTTGGTAGATGTTCTTTCAGTTTATCGAGATGAAGAAATCTCAAAGTACCAGATCCACATACATGTTGAATAACATCAACATGTATATGGATAACATCAGATCCAAAATTAAAACAAGTAATATAAAAAAAAATTTTAAGTCAATTCCTACTTTTTTTTCTCTCCATTGCAGAAAGTCCTTTATAAATAATTTTCAATATTTTTTTAAGTTTATCTGGCAATATCTATTGGTAGATTCATGCAACTTAAATCTAAAAAAAAAATTTAATTAATTAATTCAATTTAATTAAGCAATTAATATTTGAAAAACTGTATTAACATCCAGTGTCATCCACTACAAGTTCAAAAAAATGTATTTGAACTTGAGTGGATGAATTAAAAGTATTTTATGAACGATTGAAAATTTGAACAAGATATATATAGGGAGAGTGTGAACTAATAGAAGGAATTTAAAAAGAAAATCTGAATTGGTCAGGCTTTGTTAAGTATTACAGAGTTGTTAAGGAAAATAATGTCTTTATTTACATGCATTCACATTCTTCTTTTTTTTTTTATTTACTTCCTGCCAAAGACAACCGAGTCTACTATCAACCCTCCCCTTCGCAATCGTTTCACTGCTCCTCAGAGGGCGATATTGCCCACTTTGATTACTAGTGTATTATGTATATAACTTTGTAATTGTCCTTTTTCTATCTCGGTTCGTTTTCAGGTGCTCGGTACCACAATTTTCAGGTTCGAATCTTGGCGGTGGCATAGTTGTTAGTGGTTCTGAATCCACTTTAAATTGTAGGTCCCGGTTTAATTAGCCTAAAATGTGCACAAAATGACCGTAG
>BPLQ01002017.1:495376-507208 GCA_021605075.1 Caerostris darwini
ATTTCGTTTAAGAATTCTTTAAACTGACGATGGTAGAGTGCTTTTGACAAGATGCTGTTAACAATCTTGATTACAAAATTGATGACATCAACTATTTCGGCCGGAAATGTTTGGGCACAAAGCGCTTCTTGAAGAGAAGAACGTTATGTAGTGAAACGTAAGAATTTCGTGGTTTATTTTGCTCTGAAAAATTGTTGTTGCCCCTTTATTTTTTCCTGTCATACTTCTGGCTCCATCTGTTGCTATTGAAACGATTTTATTTAAATCGATCTTATTGTCTTCAAGGCATTTTTGCACGGTATTCGCTATATCTTCTCCTCTAGTTTGTCCCGAGAGTGGTAGCAATCCTAGAAGTTCTTCTTTTGGACCTTGGGAAGACATATACCTGACAAAAATTGCAACTTGTGCTGTGCCTTTTATGTCGCAAGACTCTTCTATAGCAAGTGATAAGGCAGAAGAAAGTTGAATGTCACCCACCTGCAAATATGTTACATTTGAAGACATTTTAGCTATTCTATCTTGTACTGTTTTAGCGGACAGTGGCAAATCTTTGATTTTTTTCAAGATTCCTGGTTTGTTTTTGAAATTACGAAACAGTTCTTCAGATGCACGTATGAAGCAATCTTTGACATACTCACCATCCGTGAATAGTTTACTTTAACTACCTTTACTTTTTTCTTTTTTTTTATTATTATTATATACACTGAAGTGACAAAAGTCATGGGATAGCAATATGCAAATTTTCAGATGGCAGTAGCATCGCGTAGAACAGGTAAAAATTCGCAGTGCTTTCGCAGAGCTTTCATTTCTGTTCAAGTTATTCATGTGAAGAGGTTTTGACGTGATGATGACCGCACGACGGGAATTAACAGACTTTGAACGCGGAATGTTAGTTGGAGCTAGACGCATGGGTCATGCCATTTCGGAAATCGTTAGGGAATTCAACATTCCCAGATCCACTGTGTCAAGAGTGTGCCGAGAGTATGAAATTTCAGGCATAACATCCCACCATGGACAGCGCAGTGGTCGACCGCCTGCACTTAACGACCGAGACCGGTGACGTCTGCAAAGAGTCGTAAATTCTAACAGACAAGCAACACTGCGTCAAATAACCGCATAAATCAATGTGGGATGAACAAGGGACTTGTCTGTTAGAACTGTGCGGAGAAATTTGGCTTTCTTGGGCTGTTCCAGCAGAAGACCGACTCGAGTGCCTTTACTGACAGAACGACATCGCTTGCAGCGACTCTCGTGGGCACGTGATTATATCGGTTGGTCCCTAGATGAATGGAAAACCGTGGCCTGATCCGATGAGTCACGATTTCAGTTGGTAAGAGCTGATGGTAGGGTTCGAGTGTGGCGCAGACCCCACGAAGCCATGGACCCAAACTGTCAGCAAGGCACTGTTCAAGCTGGTGGTGGCTCCGTAATGGTGTGGGGTGTTTTTTCATGACATGGACTTGGTCCTCTGGTGCGACTGGACCGAACATTGACTGGAAATGCTTATGTTCAGCTACTTGGAGATCACTTGCAGCCATTCATGGACTTCATGTAACCAAACAACGAAGGGATTTTTATGGATGACAATGCGCCATGTCACCGGGCCACAACTGTTCGCGATTGGTTTGAAGAATATTCTGGACAATTCCAACGAATGATCTGGCCACCTAGATCGCCCGACATGAATCCCATCTAGCATTTATGGGACATCATCGAGAGGTCTGTTCGTGCCCAAAATCCTGCACCATCAACGCTTTCACAATTATGGACGTCTATCGAGACAGCATGGCTCAATATTCCTGCAAAAGACTTCCAACGACTTGTTGAGTCCATGTCACGTCGAGTTGCTGCACTTCGCCGGGCGAAAGGAGAGCCGACACGATATTAAGAGGTATCCCATGACTTTTGTCACTTCAGTGTATATATATACATACATACATAACTTTGAGAAGATAATTCGCTTCTAACTATTTTACTGGAAACAACAAATTATACGTCACGCCAAAGCACTGATGAAGACGCCAACTTGTCTTGCGTCGAAAACGAATTTAAACTTACATAGAAACATCCGACGACGGCGTCATTCGAGAGCTTCCGATGGACTGACGGCGGTGAAAAGCGAGTACAAGTGGCTGAGAGATAGAATCGGTGCCTAATCCTCTTTAATCGATTCAGAACGATTCTTAAATGTTTTTTTTTTTTGATAAAATAAATAATATTTGAGTAGGGAACTAAATAGTCGCAGCTTCCCATCCAAAGAGCCGCTTGTGGCTCGCGAGCCGCAGGTTGCCGACCCCTATCCTAGCCAGATGGCCATCAGGTCGCTCCATAATGTAGGAGTAATTTTCTGCTTTTACAGCCTGAATTACTGGTAACCGTTTTTGAACTGTCGATGATTAGTTTCCTAGGATTTCTTTTCTTTTCCTTTTTTATGCGTTCACTATCTCCTTATTTTATTTTTTCGCCCGCAAAAAGCCAGCCAAGGCTACTATCGCCCCCCCCCCTAATCATTCCACTGTCCCTTAGAGGGCAATATTGTCCACTTTTGTTACTAATGTATTATGTATATAACTTTTTTATGATGGTTTAATTGTCATTCTTTTCCTATCTCGCTTCGTTGCCGAGCTAGGAGATTTCAGTTCGAAACCCAATAAGTTAGGGTTATCAAAAGTGTTCTTGTATCTTTGAGAGGAACACTTTAAATCTGTAGATTAGGACGTCCTTCCATTGGATTAGACTGTTAAGAAAGGTTTGGTTTATTGCTCTACGGTCATTTTTTGCACACTTTAGTCTAATTAGACCGGGACCTACAGTTTAACGTGGATTCCACTCACAAATAATCATGCCCCAGTCAAGATTCGAAACTGAAGTCTGTGGTACCAAAGGCCAGAGCACCAGCCTATTGGTCATCAGGCTGCTGTTTCCCTGAAGAGAAACACTTTAAATCTGTAGATTAGAAAGTTTTTCAAATGGATTAGAGAATTAGGAAGGGAGAGAACCCCTCAGAATTTTCCCAAGGTTCCCAATGTTTACCCTCTTGAATATTGTTTCTTTGTAACTTCATCAACTATCATTCATTAATGGATCAAATGCGTAAAAGCGTTAAAAATAGGTGGTGATTAGGAAGGGAATATTTTTAATGAACTTTTTCATTCATAAACTAATGAATTTCATTACATATTCAGCAGTATAGCTATCAGATTATGACTAGATGGTTAATATCACATCAGAAATCAAAAAGCAAGAAGTGAAAGTCAGATGGTATGTCAAAGAACTCCTCCGGGCATTTTCCAACTACAATTAATTTCTGCTCCGTTTTCAATTTACGGACAGTAATGATAGAGCCATGCGTTTTTCCTCATTCCGGTGGAAGTGTTGAAATTTCATCCAGGCATGTCATTAAAGACAAATCGTTAACATAAAAGAAATATTTTCAGAAGCAGCTCTCATTTCATTCTATAGAACCTGTCCTTATTTCCATTAATTAGTTTCTATGTACACATGAAAAAAAATTCTTGTAAAATAAAACGGAAATGATATTTCATTAATAATAATTCCATCATTTTTTTGTTTGTCCCTTTATGACGCAATTATTTTTTTTTATGAAGGAATCTCAGAAAAAATGCAATGAATGTGTCTATTGTTCTTTTGGGTTGTACCGATACGCAGTACATTAATTAGAAATGTGATTAAATTTATTTTCTGTAAAAGGTTATCTTCTGATCATACATATATATATTTCTGTAATGAATAGTTTTATTGCTTATCTCCTGAAGGATAAAGCAAGTAGGTTTTGGTGCCTCACTCATTATTGGTTTTATTATGTATACTGGAATTTATTATTATGGGATATCAAATGATGTGTTATTAATATCTTCAGAATGACCATTGTTATTAATATTAGCCATAAAAGATACGGTCAAGATAATAAAAAGTAAGGCTAACGACAGTAAATATTTTGTTATTGTATTTGTTGGTAAATAAAATGCGCTTTCTTTCCCAAAAATACTATCTTGTGTATCGAGTTTCATTGTGGTATATTTCATGCTTTGAAATATTATTTTGGCAAATTACAAAACAAAACAAAGATATTTTTATACCTTGTAGTATAACTTGATTGCACAATGCTTCATCCTAAAATAATTTAATACGGTTATGAAGAATTTCTTTGTGGACCTGAATGGTTGAGTGTCTAGCGCTCTCTGCCACAGGTTTCAGGTTCGAGCCACGGCGATGCCATGGATGGATGTTTGTAGTGATTCGGAATCCACTTTAAACCGTACGTCCTAGTCTAATATGATCTCAGAGCTTTGTCTTCAGGTTTATTATCAGTTTTCGGCCCTCGTGGTTCCTCGCTAAAGTGAAGCCGCATGTTACCCTTAGCCATGGCCCAGTCGCCTGCGTCTGGGTCTTCTGCACCTGGTGTAGGCTTTCCTGCACCACGGGGATTAGTAACAACAACAATAGTAACAACAGAATTTCGTTGCTGCTGCTGTTGTTTCTTATCCCACTTGGTAGACAGCAACATCTAGACCAAGTATAAGAACTCGTGTGATCTGACGGAAGGAGAGAAAAGAGAGGCAGATTCAGTTGTCATGGAACACCCGTAGGTAGAAGTCTGATTTGTCTCTGTGACCTGAAGAAGGAGGGAAGTGCCTTGCAAGAGGGTTTTTAGGGGGGACTACCCCGCTTTTCCATATCGTATAGTAGAAAACCCGAAAAACTCCCACCAGGCCGTCCGATTCGCGAAGCAAGATGCTGAATATCACAAATGCCATCGAGTCTCCTCGTTTTTTGAAACTATGTCTACAACAAAGCCGCCAGCGGATTGAACATCCGCCCTAAAGCTCACCAGCGGCGCTCATTACTACTGAGTCAAGAGTCGGGCAGAATGTAATTTAATATGAATTCTTTTTACAAAATTATGTAGGAATAGCAATGCAATTAGGAACTATTTGCATTTCAATTATAGATTCAAATAATACTCTATGAAATCTGTTATTGGAATTTACAGCAATTTATAGAAGCAAATTAAAGAAATATAAGTGAAATTAAATGTTTCTTTTTTATTCTTCTTATTTTTTAAAATTTTTATTATGACATATTTAATTTTTGATGAAAGCAGGTTTGTATCAGGGATAACAAATAAAAAAGTGTTTTTTTTTTCTAATATAACGGCATTTATGTTTCTTCGTATTTAATCTATAAATCTGGGGATAACCTCCTCGCAACTAATGGAAGATTCTTTTGGCCTACGGATTTATTGATTTAAAGTCGGCGCAAGAACGCGCAAGAACTTCTATTGTAGAAGTTCTTCAAACTCGGCGGTATTGTCGAGAGAAAATTAGGGCTGGGGATCATGTGGTTATTTGCCAAGCACAAATATATAAACAAATTTAAATTTCTGTAAAAATAAGATAGCAAATAATTATATATGTAATCAATACTGAATATCTGATATTTAATATGGATACGAAGGAATTACAATTTTACGGATATTCAGGGCGTCTGATACGTTACAAAATTATGAAAAAATATTACTGCATTCAACTCCATTGGAATTTTTCAATTAGGATTCTGTGAAAAGATTGCCTCAATTAGTCTCCTTGTATTAATCTGCAGGAACTAAGCGGCCTGATGGCCAATTGTCTAGCATTCCGCCATTTGGTACCCCAGGTTTCAGGTTTGAATTTTGACAGTGGTATAGATGCTTGTTAGTGGTTCGGAATCCATGTTAAACTGTAGGTCTCGGTCTAATTAGCTTAAAATGTGCACAAAGTAACCGTAGAGCGCCAAACCAGGATTTAAAGTAGCGTCAGAGCTACTATTAGTTTATAATTCTTCTAATAATTAGAGTAATACAGCATAAAATAAGTATCCATCTTACTTACTACGAGCAACACTACCAAACATTAACTAATTAGTGAATATATTTTACTTGTATATCTTGCAGTTTTTTTTTATACTTTTGTAATGTGTCCAATAATTTTCGGATAACTTAGATAATATATTCTGAGATAGAGTGTAGCTATGCACAAATGACTATAAATATAAATTTTATATCAGATGACATTCAAGAGAAATTTCGAAAGGCCTATTGACTTAAAAATCCTATTTCAATTGAAAACGTTGAAAATTTATATTTGTATTCATAGATACAATCAAATATGTATACAATGGAAATTTATGATGCACAATTATCGTTGCAGTTATTTATTAATATGGTCCTGCTCGTCGTAAGTGTGCTTTCACAACATAAAATGCTATGGTAAATAATTCTACCCGCTACTTATTTATCTATTTTAAGGTATATGAATTTGAAGAGAAAGCAACTTACATTGCAATGGATTTTTCACCAATTTCTATATCTGGTTTTCCACAATCTGTAGTCAAGTTTAAAAGATGATTGCATGCCATATGAAAAATGGGCTTTATTTTCAAGGTAAAGCTTTATCTTTTGTGATTTTATGTTGCATTCAAGCTGAGGCTGAACTCTTGGATTCCAACAGAGATTGATGTTCTTTTTGAAGTTGCATCTTTGTCGTGACTATCTCTTCTTGGATAGGAGTAACTTTTCAAAGAAATTTTTGTGCGAGGAAATCGTGATAGCTCTCTTTCAATGAAACAAACTAATAATCGGAACAAAAGGGAAAAATATTAATATATTACATTTTGAAAGAATAAAAGAATATATATGAGGAAGGTTACTTGCCTCAAAATAACATTTTTTATTGTTTAGATTTTTTTCAAATTTATTTTAATACTTGCTTACACTTCAATATAAAAGAATATGCAAATTAGCTTTAATTTTGTATTTCGCATTGATTTAGTTCTATTCTTTTCCTATTTTTATAAACGTATTCAATCTGCATCTATATTACTTATATATTATTTAAAATTTGTTGAATACAAATATTTTAAACATTCAAGCGTATAAAAAAGTCGTACGCTATTAAAACTGATATAAATGCTGGCGCGTTGGTTTTAGAAAACAAAGTGTTTGTTTTCACGTTGAATATGAACCAACTGAAGATTAATTTTATTACTCGCAATCATTTTCAATTAAGAATTGTCGCAATGTATGTTACAAAATGAAAGGAACGATTCAAATTAATGGCGCGGATTACTTCCGACTGTCAATTTCCTTCTTCACGACGTCCCACAGTGGGGCGAAACACTTTGATTTGTGACAGAAAAATCATTTTCTTACCAATCGTTCTGAAAATTATTACTTAGGCGGGAGGGCGAAAAATTTCAATTTTGTTGTTTTAAAGTTGACAAAATAACTGCTTCCTGTTATTTTACTTTTACATTAGTTTTTCTCAGAAAAAAAATTAAAGATTGCATTATGGTTGTAAGAAATTTATTTTCCTCAAATGTATATTTTATAAAATATTTGAGCTATTTAATAAATTATAATAATAATCAAGAATAATAACAATACAATATGGTAATTTTAAAATATATATATATATAATACATATTAAAAAATATATATTTAATATATATATATATAATACATAATACACTGAAGTGACAAAAGTCATGGGATACCTCATAATATCGTGTCGGCCCTCCATTCGCCCGGCGAAGTGCAGCAACTCGACGTGGCATGGACTCAACAAGTCGTTGGAAGTCTTCGGCAGGAATATTGAGCCATGCTGTCTCGATAGACGTCCATAATTGTGAAAGCGTTGATGGTGTAGGATTTTGGTCACGAACAGACCTCTCGATGATGTCCCATAAATGCTCGATGGGATTCATGTCGGACGATATAGGTGGCCAGATCATTCGTTGGAATTGTCCAGAATGTTCTTCAAATCAATCGCGAACAGTTGTGGCTCGGTGACATGGCGCATTGTCATCCATAAAAATCCCATCGTTGTTTGGGTACATGAAGTCCATGAATGGCTGCAAGTGATCTCCAAGTAGCTGAACATAAGCATTTTCAGTCAATGTTCGGTCCAGTCGCACCAGAGGACCAAGTCCATGCCATGAAAAAACAGCCCACACCATTACGGAGCCACCACCAGCTAGAACAGTGCCTTGCTGACAGTTTGGGTCCATGTCTTCGTGGGGTCTCCCCGCCACACTCGAACCCTACCATCAGCTCTTACCAACTGAAATCGTGACTCATCGGACCAGGCCACGATTTTCCATTCATCTAGGGACCAACCGATATGCTCACGTGCCCACGAGAGTCGCTGCAAGCGATGTCGTTCTGTCAGTAAAGGCACTCGAGTCGGTCTTCTGCTGGAATAGCCCAAGAAAGCCAAATTTCTCCGCACAGTTCTAACAGACAAGTCCCTTGTACGTCCCACATTGATTTCTGCGGTTATTTGACGCAGTGTTGCTTGTCTGTTAGAATTTACGACTCTTTGCAGACGTCGCCGGTCTCGGTCGTTAAGTGCAGGCGGTCGACCACTGCGCTGTCCATGGTGGGATGTTATGCCTGAAATTTCATACTCTCGGCACACTCTTGACACAGTGGATCTGGGAATGTTGAATTCCCTAACGATTTCCGAAATGGCATGACCCATGCGTCCAGCTCCAACTAACATTCCGCGTTCAAAGTCTGTTAATTCCCGTCGTGCGGTCATCATCACGTCAAAACCTCTTCACATGAATAACTTGAACAGAAATGAAAGCTCTGCGAAAGCACTGCGCATTTATACCTGTTCTACGCGATGCTACTGCCATCTGAAAATTTGCATATTGCTATCCCATGACTTTTGTCACTTCAGTGTATATGTCAGTAAAAAATACTTTTCAAACCTTTAGTTTTATATTATTTTTGAGGCAAATATTATTTTTTTTAAGTGCACCATTTTTCTGAATTATATAATTCTTAACAAATAGAAAATATAATTTAATTACAAAAAAAAACCCCAAATAACTTTAGGATGTTAATAATTTTTCTGTGCGTCTTACATCAATTAATACAAAATCAATAAGGAAAACAGTAATCCCACATTTTAACTAGAAATCATACATAAAAATTCAAATGTAGTTAATAAAATTTAAAACTTAAAAATAATTTTAAGTTATTATCTAAAAACAAAATACACAATCAACAATCTATTCTTTCAATTCTTTCTTTATCAAGTGTAATTTTCTGTTTTTAAATGGATTGAAATCTTTAATAAAAGTATTTACAATATATTGGATACCTTAATTTTACTTCTCTCAAGCAAATCTTTTAAAATTCTTCAACGTTGAGCAAAATTCTCTTGAGGTAATCATCCAATATATAGTAAATCGGATGAAATTATTCTCCACTCCAAGTATTAATAGTTGTTTATCATGGCAGACATCACATATCATGCATATCTTTCAATCAGTTCTTTGGCAATTGTTAGTTTTTCAATTTTTCATGCCAATGTCATATCCACTTGATATAGGGACAAAAATAGAACGCATTGTTTGTATAAGTTCTTTATCCAAACTCGTTATTATAGAAGGTATTGAATAATTGAAAGAAAAAGAAACAACAGCAATAATAAAAATTGCACGACAGTGACATTATCAATCGTATTTACAAGTTAAAACTAACGTAAATTTGCAGTTAAACCCATTTTCTAAATGTTTTATGAAATATGAAGTCTTATGTTTAGTTTTTCAATCTTTCATTCCAATGTCATTTCTTAATATAATGACAAAAATAATACGCATTGCTTTTATAAGTTATTTATCCAAACTCATTATTAAGGAAGGCATTGAGTAATTGAAGGAAAAAGAAACAACAATAACAACAAAAAAAAAGTGCATGGCAATGCCACTATCATTCGTATTTACAAATTCAAACTTAGGTAAATTTTTAAACTTAAACAAAAAAACTTTCAACAATTTTTCTTTCTAAATGTTTCTCGTAAGCAAATTTTGTTGTACTCAATTATTTTTCTTGTAATTATCTTGAAATTGCCTTTTTGATCGGGAGTTTGGAAGCTATATATAGAAAGTATCCTAACCTACGCAATTTTACAAAGTTTTTAAATAGATAGTCCAAAATTTAAATGTTCTTTCAAGTAATGCGCTACGATTAATTTGTCCATGCAATAAAATTCTTTAATATTGCATCAGTGAACTTTGAAGCGTGTCAAACATTTCAGCTTCTATAGTGAAAAAGGAAGGGGGAGAGTATGGTGGATAGATATTTTTCGTCCCGATATGCATTACTTTTTATGATTGAAGATGGAATACGATGTTTCTTTTGCAGAATTATTTTGATGGATTTAAAGAGTTATTTACTTTTTGTTCTAATCAATCCATATTGATTTTGGGTATTATTTTTTTTTTCTAATGCAACTGCAATATAGAGACTGCTATCTTTATGCCATAAGCAAAGGCTGCACCGACGTTACGCATTTAGCACTACTCAGGGAGCACGTATAGCTTGAAGATATACTACGGACGAGAGTCACACTACCCCCAACAACGCTCTGCGATCCTATTAGACCGGGACCTACGGATTAAAATGGATTCGGAACCACTACAAACATTCACCGGGACTCCAACCCGAAACTTGTGGTATCGAGCGCCAGAGCGTTAAGGAAGTAAATCTTTACATAAATTAGCAGTAAAAATAGGAATAAGAATGTATACTGCATCTGGAAGATTTTTTACAATAACTAACAAAATAAAAATTAGGTGCCTCGCTTCTGCTCAGAAAGAATAGCCACAATTAAATTTATTTACAACAGAACAAGTATTTTGACAAATATATATTGATATTGTTGAATGCCCGTGAGATATAGACATTACTGTTTGTATAATTGCTTTCGAAAACAATCAACATCATTCCAGAAGAACACGTGTAGCTTAAAGATGTGCTACGGACGCGAGTAACACTATCCCCAAAGCTCTCTAAGATCCTACCAGACCGGGACCTACGGTTTAAAGTGGATTCCGCACCACTACAAACATCCATGTCACCGGCGGGAATCGGACCCGAAACCTCTGGTACCGAGCGCCAGTCACTCAGCCATCAGCCACCTTTTGGGTAATATTAGAATCCCCACGAAAGAAAGAGTTTCATTTCTAGTCATTACGTTCGTTTTCGAGTTAAGTTATAAATTTGTCTATATTTGCCTGCTTGAGATAATGGCGTCATAATTTCTTAAGTTCATATTTCACCAGAAGCTCTTAAATTTATTTATATTTCAAAAGATCTCTCATAAATCTGAATTCTCCCCTCCCCTTAGAATAGGTGTAATTTTAAGAACTGCCTACAAAAGCCGTCCTTGGTTGACTTTTCGTAATGGGTAAAGTTCGTTAGTAAAAAAGTTAATGGAATATGTAATCAATTTTTTGTGCTAATTTTCCTTCGATTCTTTTGAAATTCTTCTAACTGTTTTTAAATTTTGTAGGGAAAAATGACTCCTGTCTAAGGTCACCCATACCCTCCATTGGACAATTTGATCTTTTGATATAAAAATGCTCTTAAAAATTATCCATAATCATCTTTTTGTTGTCCCTAACCATTTCATAGCGTTTAATGATCTTTTCTAATCCTAGTAACTCTACATAAGAATCTGCCAGAAATACTGAGTTTAAGTAGCATTAGTAAATTAATAAAACAAAAATTCTATGTTAATATAAAATTGGCAATGTTTCAAAAAAGATGCGAAAATGAACAAGATTTTATTCCATAATGTACGCTCATGTCCATAAATTAAGGATAATGAAGTTCAGGCAAAGAAAGAGACAGAAGCAAAACAAATTTGACTTATTTGTAAAGTCTATTTATTAAACAAAAGGTAAAGAGCAAAAAAGATGCTATATGTTTGACATAATTAATAAAAATTGCGATTTTTACTCCCTGGAGCAAATTTC
>BPLQ01002017.1:516569-533309 GCA_021605075.1 Caerostris darwini
GCCGAGTGTAATTGCACTCTGGCGCTCGGTGTCATGGATGTTTGTAATGGTTCAGAATTCACTTTAAACTATAAGTCCCGGTCTACTATGACTGTAGGGCATAGGGCTGACAACCCTAGCTCGTAAAAAGAAAGCATCTCCTTTCTCTATATCTGCTGGTAGTCAGATAGCCCTTGGCCCACCATAAAGCTTTTGCGCCAAAGAAGAAGGTGTTTTTTATCACATTTGAAAATCTTAAATAAGCTGCTCGTTGTAAAATAAACTGTTTTTACAAATGAAAAATTCCTATAGGTGGATTATAATCGTTATTGTACCAGATTATTATTGTTTACAGATTATTATTGTTTATTTGTACAGATCGTTATTGCTTTATTCTATTTTCAGAAATAAGAAACAGCATTTTCTGTTTCAATTAAATTTTTGAATAACAGTCTGTTTTGCTGTATTTGTCGTGGTCAAATTTAGTCAAAATAGAGATAAATTCAAAGAAAAGAACAATTAGTCTCATTTTTATTATCTATGACCCTGCCATTGTCACAACATTTTTGCAACAAATGGGAAGGGATTACAAATGTAATTGTCGTTTTATTATCTATAAAAGCCTTCCAGAGGTCTTGTCAATTCTAGTATTCTATTAATGGCAGACACTTGTTCATCACTACAAATGAGTCTGTTCTTAATTTGGATCCAGTAAATGCAATGAACATTACAAATGGGAATAAAAATCGTGTACAACGAGCACATTAGCTACGTGTGCTGCAACCACAAGACCGTGACATTAACACTAGAGATAAAATATATCTTACGATCTAAAAATAGTAAACAAAAGTGACTCTGGAATGATGTTGATTGTTTTCTAAAGCAATTATACAAACAGTAATGTCTATATCTCAGGGGCATTTAACAATATCAAGATATATTTGTCAAAATACTTGTTCTAATGTAAATAAGTTTAACTATGGCTATTCTTTCAGTTTCGGGATCGAGTCACGGCGGGGCCATGAATGTTTGTAGTGGTTCGGAATCCATTTTAAACCATAGGTCCATGTCTAATAGGATCGTAGAGTGTTGTGGGGATAATGTTACTCGCGTCCGTAGCTTATCTTAAAGCTACACGAACCTCCTGGGTAGTGCTAAATGAGTAACAGCGGTGCAGCCCTTGCTTATGGCATAAAGATTAACTGGCTCTATATTGCCAGCTGCGGGGCCTGAATGGCCAAGTGGCTAGCGCTCTGGCGCTCGGTACCACAGGTTTCGGATTCGAGTCCCGGCGGTGCCATGGATGTTTGTAGTGGTTCGGAATCCACTTTAAACCGTAGATCCCGATCTAATAGGATCGTAGAGAGTTGAGGAGGCATTGTTACTCCGCGTACGTGGCTTATCTTCAAGTTACACGTGCCCCCTGGGTAATACAAAGTGAGTGACGTCTGTGCAGCGCTTGCCTTAAGGCATCAAAGACCAGGCTGTCTAAGTGTTTGCCAGCTGCATTAGAAAGAAAAATATTGCCAGCTGAATTAGAAAAAAAACATTTACTTGCTTAATCTATGCATATTTTTAATGAGGATTTATTATTTCTCAGTAAGATTCATAATTTCGGTTTTATTTATTAATTTTTAATAGTGCATTCTTTCTTTGTGAATTCGTGCATTATCTTAATTACATTTTGAAATAAATTAAATTTTAAAAATAATAATTTCCCATACATGATACAACTTTAGTCTCTCATGTACTTTTTTGCTCATTTTTAAAAAAAATTAAGCAACAATGTCTTTTATCAAAAATAATGTTTTTATCAATAAATATTCGTCCTAAAGATTCTTTAAGATACATTTACCACAAATTAAAAGAGGAAAGGAAATATCTGAAAATAAATTGGCAAAAGGTTAAAAAAAAAATTTGTTTGACAAATTCATTTACGTGAGACAATAAATACTGAATCCATTTCAAAGAGAATTTCCTTTACCATAAATCTTTCGCCATTGTTTCTCGTGACAATAGGTTACACATTCCTAAATGGACATCATTTGTTAATCCCTTTTATTTAAAAAAATAAATAAATGAGATATTTTTCCTCATTTTTTTAGTTAAATACAGGAAATCAAATAACTGCATTTTGAAAACCAGAATATGCTATCATAAAATACCGTTGGTGGACCATAAATCTACATGAACGTGGATAGTTGGATGCCAACTCAGGGATTAACAATGAATCAGTTGTTTTAACCTTTGCAAAATTAGAGCAAGGCCGACGGTATTTTTTCTTTCAGAAATCCCATAATTGGTAAGATCACGTTTCTCTGTTGGAGGGCGATGTAGATGGTAAATTGCAGTTGATGTGACTAACCCTGTTGCTTTATAAAAGACGGTAATTCAGATTTATTTAAAAAAAAAGCAGAGATTTTCATTTGTCTTTTGTCAAGGATTGGCGTTGAAGTGTTTTTCAACAAGTTGTTGAAAGAAGAATTCCTAAGTACTTGGTAATGAACGGCATTGTAGCAAAGTGATGATTTTCAATGATACCAACTTAATTTACTATGTGGACTATGTGGCATATGAACTTGAAAAAATTATTTACAGAATTCAACGCTAATGAATTGAAAAACTGGTTAACAAACAAACTGGTGCCACATAAGGATTGTGCTTTATAAATTAGAAAAGTGTATGGAAATGTGTGAATTAGTAGGTAAATAAATTAAAGAGAGTAAATAAATAATTGGTAAATAGCATTCATTTAATTCTTCTTAATGTAGACATCGCTTTCAAGGATTTATGTTGAATTTTGTGCATTGAAAACACCACAGTAACACGTGCTTTTAATAAATGGGCAGTGAATGTTTTTTTAAACACTCGTTTCAGAATAATTATTTAACAAAAATTGAATGCAAATAAAATAATGCATATTTACTCGTAGAGTGCAAAATTAATATAAATTATCTGAAAGTATTATTGATTTTGTGTTCATGTTGTCTTGATAAAAGAAAGCAATCATAGTCTTCATAATTTCTTCAGTACTTCTTTTTTTAACGCGTATTAAATTTCTTGATATTTTCATTATGTTCTAAATAACAATATTGTCCTTTATCCATGTAGAATGAATAGTTGTTATTACTTTTTTAATTTTCTTGCACTGCTTTGCAGAAAATTCAAACAACAGATTAATGGAAAAGAAATAATGTTTCTTCCGACAAACATGATGCATGCATTTACAACATGGATTTATGGGTCATTAACTTAAATTATGGAGATATATTTATTATTATTATATTTAGTTTAGAAATTTATTATAAAAAAATTATTGAAATTTTCTTACATTTTAGAACAAAAAAAATATATTAGAAATATTTTAAAGTAATAAATTAGTGTTGTGCGTCATAATAAGTAAATTAATATTGTTATAAATATTTTTTCATTATTTAAGATACTCAAATAAATTAATGAAACTATTTTGACGAAAATTTTAAAAAATTATAGTTTTGATTAAAATTTTAAAAAATTAAATTTTTTATTAAAATTTGAACTTCTAAATTAAAAACGACAAACAAAAATTAGTGTAAGCCCGACGTATCAATCAAAGGTAGCATTCATAGGTTTGCATGTAAGAGTACGAAGGTTTGTGTCCACTGTAAATATGCTTACAGTTACTATTTCTAGAAAAAAGAAAACTGGATTGCAATTATGACAGACAATGGTGGAATATCGGGTGGGAGTTGTCCAAAATATCTTTCGTGAGACACGTATATGAAGTACAAGAATCCGCGAAAATTTATATAATATAAGTTATAAGTCCCTGATATATATAAAGGTTCTCAGTTTTAGTAAAATATTACACATAATTTAATTAAATATATTTTAAAATAAATAATAAAATAACTTCCCATAGCGTAGATAGCGATTAACAAGATAGCAATTTCATACTTTAAGGCAGGGGTGGCCTACCTGCGCCCCCCCCCCCTCCTGAATGTTTTTCCGACCCGTGAGATTTATGACACTTTTACAAAATATATTTATTTTATAATGGCCAAAGTAGTGAAAAACAACGTATTCAAAAACACATTATGTGTTCATCCCTATATTCAAAAATTAAATGTCGAAATTATGAGAAAAAATTAACTTTGATTTTAAAATAATAATCTTGGGAATATATAACAGGTTCTATGTTTCACTTTAAGTGACCTCAGTGACGCAATGGCCATCGCTAGATACACACAACTGATTGTTGATAACAGAGAAAACCAGACTCTTAGTTGAAGTCGCTGCGCTTTTGGCTCAACTTACACTTGCGCAAATTTTTTTTAAAAAAGAAATTGACCAAACACAAAACACGCTTAAACATGATGGACGCTAACCTGCAGGACCAATTACGATGTGCAAACACCCAAATTGAGATCGATTTGCAAAACCTAAGCGAAAGAGTGGAGAAGCAAATATCGCACTAGCAAAATAAATATTTTTTAATGATTTCATTTTTTTTTTATTTCGTTTATATTTATATATTTTTTAATGATTACCTTTTTTTTTTATTTCGTTTATATTTATATATTTTTTAATGATTACCTTTTTTTTTATTTCGTTTATATTTATATATTTTTTAATGATTTCATTTTTAGTTTTATATATTTCCTTACAATGTGCGTTTAGTATCATTATTATATTATCTATGCTTACATGTAAGAATAAGACAAAAGTGTTATTACATTATGTTTCAATTTTTCACTCCAAAGAAATGTCTGTAATGGGTTCTAAATCTAATATGGGGATAAATAATTTTATATGCGGCCCGCGGAGTCATGATGCAATTCCAAAGTGGCCCACAAGATCATTTGGGTTTGCCGCCTCTGCTTTAAGATATTAAATTTGAGCTTTCTAATACCGTCATAATAAATGAATATATGCCGTCATAATAAATAATGCATTTTATGCATTATTAATAAAAAGTTCTAAAGTTCAAGATCAAAAACTATAATAAGTGAGAGTTTTACGATCAAACCTTCATAACCATTGTATGCTTGTAGACACACACTCACCCACAATTTGGCGTAGGAAACCAGGAACTAAAGTAAGGACTAAACTAGGAACTAACATGCTCAGTTCCGCATTTTTAGAAGAAGATCTCAAACATAAAGGAGAGTAAGTTTAGCAGAAGTGGTGACAAAAGTTGAACGCTGTTTGTTGTCCTTATTCGAAACGGTTAATCACACATAGCGTCGTTTCTGGAACGTAGGTGTCTCTACAAAGAAAGTTCTTGTTCCACACAATGCGTAATTTTTCTTTTTCCCCCCCCCCATCCCCTTCCTTTCAAAATGCCGGAAAATACGTTAAATCAAGTGCATCTCATTAGATGAAATATTAGTGTGAAGGTTTTTTATTTCCTTACTAAAAAGAAGAAAGCAATAAACACAGGTATATGAGAGTAGTTAAATAAATAATGTGGGGTTTTATAGCATACGTATTATTTAATGAAACTTCAAAATACGAACAACTTCCCGTTAAAAAATGTCAACTCGTTTTAAATTAAATTTCTTTTGTTCAACATCGAAAGAGTTTGAAAAAAAAATTGTTATTAGAGTAATTTCAAAAGTAAGAACTTATTTTTACACATTTAAAAAAAAAAAAATTGGGGGGGGGGTTTTTTCCAAATTAAGAAATTTTACCAAAAAAAAAAAATATTCGGAAATTTAATTTATAATATTTTAGAAATCATATTAACAGTGCTTAAAAACTAGCGCATTGGTCTCCCAACTAGGGAAAAATGGATTCGATGCTATATTACCTGGAAGCCCAACAAAAAGCTTTCGTGTCTACATGATTGGCTCGGAAAGTTTAATATAAGTAATAAGTAAGTATAAATATGGTAAGTATAGTATAAAGTATAGTAAGAATAGTATAGTATAGTATAGTATATAGTAGTTTAATATAAGGCTCGATATAGACATTCCAGTAGCAGGGAAGGATAATGCGAACGCCCCAGATACTATCCCTAGGATTGTTTCTAACGCAGATGAGCACATTAAATTAAATCTGCATACTTGAAAGTCTTTTCATCGGCTCAGAGAGATGGGGAAGAGGGTTTAGATTAAGGTTTCAACGGATTTAAAACATTAAAAAATATCATCTGGAGATGACCTCCAAATGCCCTTGGCGTATTTTCGCTTAAAATTGTAGTGCAAAATGTGGATTCAGAACAATGGGTCCCCTGCAGCTCAAACTTCCCTTTTTAGTGGCAAATGATTTCAAGCAAAAATACCCTCTCATTCAAAAACAACGTAAATTAATGAACAGTTGATTTTTGTTCTATATGTAAGCTTTTGATGGCGAATTTAATAACATTAAACAGATAAAATTTAAATCATTTGAATCGCGTTCATACAAAGTTATGTTAAGACATTATTAGTTTTAATTAATGAACAATTGCATGTAAATGTTATTCTGTATGGTATTATTTTGTTAAGATCAGAATTTGAAACTTAATATAACTCCTTTAAATCTAGCCCATCAATTGGTTTTAAAATAAACATTATTCCATATTTTACTAAGATTTTGTTAATTAATTAATGTTACCGTTATAAATTATTTGATTGTCCATAAAAGAAAATAAGTTGAATATGAATTGTTCTCTTTAATTATACTTTTCATACAAAAAATATTTATAGAAGTGAAACCTTAACAGTTATATAATTCCTGAAGCTTATTTTTAACAGTAAATTGCTTTTTGAATCACAATTACTGGCGACCTTATGAGACACTACGCACACCACTTAATTGTTTAGAAGAAAGTTAAAAATCTGTCAGAAAGTCAGTTGCATGACTCATTAGTATAACTATATTGTGGGTGCCTGGCCTTTATTTTAGGGGTGATGAAGCAATTTTACAACAAAACATGTACTTTGCTCCCAAGGTCTCTTATGCAAAGTGGACGAATTTTTGACCCAATTTCCTTCTAAAACATCAATAAAGAAAGCCAGCCTTTTTCCTACGCTGTTATTATATGAATTCTTTTTTTCTTTTATTTATTCAAACGCATCTCTGTTATCATGGCTTCAACCGTTACAACTCCGTAAAGCCGTAGTTCCTTCAAACGAAATGCACTTGCAATTCTAATTAATCTGTTTTGCATTTTATTTGGTACCAAAAGCTGCTGTTTGAACACAACGTAACATTTCATTCCTTGTTGGCGTTTGTTTGCTACCGTCGGTTTATGCAGAATTTCTTCGGATTATGAATACTTAATTGTGGGAAGTTTCTTTCGTAACGCTTAATCCAGCGATGTCATGATTCTTAATAAGCTTATTAATCTGTAGTGAAAACGGGGTGGGAATATATATATATTTCTTTTTTAATTTTAATTGAATAAGCCAATTTGTACTTTAAATTACAATTATATTTCTAAATTAAACCATTAGGAATTATATATCTACCATTAAAAATATATTTAAATTCTTATTAATAATGACAAATACTTATTTACATATCTATTAATTTTTAAATAAGTGTTATTATATATATCATACAGATCTGCACCTAAGATATACACTCCAGCAATAAAACGATCAATTGAAGGATGTAGTAATGGCTGCTCAGTAGCCACACGTTTACTGTCCTTAATTATTGAAAGCATTGCCTTTGGTCTATGCCCATTAAATTGTTATGCCTAATTTATTTAATTTCTTTTTTTATTAATATTAATACAAATTTAAAAAAAGAAAGAGAATAGGAATATATGCGAATATATTCAAAAATCCAGCAAATAAAACAGGCAAATTAAATATAATTGTTAAGAGTGGTAATGTTAAGAGTTGTAAAATATAATTGTTAAGAGTGGTAAAAATAACATAAAGTAGTTACGATTAAAATTCTTTAGTAAATCTAAAGATGAGGGTAAAGTATTATTAAATTTCAATGACGTTAATATTAGGAATTATATCATAAAGATCAAGAAAATAAATCCTATAAATATTAAAAAGTTTCTCTTAAAAAAAAGGTGGAAGGAAGGTAATTGAATGACATATAACAGTCAATAATAAAGCAGTCGTAGCTGATTAAGATTTAGTGGTAACAAAAGTATACTAGCATACAAGAAATTAAAGTACGACTCTAGAGGAGAATGGGATAATCCTTGTTAGTGATAATTGATAGTGACAGCATATGCGATTATCTTACGTTTATAGACAGACTACATAGTATGTTTTGAGACAGTTACTCCAAAGCCCTCCCAGAAGGCAATACCCTTCCCTCTCCGCGCTTTAGAGGCATATTTAAAAAAATAATAATAAAAAAAAGACGTATGAAGGAAAAAAAAAGATGTCTAAAAAAAAAAACAATCAAAATCTAAAATTTTAAATGCATTTAAAAATACGATAAATCCTATATCCTAAATATTAGTTAATAATGTATAACATTAATTTTCCGCTATTTCTACTATTTTAATGATATAATTATTTTATTGAGATTTCTGAAATTAAAAAAATTTCGTATTTATACAATGGTATATATAATTCTCTAACTCCATCATAAAAATTGTAGTTATAGAATAAATTTTGAGATCAAATTATTCTTTCGTTTTAAACACTCACAGAACTTATAAGTTGACACTTAAAATTGTAAATTATAGCTGAGGTCACAACCTCTCCATCGCCAATTTTATTGAAATTCAAAACATGTCTAGGTTATGACAAGGATGCTAACTCGCCAAAATAGTACGGTCCATTTTTCAATACTCTTCGAGAAAATCGCGTTTGAAAAGTTTAAACACTTTTATACTATTAAATCGCTTAATGGTGTAGCGATTAGGGTCACGAGATAGGGTTTTGAAAATTGCAAATCCTATCCTCCACGGTAATATATTTTCTTTCTATTTTTCTTTTTTAATTTTAATTTTATGTATTGCACTCTTTATAAGTGTATTGCTTCTTTATAGAAACACACATTGTGAGAAAAAGGAGAATTTTCTGTTAAAATATTGTATTTTTATTATCACTGAAAACTAATCCTTCAAAATACATGCAACCCTTTGAAAAATTGTGTATTCTGTGCAGCAATGGAATACAAGAAACAGGGATATTTATTTTTGAGATTGCAGGAAAATAAAATGCAAATCATATTTAATATATCATGGTATATTTCGAGAAATACGAAGTTTCTAAGCTGTCGAAATCATGTTCATAAGTAAGTTATTGAAATTTTAATTTATAATCAATGTTTGTTAGGTAACAACATTTAATTATCTCATTATGAAGTATTAAAAGAAATTGTATTGCAAGAGCCAAATTGATATCCATAGTAAAAACAGGAGAATCAGTCATTGCATGTCATCTAAAGCATTTCCTATAACCAAGATTATGTATTACACATCGTTTATATAATAAGTTATGTATTAGTTAAGTTTATGTATTTTCGAAATACAAACTCCCCTGCGAAATAGATTTTATAGACATCTATAAAAATCTAATAGTTCACTTTTCGAAAACCATTCCGAAGAGAATAATAATTGAGTTTTCTGTTCAGATAATATAATTTATTCTTAATCCAAATAAATGTTTTCTGTTCTTGTAGAAGGAGATTGTTTTGTTCTGATCGCAATCCGCGACGACATGGTCCAGTTTCGTCTTCCGATTCTGGCCATGACTGCCTAGCAGAACATTTCCATCGCATTCAAATCTTTTCGAACCCTGGCTGCTCCCTATGTAATTCAGCAGATCCAATGAACAGAGACCACCTTCAACGATGTGTGGTAATTGACGGCGACTCGGAGACAGCTTTTTACTGGCGTGCGAGAGATGGCATTGTCTTCGGCAATCTGAGATTAAGGCAATGGCTTCGGCAATCTGAGATTAAGGCAATGGCTTCGGTCATTTTTGTATTTTTTGTATGTTTATTCTTTTGCATTTGTTTTTTGCCCTGTTGATATTGTTAATTTTTATTTGTACTTGCCTTGCCATTGGAAATAAAAAAAAAATGTTCTGATTGCTACACAATCATAAATGTTTCTCCAGGCACACTTGCATATGAAAAAAAAAAGCTTAAACAACAATAAAAAGTTAATGTTTAATATGAACTTTCACTAGGTATAATAAAAAAAAGTGTAAAATAAATGACGAAAACATAAAGATATGTTTTTAGTCGAAAATAATTATTATTTGATGTACTTTTTCTGTATTATTTATAATGAGTATAATGTAAGAAATTAAGAAAGAAAAGCCCTGCGGTGTGTTAGAACGCGATTTTCTCCAAAATGATTGGGAGGTGAGTGAGTCTTACTATTTTGGCTAGTTATCAAACGTTGTCATGACCTGTACATGATATGACTTTCAATCAAATTAATGACGGGCGGTTCGTGACCTCTCCTTGTAACTACATAAAAATGTATAATTATCATTAACCAGAAATTTATAACCCTTTGAAACATTAATTATATATATCAGATTCTAAAGTATACCATCAAATCTGAAGAATACAATATAAATATATAATTAATATTATTAGTATTTAAAAGATGAAGAAAATAATACTGGCGATTGCAATATTGTAGGGATCCTCAACTTTTTTCTATCTTAGAACACAGATGAAGCGGCTGGTACAGTTATTGTAAGATAAGTTTATAGGTTAACATAGTTACTAATACATAAAATATACAAAATAAATATTATACAAATTAAAAAAATATTTAATTTTATGATATAAAAATTTTCATATATGTAAAATAAATAATACAAAGGAAAGTTTATAAATTCTTTGACTTGTAATTCATTGTTATGGAAATTCTTTTAAAAAATACAATTCTTACAAGCAATCTGATTTTTGGCATTGTATTTAATCGGACATTGGTTCATAATTAGGAAAGTGTGAAGATATTCCATTTTTTAAGCAATAACTATTATGGTAATCTATAATCAAGATCTCTACTCTGATTTTATGATTTTAATTATTGAAAGGGACCTGATGGCTGAATGACTAGTGCTCTGGTGCTCTGTGCCCTAGGTTTCAGTTCGAGTCCCGGCGGTGCTATGGAGGTTTCTAATGCTGAGGGCTGGCAACACTATCTCGTAAAAAGAAAACATCTCATGCCTCGAAATCTGCCAGTAGGCAGACGGCCTTGGCCCACTATGGCGCTGTTGCGCCACTAATGATGATGATGATGATAATTACTTAATTATTGGAATTTCAAGTCACATATATCTTTAGGAAATTTAGATTCACGAAAATTGTAGAATATATATATATATATATATATTATATATATATATATATACAGAGAGAGAGAGAGATAATATTCATAGAAAATCATGATTAATATAAGTATGCAGAACCAAAAAACTATTTTGAGAAGTTCTTTTCAAGAATGGAAAATTTGTTTCTGTTAACTATATTCCACATGTTCTCATCGGATACATCGGATTTAAGCAATATATCATTTTGAAGATCCAGCTCTACCATTCTTTCTTGAATAAACTCTGTAATGTATGCAACTAATTTGGCAACATTTACTTGTCAAGTAATGGAGCGAGTAAAGTTGCCATTGACTCGATAATGTGAAATTGTTGAATTCGAGCCAGCAATAAAAAAAAAGTGTAAAGCAAAAGACAAAAACATAAAAAATATGTTAGTCTGAGGTTCAAAAAAATTTTGATTTCTTATAATGATATAATTTTTTCTATTTCTTCAATTACATTTACAAATCTTGCAAGAACTTTTCCTTTATTGAGCCAATGCACTTCTATGTGCAGAATGAGACCCCGACCTTCATAATTTTCTAATAGGGCCTTAAAAACGGGGTGTTACAAAGGGGTTTATTTATTATTTTTTTATTTGCACTTATTTACTTGGCTTGTCTGAAGAGCAATATTATACCACACAAAGTTTCCTGGTAAGTAATACAATGATAAGGCATAAATTTCGGAGATGACTTGACTTTCTTGTAGAGGATATTAAATCCATTAATGTTACTAGCCATTGCTGGTGCTTCAATAGTAACTATCGCCGACACCTCGTGTAGGGGCATATCTATTAATTTTGTATATACTGTAGAAATGGGGAAGATATCTTCATATCTAGTACGACCTTTCATGGGTAATATTTTCTGTAGGTATATTTTTACAATAAAATTATATAATTCAGAACATAATTGCCTATAAAGCAGTAAAAATAATTACTCCCTGAGTACGGCAGAATCAAGTGTATATAGAATACAATAGTATAGGGTGGCATTAAAAGTATCTTAATGGAATATATATCTATTCGTTTAATATAATGGAATATATATCTGTTAATTATCTATATTTTAATGGGGTATATATCTAATATATTTAATGGGGTACATGAATATATCTATCATTTTTTTATAATTTTAATCCCGGAGCAAAAGGACAAACTGTCCGGGACGCCAGACCATTTCTTCAATCTGGGACAATCCCTAATAAAAAAAACCTTGTCAAAAACCTGGTAAACTGATAAGCTAAGTTAAAATGATAAGAAAAACTGTAAATAAATATCGTTTTAAAAAAATCGATAATAGTAAGAGTTACACAAAAAGTTCTCGTAGAGTTATAATTCATTCACTTATTATAAATCTTCTGAAATGGAGCAACAGCCCCATGGTGTCTGCTTACTGGCAGATTCTGAAACATGAGATTTTTTTTATACGATAGGATTGTCAGCCTTACGCTCTATAGTCATATTAGACCGGTATCTATGGCTTAAAGTGGATTCCGAACCACTACATGCATCTACGGCACCGCCGAGACTCGCACCCGAAACCTGTGGCACCGAGCGTCAGAGTGGTAGTCCCTCGGCACATCAGGCTCCTATTTATTATAAATACATTCACTTTAATTGTGATATGTTGTTGTTGTTACTTATCCCACTTGGTAGATATCTAGACCAAGCCGACGAACCTATATGGACTCATGGTTGAAGTGAAAGTAAACAGCTTCTGTTTTGAAGGAGCACCCGTAGGTAGAAGTCTGACTTTTGCTCTGTAATGTTCTTACAGTCATAGAAGACCGATACCTACAGCTTAAAGCGGATTCAGAACCCCTACAAACATCCATGCATCGCCAGGACTCGAACCCGAAACCTGTAGTACCGACTGCCAGAGCGCTAGCCATTCGACCATCCAGGCCGGCTTAATTGTGATATTATATGCATTTTAAAATTATTAATACAAAGCAATATTTTTTTATTAGGCCTTTTTCGTTTCCGCATATCCTATTAAGCAAGTCAGTCAAGGCATTTAAAGTCTCAAATAGAGGCAATTGTTTACTTCAACATCAGAAATGCCTTTACAAAAATAAAATCATTGGAAAATCGAATTCTTTCAAAATACTTAATGGGTGGAAAATATCGTCTCGCTCTAACTAGGTCTAAAGCACCAGCTTAAAAACACATTACTTTAGATATCAGGCTCTTGGAAAATTGGAATGCTTATTTCATTTTTCAAGGCGTGACGCGTGCCCGGCATGAGGTCTAGGTAACGGTTTAAAACCGAAGAGTGATTCGGTTGAACTTTTCAACAAAAATTGTTTCGTAATCTTTGTGAGAATCGAATTCATTTGAATCAGCTATTGATTGTTTGGAATTAGTCAATCAATATTTTACAAAAAGAATTCATTTATAAATAATTTTAAGCAACTAAATATCTTGGAATTGTTTTGAATTATACTAATTCTATCAATAATAATAATAATTATGATAATTTTACTGTATATTGATGGGTCTCATCTCCTACCTGCACTTTACCGAAAGGTGGCGAATGTTAGAAGACTTTTAACAACAACTTCAAAGTACGTGCATATCAAATAAGAGAAAACCGGGAAAACACCCATTAAGCAGTCTGTTTGCCGATATGAGGCGCTGTCTAAAAATAAGGAACTTCAGCGGATGTTACAAATGAATACGCAAATAACCCCCTTGCCCACTATCTAATAGGCTTTTAAATTATTTGCATACGATATTTCTAAAAAAGAAGCTTGTTGGACGAGTGACTAGAACTTCGGTACCACAGGTTTTGGGTTTAAATCCCGGCGGCGCCCTGAATGTTTGTAGCGATTCGAAATCCACTTAAAAACTTGTACTAAACCTATTGCTCAACGCTTCCTATTCAAACTGCCACTCACATCAGAAAATAAAGAGTTTTCTTCAAACTTTTTTTTTACTTCTGTGTCAAATCACGTAGGTCCTGGACAAATATAACTGTAGAGAGTTGGGCGTAGGACTGACATCCCTACCCCTTAAAAAAGAAACATCTCCTGTCTCGAAATCTGCCAATAGGCCCACTATGGGGCTTTCGATGAAGGTGATGACTTCTAAAAAAATTTATTTTTCAATCTTAAAAGTATTAAAATTATGAAGTATTAAAATTAGATGTTCAACGTGTTTGTAATAACTTAAAAGTTTTTAAATATTTCAAAGAAATAATATTAATAAAATTTATATGAAATTTATATTATTAAGCTACAGTATTAATATTTTATATCTCTTTTTCTTCGTTGGCGCGACAGCCCCATGGTGGGCCAGGGCCTTCTGCCTAATTTGGGACAGGAGGCGTTTTTCTTCTCTGCCAACAGTACGCCCAACACTTTACAGTCATATTAGACCGGAACATACTGTTTAAAATGGATTCCAAACATCGATGGCATCCCCGGGATCCAAACTCGAAACCATTGGCACCGAGCTCTAGAGGGCTAGTCACTCGCCCATTAGTACCCATTATTTAATATAATATTAAAATAATTTATAATTTTTTCAAGACATCTTTTTTTTCAATGGGATTTTGTAATTCATTCAAATAAATTAAAATGAATATTTGCTTATATAATATATAAACTAGATGCAAGTGTAAATAATATATACATGAAGGTAATATACTAGTATATTCATAATATGTTTTGACTATATTTTCCCCTCTTATTGATCGAAAAATATTTGCAATTTGAAATGGATAATCAACTTTTCTTCGAGATCTGAGCGTTTTTTTTTACGTACAGATCTTGAGATCGCGCGAAATGCCTAAACTGATTGAGAGAAAAAAAATTAACGAAATCAAAACAAATAGCAAAATTGCAAGTTCATTGAAATTAAAGTAAGGTAATTATCAAAAAATAAAAGAAGAAAAGCGTAAAGATGATTGAAATTAATGAATTAAATGTTTATTTTCAAATAAGAAGTACAAGAAATGAATCATCATCAAAACTTGAGAGCAATGAAATATCAAGGAGAAAAAAAAAATAAAACACAAATTAAAAGTAAATTTATTTTCAGAGTAAGAAAGATTTTTAAAAAATTACATTGTGTAAAATATATACCATCATAATTGTTTGAAAATTAATTAAAATGAAAGTTTATGACATATAACCATAATTTTAGATAAAATAACAACTTTTTATTTGTAAATAATTTGTTCATAATGTAAAGTGAAAATGGAAAACAAATGAACTTAAGGAATGTTATATATTCAATACTATATTTTAAAGTATAATTTTTACTTTTTACTTTTTATGATGATGCATTTCCCTGAAATGCATCATCAAAAAAAGTATCGTTTTCGATAAAAGATAATGCAATTGGAAATAAATGGCAAATATTGCAAGCAAAGAAAAGAATGAAAAGTAATAGGAATCAAAGTAATTCTGCGTGTGGTGTTTTCATGAAAAGTGTGAGTTCAACTTTTACAAAAACTTATGTTTCCTACGCGAATGTGTTTATAACCTAGTTCTTTTGACCTTAAATGTTTTGGCCGATTCTGATAATAATCTTAAATATATATAACGTATAAAATTGTTATTAATTGGAACGCCATGACAATAAGCTTGCTTTCATAATTAAGTTGTTTTCGAAACGGTTTGTTTTTCTTTTGCCCACCATTCGAAAACAATAAGAGGGAATTTTAAATTAAGTCGTGGCGTTCGAATTACTGACCCAATCATCGTTTTTACACATTTTTTTTCTGTAAAAAAATGATGTTGTAAGTCATATGATTAACAGATTTGTTTTCATTGACATATTTTCTATACCTTACTTGAATTTTTATAACATTCATGTATGTAGCAACCTTATTTCAAGTTATTAATTTATTGCCCACAAAACATTGTTTTTTCTGCTAATAAATTTTAGAATAGCATTTTAGTTACATGAATTACAGAAGATTTACTAACTACATATTTATCAAATCTTAATTTCACATTATTTATCAACTATCATAACAAAATTAACTAAATATTTATCAATCTTTCATTTTTTCATCAGTATATAACTTCATAATGGTTTAAAAAAGTAATTAAGTAGAAAGTTTATGATATACAACAATAATTTTACGTAAAATATTGTTTATTTTTTATTTTCATAGTGTGATAAAATGGAAAACTACCTTTAATTTACCTTTAATTAATTAGAATTAAAGATAAGTGATTAATTTAATATTCAACTGGTTATTAGATTACAAGTTCGGCTAAACAATCACTAATTATTTTTTTGCATTTTTGTATTTCGAGAATTTTTGTGTAATAAATTTATACTGATCTATAAATTTAACTATATTAAAATGCATTTTCTCAAAACATTTTTGATATTATTTTTTATAAATGTATTTATTTAAAATATATTTAAAGCTTAACATTTTGTTTCTATTTTTTTAAATTTTGAAATTATTTTTTGTATTAATTTGAAAAAATCTAAAATATTTAGTCTAATTAGAGCAAGCGAATTTTTGATTAAGAAGAAAACTCCTCCTAGATCTATTTATTTTACGGG
>BPLQ01002017.1:533409-550805 GCA_021605075.1 Caerostris darwini
ATATCTCAAAAATTGTTTTTTAATTATAATAGTAAAATTAATTAAATATTAATCAATCTTTCATTTTCATGTTATTTTTAAATTATATTGTTATAATTAAAGATAAATAATTGATTTAATATTTAAATGGTTATTTCATTACAAAATTGGCAAAACAGTCACTAATTATTTTTTACATTTTTGTCCTTCGAGAATTTTTGTGTAATTTAATATTTGTACTGTGTTAGTAGTACAAATATTGTAATATTTGTAGTAGTACATTTTAATGTACTTAAATTATAGCTTAGTACCCATAACGGTACTAAGCTATAATTTTACGTACATTAAAATGTACTTTCTCATAACACTTTTGATGGGGGGTTTTTAATTTCGTAATCATTTCCAAAATTAATAAAAAAATAATTTTTTCTAAGGATTGGAAAAAAAACCTAAAAGGTTAAGTCTTTTACAAGCTATTTAGAGAGAAAGCAAATTTTTGATTGTGGAGAAAACTTCTGCTACATATATTTATTTTACCTCTTGAAAAATATATTCAATTCTTTTATAAACATTCATGATCACTTTCCTTTTAATGTGTAACTATTTTCATATTTTCTATAACAATATATAAAATTGTGGGAGTTCTTTAAATAGATTATTTAGAGTGTGAGCCATGCCTATGTTGTGACGCATTTTTGTATTTGCTTAGAAACGCATTTTCAAACACACCCGTACATCTATAAAATATTATTATGCATTCTGCTTCAATAGCTTAGGTATTGCCATATGCAATATACTGTCATAAAGAAAAAATATTAAACACCAACTATTTTTATTGTTATTTCTTTCAACATTAATCATATGATCATTTAGATAAATAACCATAACATAAGTCTATCGTCGTTTTATTCAACAACTGAACAAAAAACATTTTATATGTTACCATATTAAAAAACTGTTTCAACTTGACTGGGTTGTAACTGAGCAACTGGGTTGTAACTGAGTCTGTTTGGTTGAGATACTTGAGGCACAGGTTGGAGAACACACAAGTTTATTTACACACGCATCAAACACCATACGCATACTGTTAGAAACGTACAATTTGTAACATTTAAATATATATAATTATAGATTCGTGGAAGGATTCCACTTCTAAGCCAAAATCCTGATCCGAAACAGAAATCTCGAGGTACGCACAGGGTGCGCAAAACATACTTCTCCGGGCGAGAATTTGAAGGCCAACTGACCATTTCTCCTGAAGGCCACAGGAAGCGCTCTCGCCAGTGCGTAGCAGGAAACATGGTTGCAATAGTAGGTTTTTAAAGCAATGTAGTATGTGTGAGGAATTTAAAATCTCTATTATGGAATTATGTATTTAATAATATAGGACTTTATAAATATTAAAGTAATTAATATAAGTAATATTTAATAATAGTAAGTGTTAAAAGTATAATGATTTAGAACTCTACTTCTCAAATTGTAAGATATAACAAAAAAAATTCAAAGTGCTCTAAATCCATAAGAAAAATTAGAAAAAAAAAAATTTCAACGCTGTTTTATGATTCCAAGTCTTAATTACCATCATCAAAATTTTCATAATTTCAATACAAAATTAATTTCTGTTGTTATTATTGTCTTATCCCCCGAAGAGTACAAGGGAATAAAATATCGTGGTACTTCCGAATAATAGAGAGTTTTTGCATACCGTACGTTAGGTTACCGTAGGACGTCCGTTAGCTTTTTCTCCCTAGCGCGCATGCTCAGTTTCCTATGAGCATGCGCGCTAGGGAGAAAAAGCTAACGGACGCTAAAAACTAAAAACTCTCTAGCTGCAACAGCTGGGCAATCAAAAACATGATGAGGAGTAATTTATCTCACAAGATTAAGAATCTTGTAAGAGTAATAGCTGTTTTTCTGTAGATATTTAGTTCTGTAATTTGGCATTTAGTTTTTGGAATTAGATTTTGCCAAGGTATTTACAACCGCAGGGGAAGTAGGAATGGCAGTCTGATCCAGACTTCTGGCATTCTTCGTCAGAGAATCTGCAATTTTATTAAATTCCAAATCCCCATGAGCAGGGATCCAATGCAGGATACACAAAATTTCTTATGCTCATAAAAAAGTATGTATAAAAGTATTTCAATATGTGGTGAACATTCAATTCTGTTTCTTGTAGAATTGAATGTTTACCACATATTGAAGAAATTTATGATATGCGATGGTAAACAATTTTTAATTTTAAAGAACTAAAAATGATCCTACCTCCCTTCACAAAAGTATACTTAATATTTTTTTTTTACTTCTATGAAATCTAAAAAAAAAAATCAAATATGTCTGTGGAACTTGAAATTATATCATCTGTTATCACCTTCATCTTATTTTTCTATTATCTTAAAAGCAGAATATTCAAATAAAAAGTCCAGGTTCTTGTTCAAGTCCAAGAAACTCGAAGATTAATATTTTCGCAGGAAAAAAAGTGTTATAAGAACATATTCAATGTAAAATTATTTGTTGTTGGTTTTTATCCCACTTGGTAGACAGCAACATCTAGACTCAAATGCAAGAACTCGCGTGATCTCATTAAAAGAGGAAAAGGATGGGGACAACTTTTGTTATGATGGAGCACCCGTAGGTAAAAGTCTGACTTCTGCTCCTTGTCGCTGTAGAAAGAGCGCAGAGCCTGGGAGGACTTTTAGGGAGAACTAGCCCGTATTTCCGTATCGTATGGGAAAAAACCCGGAAAACTCCCACCAGGTAGTCCGACTAACGAGGCAAAATGCTGAACATCCCAAACGCCATCCAGCTTCCTAGTTTTTTAAAACAGTGTCTACAATGAAGTCACCAGCAGATTGAACCTCAGCCCTAATGCTCACCAGTGGCGCATTACCACTGAGCCAATAGTCGGGTTCAAATTATGTAATTTTATGTAACAAAAATTTAATTTTATGGAGGCGAATATCATAAATATTTTAATTTTAAAATAAAAATTTTATTATCCAAACGTTTAAAAATAAATTATCTACCTTATTTAGTTAAAAAGGGAAGATTAACATTAAATTATCGTTTTTACTAACCTACTTAGTAAAAACAGGATATAAAAATTTTTTCTTGCTAAGGGGAAGCATTAAGGTAAAAAGCTTGACTGGTTTAGTAATAGATAAATTCTTGTTTCTTTTAATTGTATTTTACTATGTAAAAAAGTGACTTTAAAACATATTTAAAATAATAAAAATACAATGTTACTAAACAACAAATTTTAAAATTTTATTTTTGGAAAATATACTTCGTCCGTATTGCTAAATAAAAAAAGTTAACTACAAATTAGACCAAAATCACGAATTGAATAAATGTGGTTTAAATTTTATGAATACAATAAGTGAGTCAATATTTATTATTATTATTATTATTATATAATTACATAAAGAGGATTTTTCTATTGGCTCTATTTTGAATATTTACTCAATTGCGTCATAAATTGAAATAGCAGCGAGGCAAAGAAACTGGTTTAATGCCAGTAATTGTCTTTTAACCGTCTCCATTATTAGCAATTTGAAGGATTATTGTAATAAATATAGATAAAAACAAATTCCTGATATTGTGTGATGATATAACAGGTTCTTAAAAATTTTTTATTGAGCTCCCAAGGATCTTTTCGGCGTTTGAAGGCTAACCTGATTCCCAATTTATAATTAGGAAGACTTTTTTCGAATCAGAGCATCATTGAAATATTCTTTTCTTATTTCGCATTCTTCTGGGAATGGAAAAACTAGTCTTTTCATGGAGAAGTCACAACTTGATGGCCATATGTATTATGTTGATATAAATAAACAAATCACAATTGCTTGAAATATGTATTTAAATATATATAATTAAATCGCACGTAATTTTCATCTGCGAAATACCATCCAGAAACTATCTGTTGCGTGTTTTAAATTTATTTATTTTATTTAAAATAATATACCATTATAATCATTTCTGGTTACAATTAATTTTTTTATAGCTGAATTAATTTATTTTAGTTATTTAATTGTTTCATATACAAAGAAATATTTTTTTTTTAAATCTGTCTTAAGAAAATATCTTGAATGTCTTATAATTAAAGTGACCTTGTTGTTTGATTAATTTTCAGAATAAATTTTTTTTTTTTTACAGATAATACGGTAGGAAAATCTTATTTTTTCTTAGAAAACAAAAAAAAAGTACAAATTGTTTTAAATAAAATACTCAAAATTCGTATTAAAGTTATCTATATAATTTAATTATTAATAGACTTGAAAAGTTTAAAATATTTGCGTGGCAACCTTCACGTAATAAAGTACCGCTGGTTAAGAATGCATAAATAACATCTTACAAATTCTTTTTTCTAATTTTTAAAATTTATTTTACATCATTAACTATAAATTTAAACGACTTTAATTTTAGTCAAACTTGAGGTACAGAAATATATAATTAAATGTAATGTTTTAAATTTTACTTTAACTGGGAGATATTAATACAAAAAGTAAAATACACATCAATCGAGAAAAAGGCTCTATTAAAAATTGTATTTGGAAAAGTAAGCAGATACTATTTTGCTCAAAATTATGGTATCATGCATTTAGAACTTTGCATTTGCTTTCGATGATTGCATATATGGTGATGCTATTATTTCACAACGCCAGATATTTTCACTTAGGATCATTTACCGCTACAAAGCAGGCATGCAACAGATTCAATGTTTTCCAGGACAATATTACAGGGACTTGCTATATTGCTCACCACAACATTATAATATACAAGGGTAGCATGTGGGGTTTATGCTCTAATCCCTCTCCCCTCCATTAACTCAATTTAAGAATATTCTTGTTTAAGCATGCTGATATTCAGGTATATTCTAGTTTATGCATGTTCATATTCAGGCATATTCTAGTTTACACATGCTCATATTCTAGTTTATGCTCTCCTATCATAGACACAAAAGCTTTAAGTTTTGCATCCTTTCTCAATTTAGAACTATACTTCCTTATTTTGGAAGCTAATTCACTGTCCACCAGATCATTTCGGCTCTATATTGTTTGGGAATATAAAAGGCATTGCAGTTTCATTCCTTAGTGAGTATTAAATTTTAAACAATAGCATGCAATTAAACGGAATATTTGCCACGATATCCATAATGCAAAATGCAGGGCAGTAAAGTTTGAATGGAAATAAAAGGAGATGAAAAAGATCATTATGTGAGCTCACAAAAATTCATGGTTACCTTCACGAAACAAAAGGTTGGAAAAGTTGCAGTAGAAGGTTACTTATTATGACCTATCATCATAAGTCAAATGAGCAAATTTTATTGGCCCCTCAAAACCCAATAAAAATTATTCAACAATTGAACATCGAAACTTCAATAATTTTTTCTATGTCTTGCTAAAGAATTTAAATAAAATGTAAATAACGATGTGAATAAGCTCGATTTTGTATGACTTTAGTAGTAATTTAACTCTCTTAATAAGCGATGGAATATGACACATTAAACCAAAAATTAAGAACAAAGACAAGACTACTACTGCTGCTACTGGAAAAGTTGCAGTCGATGAAAAAGTATTTAAAAGTTGCAGTCGATGGAAAGGGATTTAAAAGTTGCAGTCGATGGAAAAGGATTTAAAAGTTGCAGTCGATGGAAAAGGATGGAAAAGTTGCAGTCGATGGAAAATGATAGAAAAGTGAGCAAAAGTAAGTCAAATGATCAAATTTTATTGACCCAGGAAAACCCATTAAAAGTTATTAAACAATCGAATATCGAAACTGAAATTATTTTTTTGTGTCTTACTAAAGAATTTAAATAAATAATAAACAACGGTGCTCAATTTTGTATGATTTTAATAGTAATTTAACTCTCTTAACAAGGGATGGAATATGTTACAATACATTTAACACAGTAACCCAAAAATTATCCAACAAAAAACAAAACTGCTACTTTTTTCTGCATAATGACTGAATCTGAAAATAAATAAAAACCTTCCATAGAGAGATACACTCACAATAGATCCCCACCAAAAAAAGAAACGGCGGCGGCACTTTTGTGCCAACAAAAGGCGATCCTATTAAACCAGGACTCCATTTCAATCTCAGTAGGTCACCCGCCTATAATAAACCCGTAGTGCCTCCTGACCTTGCGTCTTCTTGGATATATTTGTCTTATGCAGGCGTCCCAAAAGAGGTCGAATGAAACATATTCTTCAGTGAAAAGATACTCTTTTGTATTGCGAGATCATCGACCGGGTGACAAATCTTTGGCAAGTTTGTATATGATTGACGCCCAATCTCTCAAACAAGAATCACAGTCAAGTTGTGAATCTTGCCACTGCGTTATAAGGATTTGCCGATCGCTGAGTTAACGTGTGTTTTTTCCAGGCACCATGCAGGTATTCCTTCGATGCTGTCGTAGAGCGCGAGAAATGCCTGGGGTTGCATGTGATTAAAAGGTGAGGACTGAGGCATTTTTTTTCACCCTTGTCTCTTTGTTATGTAAATCCTTTATGACCTGTTTCTTTCCTTGTATTTGGTTGGTGGAATGTTATTTTGGGTCCACGTTTGCGAAATTTCTTGGATATGTTCTGAATTTTATCTTACATAGTTATGAGGTTATATAAGTGAAGGATGCGGCAAACTAAAATATTTATTGCCAACTGATGATGTATTAAATAAATATTTATTTATTTAATAGCACTGCGTATGATTAAAAAAATCAATTGTTATGATACATTATGTTAAAAGTTTTAAAAACTAATTCTTAAGCGATGAATCTCTATATTAGGTTTAAATTATATTGCACTTCATCATTTTTAAGCGACCATTTAATTGCTGACAGATAAATTGACGCGATAAGTAAAACGCGATAACAGTTAATCATGAAAACGCGATAACAGTTAAATCATGAAAAAATTCAGATATCTGAAACTGTTTTTTAATATTACTATATCATGAAGCCTGAGAAAAAACATGTAATCATTTAGCAAAGCTTTTCTTATTTTTTATCTTAGTTAGAAATCAATATAATGTTCAAATATCTAAATGACATCGAAGCTACTTTTCCTAGAATCGAAATCGAATAGTACTTTTCCTAGAATAATTATAGTCCTGATTAATAACAGATATAATATAGTCCTAATTTATAACCCAGAATAGTTATAATCCTAATTATATTTCTCTAATAATGCAAATAGCATATTTAATTTCTAGAATGAATGTTTGTAAGATATAAATATTGAAAACATATTTTAAACTAAAATTAGATATGATTAAATTATACATGATACGTTTAAGATTCAAGATCCTATTTAGAAAAATATTAATAGTTTACGTTAAAATATAATTAATACGGAATTCGGCAAACGATATTATATCTTAAAACTATTTCATTTTCTGTATAATTATTTTGCACGGACAATGAATGATTCATAGGAAATGTGTTACACTTATTGTGTTTTACACAAAAAATCAAATGCTTTAATATTTGTGAAAACGGGCTTCATCATAAGTGTGCCACTTTACAATAAAAGAAATCAAAGTTCGTCACACTGTAAGATGAAAGATAAATATATGTTTTAAAACTTGCTTTAAATTGTTAAAAATGAATAATTTTTAACAAAGAAAGGGTGTAAAATCTCATAACCTTTATTCTTAAAGAAAATAAAACACCCGTTTGTTTTCTCTCACATCCAGTAATAATATTATTTTTTAATCTCCTTGGTAATTTTACTAGTTTTTATACTTAAAGTTAGCTAGAAAAATAAACAATGTTAGCTAGAAAAATAATAATTTATAACATAAATTACTTTTTTATTCAGTAATAAATTTTAAAATTTCTTCCCTCATGTTGATCTGCTATCCTTTAAAAGTTTTTTAAAACTTATAAAGCATATTTGACTTAAAATTTAATTTCATGACAATTATTTTAATACAAATTAATCAGCTAATTTATAAAACATTATAATTTATTATATTATTAAACTTATATGTAATGAATTCCAAAAAAGGAATAAATATTGCTTTTATTTCCAGAAAATTAATTAATTGACAAGCCTTTACAAATATTAATAATAATTCGAAAAGTTAAATATCAGGATATAAAATATTGCAATATGGAAATATAGTAAAACACGTTAAAATTAGGTTATTTGACAATTATACAACATAATCAGAATTATATGAAGATTAAAACTACTACATTTTCATTTTCGCGATAAATTTTTAATTCTGAAAAAACATATTTAAGAGTTAAAACAGAATTTGATATTGTTATAGACATATTAAAGTATAATTTTAAATTTTAAAAGATGTTCATACTAGTATTTATAAAATACACATTAATATTATACTCGTATTACTATTCATATAATATATATTGTTAAATTTTATATAATATATATTATTACATAAATGATACAATTTCATTTATTGTTATTTTGTTTATCTCTCAGATTAAAGTTTTATTGGTTGAAAACATTGTACTAGCAATGTTTTTAAAATTTATACTTCTACTTGTTTCTGTATTTCGATAAATAATTATTCATCAAATATAATTTTGAAAAGATTGGTATACTTTTTTAAAATTAATATTATTAATTAATATTATAATATTTTTAATAATAATAAATTATTAAAAATAATAGAATATACTAACAAAAATATTCAAATTTCCATATTAAAAAATTTTGCTTATCTAATATAAAAATATTTATGTAATAATTAATTAATAATAATAAGTTATACAATGTGGCCTGATGACCGAGTAACACTCTAATTGCCTCTCGGTGTCATGGTTGTTTGTAAAAGTTTGGAATTTACCTTAAATCATAGATCCTGGTCTAAAAAGACTGTTGGGCGTTGGGCTGACAACCCTACCTTATAAAAATAAAACATGTCCTGTCTCAAAATCTGCCAGTAGGCAGACGGTTTGGCCCACCATAGGGCTGTTACGCCAATGAAAAAAAAATAGTTATACAATACAAATTAATGATATTTTCTATATAAAAATACATTTTCCTAATGTTTTTTAGCATTGTATATGGGTTGAAGAATTTTTTGTCGTTTATTATTAAGTAAGCTCTCTATGGAAATTCAAATATTTCATTCTTGTCCGTATGTACATCCCATTTAATATTCACTCATTATTGAGTATCTTTGGAATCAAAATAATTATATCTGGAAAATATTGACAACATTTAAAAAATCCTGAAAGAAAAAAGAAATCTTAAAATATATCTCATCATCATCATCATTGACTCAACCATGGGGACGTGATGGGCCAAGGCCGCCTGTCTACTGGCAGATTTCGAGACGAGAGATGCTTTCTTTTTACGTGGGTAGGTTCGTCAGCTCTACGCCCAACAGCCATATTAGACCGGCATCTACGGTTTAAAGTGGATTCCGAACCACTACAAACATCCATGGCCCCACCGAGACTCGAACTTGAAGTTTGTCGCACCAAGGGCCAGAACACAAAAGCAAGAGCAAGGGCCACAGCACAGTTATAAATTTATATATTTATTTTAATTAATAAAAAATATTAAAAATTATTTGTGTCGTACAGCCTAAATTATTTCTACTAAAAAGTCGAACTCATATATTTTAATGAAAATATTTTTTTAAAATTTGCTTCCTCACGAACAGACTAACAACTAATTATTTTTTTGGATTTTTAATACTTGCTATATAATAACAACATAATAAAAACTATTAAAAAATATTTGTTTCGTAGAGTCTAAACTATTTCTACTAAAAAGTGGACTCATATCATATATATCTTAATTAATAAAAAATATTAAAAAATATTTGTTTTGTACAACCTAAACTCATATCTCATATCACATATTTTAATGGAAATAGTTTTTAAATTTATTTTCTCACGAACAGACTTCTGACTAATTATCTTTTTTGGGAGTTTAAATACTCGTTACATAATAACAACCTTAAAATTTATTCAATGTCTGAATTTCGTTCACGTTTTACAAAAGAAGCATCCATCGCTATGCGGGAAACGTGACACATGCATCCTTCTGCAGTTGAATGCAGACCTGCAACATTTTTTTCAAAAAGACGCAAAAAGATTCTCTCACACGTGCATTCCAACAAACTCGTTCGCGTTTTGCATATGATTCATCGGGGCGAAATCCACAAAAGGTTCCGACGGGAAAGAAAATAATAATTATGCGGTGAAAAATGGTGAAAAGTAAATAAACATATATGCGTAGGAGTCGTTTAACTTGAAGCAAGGTGACGCACGTACTTAACACCTATATTGGCAATATTTATCAGTTTCCCAATTAGTTGTTCGACAACCATATTAATTAAGGATGATTTGACATGCTTGCATAGAATATGCAAAAATGAAAATTGACTATATTGTGAAAATATTAATAACTTTAATACATTTGAACTAAGATTTCTGTAAATTTTTCTGCATTGAGTCTACAGGTTTTACTGGGGGATGATGAATTACTAAAATATTTATATACCTTCATTAATTATATCTTTATAGTATGAGCTATTTTCAGATAACAGTTCAACATAGAAATACGAATCGGTATCAGAATAAATATTTCATTAACTAAATCAATGGCTCTCAAATTTTTGGATTAAACCCCCAAGAAGGGGCCTGATGGTCGAGTAACTAGCACTTTGGCGCTCGATACACAGGTTTCAGGTTCGAGTTCCAGCGGTGCCAGGAACTTTTTAGTGGTTCGGAATTTACTTTAAACCATAGGTCCCGATCTAATATGACTGTACAGCGTATTGCTGGCGATCCTATCACGTAAAAATAAAACATCTCCTGTCTCTATATCTGCGAGCAGGCAGAAGGCCTTGGCCCCGCATTGGGCTGTTGCGCCAATGAAGACTTGGCTTGGTTTGTCGCTCTACAGTCATTTTGTGTGCATTTTGGACTAATTAGACAGGGACATACAGTTTGTCGTACGCCAATGAAGAAAAAACCCCAAGAAATCGCAGATATGTAGAAAAAGGGAACAACACATTTCTTATGATCTTCAGTGATAAGAAAAATTAACTAAAAATGCTATGTAAGGATTTCGAATTAACACAATTTTTAATTATCATAAGAATTAAGCTAGCTGTTAATGATTCCCTGGATGGTAAATTTAAAAAATATATAAAGATTCTGATTTTTTTCACAACTACATATTTATGCAGGATTATTTTTCATGATCAAAAATTCAATCAATGAATTCAATCAAAATCTATTTTCATCTATCAAAATTTCATTTTTGTTTATCATTCAAATACAAATTTTTATTTATAACTAAGATAGATTTTTAAGTAATAAGAACTTAAGTAAATTATAAAACTGTTGAGAAAAAAAATTCTTAAAAACACATTTCTTTCCTTAATGATCCACTGTAATTAAATGTTTGATTTGTTTTTCAATCAACATTAAATATTTATTAATTAGTTAGCATTACATTATAAATTTGCTGTTTAAATATTGGTTAATTGAAAATAATAATGTTTACCGATTAATATGCTTAAAAGGGATCTGATGTCCGCTCTGCCGTTCGGTGCCACATATTTCGGGTTCGTGCCCCGTCGGTGCCATGGATGTTTGTAATGGTTCGGAATTCCCTTTAAACCAGATAGTAGATCCCGATCTAATATGACTGTTGGGCGTATGGCTGACTACTCTAACCCGTAAAAAGAACTCCCTCCCCCCTCCCCTGTCTCGAAATCTGCCAGTAGGCAGACATCCTTGGTCCACCATGCGGCTATTGCACCAATAAGGATGAATATGCTTAATAGCTTAATTTTTAATAAGATCTTGATAATAAAAAATAAATTAAACAAAACCTTCAAATTACTATGTAATTTAATGACAAAAAATGGTTTGGGAAAGTACTTAAAATATTAATAGTTTTCATTTAAATACAGTAATTTTTAAATTTAAAGGAAATCTATACATTTTGTTTTATATGAATGTTTTTATTCTAGTAGAAAAATCTTTAGGATTTTAGCATAGTTACAATTTGCTTTTATATGAAGAAGAATTCAAAAATTAGAATGCTTAAATAAGTTTTTTGAAATGTTGTTTTTGTCGTATCCCTCATGGAAGGAGGAGAAAAGGGGACAGCTTCTGTTGTGATGGAGCACCCGTAGATAGAAGTCTGACTTAGCTCCATGTTGCTGAAGATGGAATGAGGAAGGAAGGGAAGGAAGAACGGAGGGGAAGAAGGGAGGACTTTTAGGGGAAACTACTTCGCATTTGCGTATCATATGGGAGGAAACCCGGAAACCCTCACCGGGTAATCCGACTAACGTGGCAAGATGCTGAACATCATAAACGCTATCGAATCCCCTGGGTCTTTGAAACAATAGCGCGCATGTTCATAGAAACTGAGCATGCGCGCTAGGGAGAAAAAGCTAACGGACGTCCTACGGTAACTAACGTACGGTATGCAAAAACTCTCTATTGTCTACAAAAAAGCCGTCAGCGGCGCATGTTGCCAATGAGCCACGAGTCGGGTGTTTTTTGAAATCATAAGTATGGAAATTGTACGTTTAAAAATCCAGTACTTTCTAAATATAATCTGAAAACTGAGACTTTACATAAAGTGAGTAACTGTGGATCAAAATGCATTATTAATTAGAAAAAAAATAAGCTACGATATTCCAATGATTCAGGTTAAATTAATCTTGAAAAAGTTCAATCTTAAAAAACATATTTTTAAACAACTAATGAACAAGTTTATTTAACTGAATCGGTATTATAATAAGTTTATGAATTGATAAAACGTAAATATTATGTTTCAAAAAATTAAATTTAGTCATTTAATAAATCTTATTATTTCCATGAAAATCTAAAAGTAGATTGTGAATGAATAATGCAAAATTATCACAAAAAGGTAAATAAAAAAACTTATTTCGACCACTGATCTAATTGTATCGCAACTGAAGCTGTATATATTGTATTCTTCAACAATCGAAGGAAAATTCATCCTAAAAATACGTAATTTGTTTTAATGGGAATAGATGAGAGAAGGAAATGTTCCATTTGATTTTCAATTAAAAAGCTTTTTTTCTTTCTGTAGCAGTAATAAGAAAATATGACCGGACATATTTAGGTTAAATCGTGTTGATCAAAAATGTAATCAATATTAAAAGTATTAGTTTCATTCATGTAAATTTGAAATAAGTAGATATAAATTGAATTCTATCGTATTGGCTTTTATTTTTTTAAGAGATTTAAGCAAACGATCGTTCAGCAAGATTAACTACTGAATTGGTCTACCAAGTGAACAACATAGCAATTTATTATGTTCATTACATAATACTTTGCTATGGATTTAAAAAGAAAAAGCTGATTTTTAATAAATAGTTTGTTCAATTTATTTTTTAAAATAAATTTGTTCGTTTTATTGTTAAAAATATATAATTACAACCATAATTTTTAATTACAACTACCTGCAACTGTAATTTTAAAATTCGAACTATTTATTTAAAATTTGGAAACACAAATAATTTTTTTTTTTTATAAAAAACGATTTTTTTTATTTCTTAAATTTTAGAATTAATAAATCTATTAAAATTAATAAATTTACATGCTTGTAAAAATTTTTTAACTACAAAAATTAAAACGTGTATTCCAGTTATCTTGTCACAATTTACAAGTTTGAATCTTAATATCACAGCAATAAATAATAAATGTACATCTATACTCAAGTAAACAGCATTAAAATGATACGTTTTTTTGTTGCTATGCTAAGTGTACTACAGAAATAATATATACATTTACAATACATGTTACAATATAATGTATATAAATAATATATATATATACATTTACAATGCCAATGTAATTTTTTTTTATTGTAGTTAACAACACTTTCATTAAAAGTAGTCCTATTTAGCACACAACATTCCTATAAAACTTTGGAACTAATAAATTTACATGTTTGGAAAATTTTTTTATTACAAAAATTAAAATGTGTATTCTGGTTGTCTTTCTTGATCAATTATTTGCAAGAATTTTGAAAAGTAATATCACAATAATAAATAATATACATCTATATTGAAGTAAACAGCATTAAAATGATACATTTTCTTGTTGTAATTAAAAGTTGTACTACAGAAATTGTATATACCATGCATATACAATGTAATTTGCTTTTATTGTAATTAATAACCCTTTCCATAAACACACACACATTTAATACACACCATTCCCATAAAACTTATACAATTTATTACTAATATTTATCATGGGCAAAAATGGCTATCATACAATATATACAACACATTTGCTAGTAATAATTTAATCACAAGTAATTTTATTATTTGTTGCATATTTTATAAGTTTTTCCTAAAAATTTTAACTAAAATTCTTAATTGCTAGCTTATTTAATCATTTTTTTTTTTATATTTAACTTCAGAATTATTAGAGAAGATTTTGTTTCTAGTGGGTTTTTGTGTGTGAAAAAAAATGAACATAACAAACTTTTAAACTAAAACTTTAACTTTTAAAAACTTTTAACTTAACTTTTTCTAAAACTTTTTAAATAAACTTTTTGACTTAATTTAAAAAAATATTCTTGAGGTATATGGCATTTTTATTCTTTTTAAGAATATTATTAAAATTTTATATTAAAAAAGAAAGGAAGAGATGGTTTGAAAGAAAAACGAATTTAATGAAACATTATAAATTGTCATGGGAGAGGTAGATAAATTATTTCTTATCAAAAATATTCTTATTTTGATATTGTTCTACATTTACACTAGTTTAAATTATAGCAAATTGAAGTAATGATCAATTCATGGTACTATTGGAATAATATTCAACATTTTGTTAAATTATTTTAAATATTGCAACAATATTACAACAGACTGAATTAAAAAAATATAGAAAAATAAAAAATAAACAAACCTAAGCAATTAGCAACAATAATTCTAATTAAAATAAATCTTTGAAGTGTTATCAATAAAGTGTTTAAAAATTTATGAAAATAAAATTTATTTTTAATAATACAAAATATATCATATTGAAAGCAAAACAAGGACATTAATTATTCATAGTAATTTTAAATTGATAAAATATCATTTACAAAAAAAAAGCTGTTCATAATATTTAGTCTTTTTTTAAGTTTTACATGGATTAAAAAATCCTGTTTTTAAATTCAAAGGGTAAAATTATTATTTATAGCAATCTTCATCCACGACAATAAAATAAGGATACTTTCGAGATAACATTATTAGATAAATGTTAATATTTGAAACTTATTTTTAAGAAGTATTTTCCAAATATATTCTGTTATTAATTTTCTTCCATTTGAAATTACGTTGCAAATACAATAATAAAATTTCCTTAATGATCTTATGATATCCACGAATATACATTTAATATTCAGTGATCCTCAACTTTTTCAAAATTATGAATTATGTAAATCAAAATGATAATAGATTTTTATATCAGAAATACATCTAAAGAATTTAATTTGGATAATCTGTCAAAATGTCAGACGAATTCAAAATAAATCGCGATCTTTCACCTTTTGTGCATTATTTAAGTACTAATCTTATAATATCAAATTAAATTACAAAATTTATATTGATTGTTGAAGATTCGTATCAAGTTAATAGGTTTATTGTTACATAAATGTCCACAGAGAAAAATTTCAGTTCAACTTATTTAATAGTGTAACAAAATAAATTTGAACTGTCCAACTTATGATCATAAGTTTCAGGAAAAAAGTACTTGTAATAAAATCACATGTAAGACGAATTATAGAAGAATGCTTAAAAGTTCATTTCGTTCCAAAATGGATTTATATTTTCTAGGAAGCAATTTAAGGCATGGTAGGACTTCGATTTTCAAAAGATTTGACGAAGTTATTCATATTAAAATATTTTTATTAGTTACAGTATATTCTTTTTTAAATTTTTTAATCAAAAATGTATCTATGAGTTCTTTTCTTGTTTTGAAGTTAATATTCAGGGGGTTTTTTTTCCTTTTATTTTTGTTTTTATAAGAAATAAATAGTTAATAAATGATTTATTACATCATTTTTTAACTATTTATTTCACTATCATCATCAACAGTGGCTCAACAGCCCCATGTTGGGCCAAGGTCGTCTGCCTACTGGCAGATTTCGAGACGAGAGTTGTTTTCTTTTTACGGAGTAGGTTGTCAGACCTACGCTCTATAGTCATATGAGACCAGGACCTACGACTTAAAGTGGATTCCGAATGGATGTTTGTAGTAGTTTGGAATCTACTTTAAACCGTAGATCCCAGTCTAAAATGACTGTAAAGCGTTAGTCGTAGGGATAACAATCTTACCCCGTAAAAAGAAAAACATGTCCTCTCTCTAAATCTGCCGGTAGGCAGACGGCCTTGGTCCTCTAAAGGGCTGGTGCACCAATGATGATGATGATGAAGTAAATGCAAATAATTTAATTGCTGCAATTTTTTGACCATAAAATTATGGCCATTATTTTCGAGAGTGAAGTTTTTCGTTTCCTTGTTCATTTTTTTTTTTGTACTTGAGAACATTCAAAGTTTCTCATTGGTTAATTTTTTTTAAATTTCTTTCAGCAGCTGTTCTTATTGGTTTATTTAAATTTATTTCATGCATTATTCTTATTGGTTTATTTAAATTTCTTTCAGGAATTATTCTTATTGGTTTATTTAAATTTCTACCATGAGCTAATAATTATGTAATTATATGAAGTAAAATTGTTTTAAAAGATCGTCTGATGAAAGAAAAGACAATTTTATTTCAAAGTGAAAATAAGATTTTTCTATAAATGAAAATCATTTAGCATTCTATAGGGGCTTTTCTTATTTTTTAAGATTGTCATTACATTAAATTCTAAGTTATATTGGTAACCTGTATATGGGCCCCGAAGATTGTTATTCTTATTATTATTCTTTTGCTAGCAGCAAAACAATTTTGGTTTACAAAATTCCTTCCAATTCTTTCACGATAACAACATCAAAAATCATTCTATAATCGTTTATTACTGTTCTCGAGTTATTGTCTCGAAATAATCAAAATTCTTCGATATTTTCAAATTCAGAATTAATTAATTCTAATTTTCATTTCAATTCATGAAACAATAGTACTAAAATAAATGTCATTTGTTAAAAAAAATAATAGTTGATAGAAAATTTTCCAGAATGAATGAAATAAAACAAAATAAGAAAACGTTAATAGGAATTTAATTGAATCTATGTCTTGAATAACGAAAAGAAAAATGACTGTCAAAGGGTAAACAAACCAGATTAAATCTGCATTCCAATTGTTTTTGTTTATGTTAAACATTATACCCTGTTCTGAATGTCCTACTTATAGTGTTATTCTGTTTTGGACCGTTACCAAAATTATTTGTTTTTCTTTTGTGCAGAATATTGGTCAAAATATCAAAAATAAAACATTTTTT
>BPLQ01002017.1:560194-578437 GCA_021605075.1 Caerostris darwini
GTTACTATCATTTAATGGTTCTAGAAATGTTACTATCATTTAATGGTGCTAGAAACGTTTCTATAATTCAATGATTCCAGAAATGTTTTTATAATTCAATGATACCAGAAACGTTTCCATCATTCACTGATTCCAAATACGTTTCTATCATTTAATGGTGCTAGAAATGTTTCTATAATTCAATGATTCCAGAAACGTTTCTATAATTCAATTATTCCAGAAATGGTTGTATCATTTAATGATTCCAAAAATGGTTCTGTCATTTAATGATTCCAAAAATGGTTCTGTCATTTAATGGTTCTGTTATTTAATAATTCCAGAAAGGGTTCTATCATTTAATTATTCTAGCATTGGTTTTGTTGCTAAAGACAATCCTTTATCAACAGGCACTACCACAGCATGGAAGTGTTCGCCCATTTCGATATCATTGATTCCCGTGGCACAAAGGTGGCCGAAGGACACAAGGCCAGCTTCTGTTTGGAGGACAATGAGTGCCACGTGAACATTCCCAAGAAGTACGCCTGCGCCAACTACGGAGACCAGGGCATATCGGTGGGCTGCGTGGACACCTACCACCACAACATCGACTGCCAGTGGGTGGACATCACGGACCTTCGACCAGGAACCTATTACTTCAAGGTCAGTATCAGAACCACAACCACTTTTCCCACTTCCACTGTGTCTGGTGCATTAAAAGGAAATCGAACGCCTTCAGGTTAACAAAGAAATCCTTGAAATGTTATCAAGTCCCACCATTCAAATTGAACAAACAAACAGTGTTATGCAATTCTCCGTTTTGCTTTTTATATTATTTTATTTGGTTCCTATCATCCATGAGAAGAATATGCAATTTAAAAATACACAATCTCATGTACAATTTAAAGATAAATAATGTTTCAAACAATTAGCAGTAAGACCAATATCAATTTTATGTATAAAAGCATATTATTATCGAATATAGTCTAAGAATTATTCCCCTCCCCCCCCTGCCCCCCCCAAAAAATACCTTCTAAATCAACATTTTATATTATATAAAAGTTTTGTCATAAATGAATCTACTGAACTAGATTATTATATTATTAATTTTGTCGTGATTTTAGCATCTTAGTCATTATATCTTTTATATCTCCACTAAGAAGTGTAATAGATTTTCATGAGACCTGTTGGGCTGCGAGTGGCTAGCGCTATGCCTCTCGGTAGCACATGTTTCGCGCCCGAATTCCGACGAAGCCATAAATGTTTGTAGTGGTTCGGAATCCACTTTAAACCGTAGCTCCCAATCTAGCATGATCGTAGAGCGTTGTCTTGAGGTTTAGTAAGTCTTCAGCCCTCCTGATTCCTCGCTAAAGTGAAACTACATATTAGAGAGTTTTTGCATACCGTACGTTAGTTACCGTGGGACGTCCGTTAGCTTTTTCTCCCTAGCGCGCATGCTCAGTTTCCTATGAGCATGCGCGCTAGGAGAAAAAGCTAACGGACGTCCTACGGTAACTAACGTACGGTATGCAAAAACTCTCTATTATCCAGCCAACGGCCGTACCATGCCGAATATACCGGTTCTCGTTAGATCACCGAAGTCAAGCATCATTGGGCGCGGTCAGTACTTGGGTGGGTGACCACCTGGGAACACTGCGTGCCGTTGGCAAATTTAGGACTTGAATGGCCGAGTGTCTAGCGCTCTGGCGCTCGGGACCACAGGTTTCGGGTTCGAATCCCGTCGGTGCCATGGATGTTTGTAGTGGTTCGGAATCCACTTTAAGCCGTAGGTCCCGGTCTCCTATGACTGTAAGAGCGTCACAGAGCAAAAGTCAGGCTTCTACCTACGGGTGCTCCATCACAACAGAAGCTGCTTCCTTCGCCTTCAATCATGAGTACGTATGGGCTCGTGGGCTTAGCCAGCCAAGTGGGATAAGAAACAACACATATTATCCTTGACCATGGCCCAGTCGCCTGCGACGGGGTTTTATGGACCTGGTGTAGGCTTTCCTGCACCAGGAGAATTAGTAACAACAATATAGATTTTTATTATATTTCTAATCATATTAATATTGAAAATAACCATAAAGTTATAATGAATAAGCAAATTAGAAAATTTATATTGAATAAAATTATAAAGCTCAGAATTTTGAATGACCTTTTGCAATTAAATAATGAATCAATTACACATGTTTAAAGTTAGTAAAAAAGAAAAAAAACTATGAATGTAAAAATTTTTATAACTTAATAATAGAGAGTTTTTGCATACCGTATTTTGGACGTCCGTTAGCTTTTTCTCCCTAGCGCGCATGCTCATAGGAAAAATTATTACAGATACGCATGCGCAATTTCCTATGAGCATGCGCGCTAGGGAGAAAACGCTAACGGACGTCCAAAATACGGTATGCAAAAACTCTCTAATGATTGTAAGGTTTTGTTATGTTAGCGATGTATTACATAAAAATTTAAATAATATAATTCAGGCTTCACCATAAAAAAGCAAAGAAAATGTTTTGAAGAGGGGAAAATATATAGCAAAACGAATGAAAATTCATATATTCAATAAAGGCGATAAAATGTGATAAGGAAGAATGTCTTTATCAATCATTTTATTACTGTTTCTGGCTGTTCTTGGAAGCGTTAAGTCTAATGTAATATGCAACGAGCTTACAAAGAGATTTATAATGCACATCACTATTCGATTTTTAAATATTTTAAAATAAATACAAAAAAATCCTCCTATGAGTAAACATTATGATAAGACATTTTTACTCAGAAAACAAGATTGCTACTAGCAGTATATTTATCCATTTGCGCTTTCTACCTAAGTTGACACTCTCAAATATAAATGAAAATAAATGTTAAAATTTTTTTTTTCAAATTATACAAAGAACTATCAGAATTTCAGTCAAGAGGAATTATATAGCAAAACAAATAAAATAATAATTTTAAACGATAGTTTTTATGTTGGAATTTTAGTATGACAATCTAGGGTAGTAAGCATGCCTGGGAAAGAAAAATATAGATAGAATATCAATAGAAAGATTGACAACAACTTGATTTTTAAAAATAAATTATTATAAACTAATATTCAAAGCTTCTTAAAGATCTTTATATTAAGCAATAATTATATCTGCAAGTAAAAATCGTCGGCAACAATTAAAAAGGCTTAGAACTACATTATATTGTTGTAAATGATACTTCAGCACGGCAATGGGCTGATAATAAAAATAAATAGCAAAAACTACATTGCAAACAATCTTTGGAACTTCATCTTCTTCACTGACGCAGTAGTCCCATGATGGGCCAAAGACCATCATCGAGACATGAGACGTTTTCTTTTTATGGGATAAGGCTGTTAGCCCTATGCCCAAGCCTCTACAGTCATATTAAACAGAGACCTACGGTTTAAAATAGATTCCGAAACACTACAAACATCCACGGCATTGCCGCCAACTCGAACCCGAAACCTGCGGCACTGAGCGACAGAGCTCTAATCACTCGGCCATCAGGCCCTTTTTGAACTTTCATTTGCGAATAAATTAATGGTTTCAAAAAATTGATTTCACAGTTTTCATATAGTCATAGTCATAGTCATTTAAGTCATGCTTGATGGCGTGATTTTTTTTTTTTTACACACTTCTTTTATTTTCTATCTTTTTTTTCTATCGCCATTACATTTTTTTAATAATAAATTAAATTTTTTTTTAAAGTATTGTAGTAGAATTAAAAACAAATAAAGAATTTTATTAAGTTGCTGGTCAGAATACTACTTTATTTATGCAATCATTTCGTTAATATACAACTATCGCGGAAAATTTATTTCAAAATATAAAAGTAGTTTTTATTTTTCATTGCCCTTGTTTGGAAGTCAATGACATTACGTGAGAAAAAAAAAATGAAATCATTCTTTATTTCAAACAAATCTGTCACTTCATCAAATTTTTTCATCAAAGTTTTCAACAAAAGAAAACAATGGGATAAAAAAAAATCTCTCTAAAAGCGAGGACATAAGATTTTTATCAAAACCATAATAATAATAATAAAAAGTTTTATTCTTCTATATCCTCTCCAAGATTAAAAGAATAATTCACTCAGATCTTAGATACTTTCTATCCCAAATATTACACAGTATGCCAAGGCCGAATACGAGGTCGTTTTACCAAATATGAACAAAGAATCGGCCTATCTGATGTTTTTATTTGTTTCGCATTTCCCCAGTTTTAAAAAGGGAAAGTCGAGATGGCTGATTGCTAGGTATTGCTTTTCATTGTCAAAGTCAGAAACCCTTCCCCCCGGCGGCTTTTATTTCATTCATCTCCTGTTCTTTTCTTTTCATTGCCTTTTCTTTTTTTCATGCTTGACAGCTGTAATGATCTTTTGTTTCGATGTAATCTTTTTCACGGTTTTTTTTACCATCATCACTTAATGGTAGTGTTTGTTATTTTGTAGGAATAGTGTTTCTTAAGCCTTAAAAGAACTAATGGAGATTCGATTTCTTTTCGATGGTCAGTTTTTGAATAGTGCTTATTTCTTAGGTCAAATATTTTTCTGATTTAAATACCATAAATACATTTGATATCACATTTAAAATATGCATCTAGTAAATTATGCATTTTATAGCAATGTACACAATGTATGTTGCCTTTTTCATTGACAATGCTAAAAAATGCATTTTACTTAAACGTATTTATTTGAATCAAATAAATGACTCACACATATATTTTTTTTAAAAAGCAATTAATTTTTATAAGACTACTAATACTACTACTACACCACACCACATCACTATGCCTAGAGCTGAGTTGCCCTTTTACAGTTTGGGAATGATGTTTGTGAGAAGTCTGATTGGACTCTGTAACGCTCTACGGTAATATGAGACCGGGAACTACGGCTTAAAGTGGATTCCGAACTACTACAAATATCTATGGTACCGCCGGGATTCGAACCCAAAACCTGTGGTACTGAGCGCCAGAGCGCTAGACACTCGGCCATCAGGCCCCTGCTGTCTGCCTACTGGCAGATTCCGAAACATGAGATGTTTTCTTTTCGCGAGATAGATACGGTCACAGTTTTTCGATAGTTTGGTATGTCAATCTTAAGTCCAACGCTCTACAGTCATGTTAGACCGGGACCTACAGTTTAAAGAGGATTCTGAACCACTACCAACATCCATGGCACCGCCAAACTCAAACTCGAAACCTGTCGCATCTAGCCCTAGAGAGTTAGTCACTCGGCCATCAGGCCCCAGATAAATATTACAATCTAATAAATATAGAATTCGTTTATAAATATAATTATCATTTCTGGGTAAGAAAGTTATGAAAACATTCAATAATAATTAAATAAATAAAACTTAACAAAATTAATCTCCCCCTGAAAAAGTGAAAAATGTTTAATTTTATTATTTTGTTTTGTTTTAATAAATGCAAGTCTTCTTTTTCTCCAGTTTTATTATGAATAAAATTACACTCCTATTATTATATGACTTATAATTAAATAAATTCGAAAGCTTTATAAAGAGGATAAATTTATTTAAAAAAAAATGTTGCAAAATTTGCTTCAATATATATCTGAAACGCTCATATAAAAGTAATACATTAGTTTGATATGTTATGCTTTGACAGTATAACTAAGTTTAAATACTGTAAAATTAATTTTATCTTGCAAAAATTTCACTATCTTTATTAATTATTCCGAATAATTACTTCTGAAATTGTAAGTTATATTGCTATTTAAATTGTAGAGTATGAAAATTCTAAAAGAGAAAATGTGTTTAACTAAAATCCACTCACATTAGGTAAACTCGAATGAAAAGCCAAATAGAGATTAATATAAAGATCACAAACTTCAATAGGATAAGACAAACCATACTATTGCACAATTGGGATTCATAGACCAATAATTGTTGAAAAAGAAAAACTCAATGTCACAACAAAACATACAAAAAGGCAATGAATACTGAAGCCAGTTGTTGGAAAATATTTTGTCACAAGTCTATATTTCACTGTAATCAAACGATTAAAATTAGCAATGCCAACTTATTCAATTTTCTGACTAAATTGTATCCCATAATTCATGCAAACGATTTTTCTCGTAAATTTCTTTAACCCGGAAGTATACTCCGATGTCGTTTCGAATACGGTTACCGTGTTTCAGATAATTAAAATGAGAGGGAAAAAGTCGTGCCCTACAGACAAAAGAGTACGTAAAAATCAGTATGTAAAACTGGCAACTCTGCACAAACAATGAATCGTGAAGATGCGCGATATTACAAAGCTTCTTCGATATGCCTCTAATCGTTTACGAACTGCTGCAACAATTTGTAATCCAAGTTGGAAACTAGTATAATCAAAAGGGAGATCTGGGTCAGGAAAACGCAACTATTGTTCCAGCAAGCTTAATTTCGTTGACAGGACTATCATCAAGATAGAATAAATGATCAGAAAAGGTGAAAGTTAGGAATTCGAATAGCATGCCAAGAACAATAAACAAAATGTAAGGGAAAGTTCTAGAAGAAAAAGAATATGCTTTTTTTTATATCTGGGGGGGGGGGGGGAGGGGAGGGAGAGAATGTGTGTCTAGAACAGGGGTAGCCAACCCTGCGGTTCGCCTTTCAAATTTTTCTGGACCCGTGAGATTTATCACCCTTTTACAAAATATATTTATTTTATAATGACCAAAGAAGTGAAAACAAATGTATTAAAAAAATACATTATGTATATTATTATATTCAAAAATATATATTATATTCGTATATAAAAATATATTATTGTATTCAAAAATATATATTATATTCGTATCTAAAAATATATTATTATATTCAAAAATTAACTGCCGAAATTATGAGAAAAAATTAACTTTAATTTTAAAATAATATTCTTGCGAATATATAACGGATATTTCTCATTTTATTTATGAGTTTACAGAATAATTAAATTATATCCTGCGTACTCGTGAGGAACGCGCCTCTTGGAACATCTAATATAACAGGTTCAATATTCCCCTTTAAGTGACAATCCCTAGATACGCACAGTTGATTGTTGATAGCAGAGCAAACCAGATTCTTAGTTAGCTTTTGGTTCAGCTTACACCTGCGAAATCTTTTTTTCTAAAATGAAATTGACCAAACGCAAAACACGCTCAAACATAACGGACGCTAACCTACAACACTCATTACGATTTGCAAATACCCAAATTGAGATATTTGCAAAAGCTAAAGATTGGAGAAACAAATATCGCAGTAGTAAAATAAATATTTTTTAATGATTTCATTTTTTATTTTTTTTTATTTTATATTCATATAATTTTTTTTATATTTCATTTTTAGTGTTATATATTTCTTTACAATGCGCGTTTAGTATCCTTATCATTATATTATCTATGTTCGCATACAAGAATAATAGTAAACACAATAATAATAACTCATTATGTTTCAAATTTTCACTCCAAAATAATGTATAATAGGGAGATATATAATTTTATATGCGGCCCGCGGAGTTGTAACTCATTTCCAAAGTGACCAGCATGATCATTTGGGTTGCCCACCCCTGGTGTAGAATCACCCTACATTAGACAAACTATAAGATAATCATTCTTATATTTATTATTTCAGAGCTTAATAAAGTCCAGGTTCGTCAGTATGGAAACAAAAGTCTAAGAATGCATACAAAAGTTGTCAAATAAATTTCCGCTTCGCTTAAGAGGCGTGAAGGCATTCTCAGATGAAGAATTCTTTCTCAAGTAGTTCTTGCAATATCTGGGTCCAGTTGTTGAAACGCTCTTAAAAACCAAAGACTATATCGAGCAATTTATCATAACCGAGTTCAGGTGTCAAAATTCTAACACGCGACATTCTGGAGCATTAATATATACTTATAGTTATATTTAGCTTCTATATTTTGACGCAGGAAGTACTGTAAATTGATTGGAATAGTTAAGAAACTTTTATTTTTAAAAGCTTTCAATCTTGCCTGTTATCTTAGCTAATAGTGAAAATCGAAATTTTGGTAAAATTATCGGATTTATTTAAGGTTGTTATTAAAATATTTGAATAACATAAAAGAAAAAAGATATTGCGAAGCTGCAGTTAGTGAAATTTAAATTATTAACGTTTTTTTTTAATTTGTGACAATCGCTAAAAACCGAAAGTAATTATTTCAAATTGCATTTTTTGAGAGATTTTGTAAGAATTTCAAACTTTGAAATGTAATTTACTAAACTAAAACCGAACTTACTAAACCCAAAAGTAGCACGACACTTAAATCTTAAACCAGGTCCTTAATTCCAGTAATGTATCTTTATATTTAAATTAATATTGTTAAAAAACTTTTTTTTCTTTAAATGATAAATTTTTTAAATTGTGGTAATTTGTCAGCATCTTTAAGCAGTTAAAATACCTTTATTAAAAAAAATTGTGATAAATTATTAAAAATATCTACTCATAAAATTCTCAATGAAGATTTCAATTTTTTTTAATCACCATTTATATGTATTTTCAAAAAATTGATTTCGAACAAAGTATAAATAAACGTTTAAAATATACCTCAAATTTTTTGGTGAATTTACAAATTTACTTAAAAATATTTTTAAAAAACTTATTACTTGCAGCTAATAAATCTGATGTTTTAATTTATCTTATAAAATAAGACATCCAAATAAAACACTTCATAATATATAGCCCTTAAAATTTTCAAATGAAATGACATCTTTGCTTTTTGACGTTATAAAAATCATTTCTCTCAATAGCACATTCAATGCTAATGATTGTTTCGAAGGAACAAAATGTAATACACTAATAGATACATTATTTAGAATGCATCTTAAGAAATAAATAGGATTGTAAAATACAAACCTTTTTGACTCTTAAGAATGATGAATCAACCCTCTTATAAAATCTATAATCTTTATAAAAGTCCATTTTAAAATACCCAGTGCTTAACTCCACAAAAACAGCAACTGTAAATTGCTAGAGCATAACATGGAACATGCTCTAAGCCTAATTCAATACGAAAAGTAGGCAATTCAGATATTAAAAAATACTTTCTATTCAAATCTAATAATTTATTGCATATTGTGATAGTTAACCATCCTCGCTACAATTTTCGTTTGTGTATTTATCTTCCGTGAATATCAAATTAAAATGTAAGAGGAACAAAAAATTAAAATATTCTGATTGCGTGATGGTTAGCACAGAGGACTATTCAAATCGCTGTTTGGCTTCCGGCTTCCATTCTTCAACAAGTCCACTGGACAGTATCGTGGATACATTAAATCGGTTGACTAGAAATCCCCTTCATCAAGTTGAAAAGTGTTTAGAGAGTAAAAACACCTAAATATCATACCTGGATGTACGCTTTTCCAATTGCAGCCATACTAAGGACCAATGTTGATTCATCGACGTTATTATAAATTTATTAACAACAAAAAAAATGAAGTTAAACTATTCAAATTTGATTTGTCACTCTACGATCATTTTGTGCCTACTTTAGGCTAATTAGACCGGGACCTACAGTTTAAAGTGGATTCCGAACCACTAACAAACATCCAGGTGGCCTGATGGCCAATTGGCTAGCGCTCTGGCCTTTGGTACCAAAAGCTTCAGGATGCCATGGATATTTGTTAGTGGTTCGGAATTCACGTTAAACTGTAGGCCCCAGTCTGTTTAGACCTCGTGTGCACAAGATGACTATAAACATACAAACCAAACAAAACAAACATCCATGCCACCGCCAGGATTCGAACCTGAAGTCTGTGGTTCCAAAGGCCAGAGAGATAGTCAATTGGCCAGCAGGCCACCCAAATTGCATGAAGGGATATGACGGTTGGCAGGACAGGCTAGTATTAACTGATGGATTTGAAGCCAATAATCCCACTGAACTATCCAATATCTGCGCTGATTATAGATGCCTTAAATCTCCCTTCATTGAATTAACGGTTGTAGGTAGTTAGTTCATTGAATTGGGTGTGTAGAGAGTACGTACATCCAGATATACATGTATAGTCATATTGCTTTAAACTAATAATATTCGTATTATTCCCACAGTGAGGGGCAGCGTTGATTCACCTAAGTTGTTATAAAGTTCTCAAAAAGGATTATATGATTCAAATTATCGTATAATCCTTACAGGATTCACGAATAACATGTATCGGATGAAATAAAATTTTAAAATTTAGCTGCATATTTATTAACAAATTCTTCTTATCTTTTGCAGGTATCAGTCAATCCTGAACTGAAGGTTTCCGAACTTTCCTACGACAACAACGCTGCCACTTGCATCGTCCACTTCGACTACGTCTCAGCGCAAGTCTACAACTGCACACTTGGGAGACCCTAAGACGCCAGCATTTCGAGGATCCTAACCGACAACGTAAATCCGTCAATGTGCAAGATCCTTTTGTGCAATGACGGGCGTTTGCTGACTGAAAGAAAGAACTGACTTTTTATGAACTCTTACTTATGAACTTTATTGTGCCCGAACTGCAGCTCAGTTCTCGCGCAATGGCACGAGTACAAAGGGCCTGGAGCACCAGCCCTGTTGATGAACTCTTTTCCCAATTCACTGACTCTCATTTAGTGCTGTATTTACGAGTGATATTCTATGTGTCAAACTTCGGAAGTGTTAATCGCATCAGAAGCAAGACTTTGCTTTAAGCTTCAGAATGTATTTATGAACCAGTTGATGGCAAAAGTTTTCTGCAAAAGTGGATGCGCCCGGTGTGGTTATTTATGAACAAGAAGTAGATTATGTGCGTGATTTGTATGAGAAAGATAAAATGTACTTTTAGATACACTCCATGAATGGATAAAAAGAATTGACAAGCCTTTGTTCGTTTCTGTAAAGTTTATTATAAGCAAATGATTATCGATAATGCCAATGAACAATGATGATAAAAAGATTCAAATGACAAATGCTGATGAAAATTTACAATTGATTTAAGATATCTTATGAGTATAAACAATTTAAAAATATTTTTGGCGTCTACTTCTACTTTCAAATATAGCATTTTATATTTTCATTGATAAATTTAATCCTATAAATTTAAGATAGATGAAATAGCTAACTTATTCATAGATGAAATATCTAACTTATTCATAGATGAAATAGCTAACTTATTCATAGATGAAATAGCTAACTTATCTATAGATGAAATTGCTAACAAGAGGTGATTAAGATAGATGAAATAACTAACCATTGGTATAATTTGTTGAAAATATTATGTCTGCATTTGAATGCGTAAATTACCAAAATTTTATAATCTAAAAGAAACCTAAAGATGTTTTTCAAAACACAATTTAATTTACTACAGAAATAGTGTCACGATTTAATTTTTAAAAAAACACCGAAAAAATATTCAAAGAAAAATTTTTAATTATAGCAAAGTGAATGAAAAATAAAGAAAACTTTGAATAACAACACTTTCTTAGAAAGAGAGAAATAACTGAGAATGTATGAACGCTCCAACGTAAAATTGCAAATGGAAAAACGAAATTAGCAAATAATTACTGTGAAAGAGGATAGTCATTAACATCAGAGAAAACTTATGGGTCAACTGCACACATCATCGTTGCTTCTCTCTGTTTCTTGACGTTTGTAATTAACGTCTTAAATAATGGATTAGAATGCAAGAGTGAATGAACTATATTGCAGTTATGAATAAGTTTTGCAATGTCTATTTTTAGATGAAGGTCTTGCAAGGACAATTTCAAATCATGAAAGACATTTGCTTGAACATTTCCTCGTTTAACGAAACGGACAACAGGCTTTTTAATATAGCAGCTGGCGCAAGGTTATGACAAATCTTGATTGAAAATTTGAATTTAGAAGCAAAATGTGAATCCAAAGACTGTTGGTAAATTGAATATTCATCATAACTGGCTCGACAGCCCATTGTGGGCCTTGGCCTTCTTTAAAAGATCTAGCCAGGCTGTTCTCCTCTTGGCCGTGGACCTCCAGTTTTTGATCTTAATAGCATTAAAATCAGAGTCTAAACAGTCGATCCATCTCCTTTTTGGTCTTCCTCTTGGTCGTTGTCTAAAAGGGATTGCATTGAAAACCTTCAAAGCAAATTGGATATTAACTAATGCAAATTTTACTAAATAAAACAGAAGTTTGTTCAACGTTATCCACATAGATACTTCCAAATTCATTCGGTTCAATTTTATGAAACTTTCAAGTTGATATACCATCAAGTTTCAACAACTTTAGAAATTAACTAATAAATTATAATATCTTTTAAATAACAGAGCTGCACATCCTTCCAAGAAAGCTATTTAAAAATGTGAGAGAAATAAATCATGAAAATTTTTTACTATGATTAAATTCAGATTTTAAAAGAACTCTGATTTAATGAACTTGTACCTTGTTGAAGCCAGCGTCAACTCTTTATCCATTCATCAGAAGAACGAATACGGCACAATGGAAAAGTGAATGGGACATTATTCCTCCAATGTACTATTTGTTCTGGTTGATCTCAGATATCCGTCCCTTGGATATACTCGCATTCTATTCAAACTTTTATAATGGATCAACTAATGAATTGAGAATCATTGGTTGTTCTCCGGCGAATTGTGTACACTCTGTGTAGTTTGCTGCCATTTTTTGCCAAAGACATCGAATTCTTGTGTACTACTACTGAGTGAATGTCATAATCATAAACAATGATGTAATCCTATCGTTAAATTCTGGGTAGATAAAAAGGGTGTTTATTTTTGGACTTGCCGTAAAAGCGTTGAATCAAAAAATGGCGGAAATGTATTATTTTTACAGATGTTTGATTATTATTTCTTTCTTTTAAATGATAAAAAAAAATTTCTAATCCAGTTTATACATTTTTGCACCTTATTAATATGTTTTCAATAAATATTTTTTATTTTCTTGTTATGATTAAAGTAAGAATTATGTTTTTTTGGAATGAAAATCAAGCAGTAAATAAATAATTTTGAATTCATTTGTTGTATTTTTTGTCTCATAAGTTCTTCAATTGTATCACAGGAACGTCTCGGCCTATACTAAACCTATAACGGCTTCAAGAAGAGGGCCACTTTCAGGTTCATGGGAACACTTTAATTTTTATTTACAAGCATTATAAATAAATACAAATACTATACAAAGAAACGAAAACTAAAATTAAACATTTGACCACAAGTACACGATTAAATTACATAAGTACAGTTCACTCCAAGGTCGGAGATTTTCAGATTTCTCGAGTCTACGTCGAATCTAATTGTCTGGTCTGCTGCAGACCTTAACTTCGTGATTCACGAAAACCACAAAGGGCTCACTTTGAAAAACAACTGGAAACTAATAATAATATAATGTTGCAGAAGGCATTCGATGAGCATACCTATATCGGAAAGAAATGTTTACAAGTGGTAAAAACCATTCAAAGAAGGCACAGAACGCGTTGAAGACGAAGAGCCCTCGGGTCGACCACCCACCTCACCACTTGAATAAATTCTATTTGAATTTAGAATGTCCTTACGATAAAAGTGAATTAAAACAATTGAGGTTTTTATATAAATGATTTACCTTTCATTTATCTCATTATTGTGTAGAATTTTGTATTGTGTTTTTCTGAAATTAAATGAAAAAAAAAAAAAAGAATATCAATTATTTAGGCGCTGAAGTTGAAAAAGGAAAGGATTTTTTTCCCCCTCCAAATCAATTCCACATCTTTAGTTTGTTATATTATTATTTATTTATTTTATTATTTATACAGAGGTTTACACTGTAGCAAACTCGTAAATAATATTCACTGGATAGATGAGATGATGCACCTGAATGGCCAAGTAGCTATCGCTGTGGTGCTCGGTAACACCGGTTTCGGGTTCAAGGCGTCATGGAGAGGCCATGGATGTTTGTAATGGTTCGGAATCCACTTTAAACCGTAGGTCACAGTCTAATATGACTGTAGAGTGTTAGTTGTAGGACTGACAGCCCTGCCCTGTCTCAAAATCTGCAGGTAGGCAGACGAAACCGGAACTCGAAACTTGTGGTACAGAGCATCATTGCATTACCATTACAGTTTTATTAATGTAGAGGATTAATTTGTGAAATTGCCATGAATTATTTTATTCATTTTCTATTTTATTTTTATTTTAAACGTAAGTACTTCGAATCTTTCAAGCTGTATATTTCATTAATTGGGGGCCTGAATGGCCGAGTGGCTAGCGCTCTGGCGCTCGGTACCACAGGTTTCGTGTTCGAGTCCCGGCGGTGCCATGGATGTGCGTAGTGGTTCGGAATGCACTTTAAGCCGTAGGTCCCGGTCCTAATAGGATCGTAGAGCGTTGCGGGGGCATTGTTATTCCGCGTCCGTGGCTTATCTTCAAGTTACACGCGCCTCCTGGGTAATGCAAAGTGAGTAACGTCTGTGCAGCGTTTGCCTTAAGGCATTCAAGACGTCCATGTCTAAGTGTTTGCCAGCTGCATTAGAAGAAAAATATTTCATTAATTTCCATTGCTGTTTGCTGAAGGTGCAAGAAAAATTTTACGCAAGTATTTAATTAATGTGTACAATTTATTTATAGATTTAAAAGAAACTGATATGCTGACTCGTGATTCAGTGTCAACGTGCGCCGCTGGTGAACATTAAGGCGGAGGTTCAATCTGCTAGCGGCATTGTTGTAGACACTCTTTCAAAAAAATGAGGAGCCTCGATTTCGTTTGGGATGTTCAACATCTTGCCTCGTGAGCAGGACTACCTGGTGGGAGTTTTCCTCCATGAGATACGTAAATGAGGAACCCATGTGACCATGCTGAAATTGATCTTAAACTTAAAACTCCTTTCTCATCGTTGCTATTTACCAATTAAGAGATATAGGAGCAGTTCGTCAGATGTATCAAAAACTGCCAAAGGCTTTTATTTGAAAAAAAAAAAAAACTTTATTGGTATATGTAATACAGGATAAAAAAAATGGCAAAGTTCGAAAGCAGTCTTTTATCGAAATGAAAATCTAGTGGAAAGAAGAATTACTTTTTTTAATACGCTTTTATTAGCTTCACCTGTATATTTGTATGTATGTATGTATGTAACTCACTCTTTGGGCTCGATTTTGGGACTGATAGCGCCATCTACTGGCGAGTCAGTCAACTGATCAAACCCTACCTATTTTGTATAATTATTTTGTTTAATCTCAATTCCTTTTGTTTTATTTTACTTTTATCTTAAAATTCTCATTTTAACTTTAACCTTTTTATTTTTGGGCATCGTCAACGGACTCCTAATTGTACCAATAGCGTTAGCTTTTTCGATCTCTTGCTTTAATTGTTCTCAAGCAGGAGATGTTTTTCCTAAATTTCCTAAATTATAATTTAAAAAAACTAAAAATAAACACGCTTTTAGAGTTAATCAAACTAAAAAGTAAAAAATGAATTAATAGTTTAAAAAAACTAAAAAACACGCTTTTAGAATTAATCTATCTAAAAAGTAAGAAATAATTGTTAACAAAAGAATAAAATGAATGTCACTGTTCTAAAAGCGTGGGGTGCTTTGTATAACATTTTTAAACTAACTCTGCATTTCGGAATGAAACTTATGAAAAATTATAACGATTGATATCGAGCACCCCACGCTTTTAGAACAGTGACATTCATTTTCTTGTCAGTCATTTTATTCTTTTGTTAACAATTATTTTTTACTTTTTGGATAGATTAATTCTAAAAGCGTGTTTTTTTTAAACTATTAATTTTTTAATACGCTTTTATTAGTTTCACCTGTATGTTTGTATGTATGTAACTGACTTTTTCCCCTGGAGATCTGTTTCTCCTCATACGCACTATTTAAGCTGCAAAGAAACGTTTACAGGCATCTTTCAGAAAGAAAACAGTTGATTCTTTTTAATACGCTTTTATATTAGTTTCACCTGTATGCTTGTTTGTAACTGACTCTTTGGGCTCGATTATGCCCTACTTTAAGTGATAGCCTTTGTTTTACTCACAATTACATTATTGTAAGAACTATAGTTCCACTCCTCCATACCGGGACCACATTTAAATATCATAGTTTAAAAACATTAAAAAACACGCTTTTAGAGTTAATCAAACTGAAAAGCAAAAAATAAATGAATAGTTTAAAAAAACTAAAAAACACGCTTTTAGAGTTAATCAAACTAAAAAGTAAAAAATAATTGTTAACATAAGAATAAAAAATGACTGACGAGAAAATGAATGTCACTGCTCTAAAAGCGTGGCGTGCTTTGTATGACATTTTTACATTAACTCTGCATTTCGGAATGAAACGAGTGAAAAATTATAACGGTTGATATCGAGCACCCCACGCTTTTAGAGCATTCATTTTCTCGTCAGTCATTTTATTCTTATGTTAACAATTATTTTTTACTTTTCAGTTTGATTAACTCTAAAAGCGTGTTTTTTAGTTTTTTTAAATTATTCATTTATTATCCAGTAGTTTTTCGACACATGGAATGAAACATTATCGTAGGATGGTTTTTATTTATGTATTATGTTGATACACCGTGTTATTTATTTACTTTATTATTATTATTTTTTTTTTTTTTTACATCTTTTATCAAATATTTCTTAATATATTCCTTTCGCACCAAAAATTTTGAATTGAGATAAATAAAGTAAAGTTCCCCCTCTAAGTATGTTTATTTCAAATGATATATAAATTTTAATTTTAAAATGTAAATAAAGTACTTTTGGATTGCGATGCGGTATATTTTAATGCTACTATGTAATCGATGAAGCAAGAAAAGAAAAGCAAGGAAAGATCTGTTGAATATACATTATAAGTAGGATTTTATTTATGTCAAAATGCGTAAAATAAAATTAAATGAAGTATCGAAAGCTCGAAAACTACTGAAGATATCTTGGTTTTAAAATTTAATGCAAAAATATTTAAGTTTCCAACATGTGAGTTTTTAATACTCTTTTATTAGCTTCACCTGTATGTTTGTATGTATGTATGTAACTGACTTTTTCCCCTGGAGATCTGTTTCTCCTCATATACATTATTTAAGCTGCAAAGAAACATTTACAGGCATCTTTCAGAAAGAAAACAGTTGATTCTTTTTAATACACTATTATATTAGTTTCAAATGAATGTTTGTTTGTTTGTTAATTAATAGTTTAAAAAAACACGCTTTTAGAGTTAATCAAACTAAAAAGTAAAAAATAAATTAATAGTTTAAAAAACTAAAAACACGCTTTTAGAGTGAATCAAACTAAAAAGTAAAAAATAATTGTTAACATAAGAATAAAATGACTGACGAGAAAATGAATGTCACTGTTGTAAAAGCCTGGGGTACTCGATATCAATCGTTATAATTTTTCACTAGTTCATTCCGAAATGCAGAGTTAATGTAAAAATGTCATACAAAGTACGCCACGCTTTTAGAGCAGTGACATTCATTTTTCTCGTCAGTCATTTTATTCTTATGTTAACAATTATTTTTTACTTTTTAGTTTGATTAACTCTAAAAGCATGTTTTTTAGTTTTTTTTAAACCATTAATTTATTTTAAAGATATTTTGTTTTAAATGAAATTTTTATTTACTTGTTTTTCTGCTTTTAATGAAACTTGAAGACACTCTTTCAAAAAACGAGGAGACACGATGACATTTGGGATGTTCAACATCTTGCCTCGTGAGCAGGAATACCTGGTGGGAATTTTCCTCCATAAGATTCGTAAATGCGGCGTAGTTTCCTCTAAAGGTCCTCCCGGAAGACACTGCCCTCCTTCTTTAGCGACACGGAGCCAAATCAGATTTGTACCTAAGGGTGTTCCATCACAACAAAAGCTTACCCCTTCTTTTCACCCTCGATGTTCCGGCGGTGCCAAGGATGTTTGTAGTGGTTCGGAATCCACTTTAAATTGTAGATTGCGGTCTGTTTAGCCTAAACCAGGGGTCGGCAACCTTTTGAGTCGGAAGAGCCAAAAATGGCAATTTACAAATTTCAAAGTCTTTAAAGAGCCACAAAATTTTTTCTTGGCAACAATAAATAACAGGTGGGCTGAAAAGTTCGTAGGCTGACCCATAGATGGCACTACTAGTATTAAATCCATACAATTTTTAGTTAGCCCTAACCTTCAAAAGACACGTGTATAAATTTGATAGCTGTTGCGCTATTAGTATGTGAGTTATAGCATTTTTAATTAAGTTATAGCATTTTTAGTGTTCATCGCGCGCAGTCTACTCGGCTGACTGTCGATTGGACTCCGGTGTGAAATGATGATCACGAAGCAGTTCTTCAGATTCCTCGTTATTCGATTCAGAACGATTTTAAAATGTTTTTTTTT